>JAWNMK010000542.1:0-84872 GCA_035044105.1 Drosophila nr. perissopoda 5 BK-2023a | reverse complement strand
CGATTGATCTAGGGTTTTTTTTTTGTATCTTCTATAGAGCTATCTCATAGTTGTATGCACAATTTGATTGTTGTTGTCGCTCCGTGTTTGAATCTGAATGTGCAAATTCATTTGCGTTTGTTTAGCACATTTTCTACGCGAATGATTGCAAAGCGGCATGGAATCGATTGGATTGGATTGTATCGACTGGACTTGGCAACGACCTACCTGCAAACTCGCCTCGCCCGGCCTGACCATGTAAATGTGTCAAAAGTTTTCGTTGTTGCCAGTTTCATTTGTTTGCTTGAACGTTTTTGCGATAAGCGAGACAAATATCTTTACAAGTGCAATCGTTTGAGCAGCTCACCCATTGCTCATACGTCCCGTATGCCATGACATTTCTCAAAAATGGGTGGCAATTCGTGTAATTAAACAACGCGAAGCATTTGATAACCGTCAGCAATTAGAGTTATTGAGATGGCCGAACGTCGCTTAGCTTATCATCCAAGTCAGCTTAGCGAAAATATGACAATAAAGTGCCACCAGTCCAGCTAGTCGCCAAAGCGAGCGAGTACACTGCGACCACGCTACAGTGAACAGGGCCACAGGTAGGTCCGTAGTCTGCCGCTAACTGCTAGCTGCTAGCTGGTAGCCGGCGCTCTGGGTAAATGTTTACCAATGCGCGCCACGGGAAACTCAATATGCTCGTGTGTACTACCTGCCCCACAAAATGGCCACGCGCTGCGTTTGAGTTATATTTCTTCTACTCTGTTTTGTTATTTATACCCTTGCAAAGGGTAATGTAATTTTGTTTTCAAGCTTGCCACTCATTGAAGGAGACCGTAATCCGATCTCTTGGGTGATCGGATTGTAGCACTATATCGCTATCAGAAGAAAAATTTGTCAAGAGGTTTGTTCGCGTAAAAAAGTGATTTTTTTTCCAAGGTATCCTAAAAAAACTCGCAATTAATTCAACTGTTCCCGAAATTTAAAAAAAAAGCTGCCAAAAAACAATCGGTCGAAATATTTAAATTGTCCTATCAATATAAATAAAATCTTTTATGATGCAATAAACAAATTATATAAAATATATATTTTTGAAATATTCCGTTAATAATCAGATCTGAATCAATTATCCTAAAAAGCATATTTATACAAAAACATTTTTTTTATTTTAATAAAACTAAAAAAAACTTTGGATGTCAGTGGATTAACTCCAACCTAAAAGGGTGTGTAATCTTCGGCGTGCTTAAGATAACCGTTCTTTCTTCTGGTTTTTTTTTTGTTGTTGTTGCTGTTTTCGCACAAAAATTATTTTTATTTTGTTTTTGCCTTGGTCGTTTGTTTTATTTTCGCTGGCATTGTTGTTTGTTATGGCTGGCTTTTGTTGCAGTCAGGCTTGCAGCGAGAGCTGAACTATGAATGCAATTTCGTAAATTATTTTCCTTTTAAGTAATTATTAAGGTGTGGTCCGGTTCGTTTGATTCGCTTCTCCCTGCCGTTGTCGTAGTCGTTGTCTTCTTCTTATTCCGAGACGTCAGTCAGTTTAACAGTTTGCCAAACACAAAAGCACGCGGCTTGCTATTGCTTCTGTCGTTCTCGTTGTTGTTGTTGTTGTTATTGTTATTGTTAATACTTATTGTTTTGTTGACTATTTTGTTACCGACCACTGTATATTTCGAGTTATTCATCCATTATACGCCATTTGACTAATAACAGGGACAGAACGACATCCACGACTCCCATGCGTTATTTTCTATTTGCCATCAGTCATTTGCTCGTCACTCAGTCAGTCAGTTGGTTAGCTAGTTAGTTAGTAAGTTAGTTTAGTCGTCTATTAAGTCATTCGAGTCATTCGTTTGCTGCGCCCGCGCACCTTTCGCACATCCTTTCCATCAAAGTCATAATAACTTTTGTATTAGTGGATGCTTCTCACAGCGCCAGCACTCAAGCCGTCGGCTTAATGGCGTTTAATGCCGCAATACCGTTAATTAGTCGCAATTGTGACAAACTGCGGCAGCTCAAAATGTTGAGATATTAACGTAGCTGTCTTGAGGAGAAGCTTGGGGGCGTGATTGCTGCTGACCGACTGTTTAATACCTGTAAATTGGCAGTTGGCTACTTGTTTTTGGGCCTGCGCAAATGATCGGTTTCATTTAAAATGAGGTGGTGCTTAAGCCACAGCATCCATCCAAGCCATCCAACAACTGGCACACGACAGCAACACCTTCATAACAAATTGATCGGCATTAACTGAGCTGATTTCTAACAACAACAAACGGCAATCGCCACCTCGGGGCCGTCAACATGAATGGCAAATTACAAACAGTTAAGTAGCTAACGTAGCAACAACAGCAACAATCAAAGCATACACAATTTGCTGTAATACAACAACAATTACATTAAAACGCGACCATAAACGTGCCAGCCGAGAACAACAGCAACAACATCAAAAACAACATAGCAACAGCAACTACAGCTCAACTTGTAGTTGGACTTGGCTTAGCCAAAATGAAGCCGCAAAGTTTTGACGATGCTGCAGCAGCAGCAGCAGCAGAGGCAGCAGAAGCGGCAGGCGCTACCAAAGTCATTCCACACCTTGTAAAATCAACAAAAAGGCAGCCAAGAAGCAGCCGCTTACACATACACACACACACAGTTGTGCACACTAACACAACCACATAGAGGCAGAGATGCAGGCGTGCAATTTGCGGCCGCAGCCTAGAAAAATAATTGCATGTGGATGCAGGGAAGGGAGCAGTACTCAATGGCTAAAAAGGGGCATGAGAGATGGGGCATGAGGGAGGTGGGGTATGGGGGAATGGGTCTAAGCCGCGTCATTCATGACGACGACGCGGCATTTGCTGCAAGTGCAAGTGCAGCTGTAACATTAACATGCAACCGACGGCGACGGCGGCGCTGCTGAGATGCAGATGCATTCAACGTCATTGTTGTTGTTGTTGTTGTTAGTAGTTACTGCCAGGTAGTAGGCAGCAGGCAGCAGGTGAATTGCACGATTTTCAATGCAAAAGTCAAGAGCGCCAACGGAAAAAAGTCGTTAGCCAAGTTTTCTGCATAGCCCAGTCAGTTGTAACTATTTTGTTTTTGTTGCTGTTGCTTTTATGGCTAGAACTGTAGCAGCAGAAGGCGCATGTGGCAAACTCAAAACATGCCAACATTAAATTTGTTGCGGGTTTGACCAGCCAAGCAGCCGGCTGCATTTTGGAGCGTACAGAGCGCAGAGTGTTTGGTAGCAGCTTCCTTTTGGCAGCTGCTTGACGTTCTCATACAGGCTGCACTTGCAGCTCCCAGCGATATAGCTCCTAGCTCCCTTATCCTCAACATCTAAGGCATAGATCTGCATGCCATGGCCGAGACAGCTGTTTCCGTTTGTAAAATGTTTGGTAGTCCAATGATTGGCAAGCGATTACCAAGCGGCCGAGACATTGATGTTTTGGCCCGTACATTTTACCTGGCATTTAGTGTCTGGCATTTGGGCTTGTTTGCTAATTACGTTACATTTACTTACAGCAGTCGTCGTCGTGTGTGGCCAGTGCCAGCGAATAGCCAATGCATTTGCTAGCCCAGCATTTAAGCCATGTGAGCAGTTTGCATTTAGTAATTCGCTTTGTAGCCAGTTTTATTTGCAGCCCTCTGTTTTTGGTTTTTTATATTTGCTTTTTAATGTATTTAATGTTCACACAGTGTCACGTTGTTTTTTTAGTTTGTTTATCAAGCATTGCACTTATTTACAGCTAACACATTTTGCTGTCGTTGCATGTTATCTTTTGTCCCAAATGGTAAACACTTTGGGAGTTATCTATTTTTTATGGCAAAAACAGCTGCAGTGCATTTGACAAAACGAAATTCGATCAGTATTACTATTGACACATTTGTTTCGGTTTCAATTTCAATTAAATAATAAGCACTCTAATAGTTGCTGCTTTGCATGCGCACTGAAATTCGAATGAAATAAAATTATGATTTTTCGGCTGCGGGTGATTGTAACTAAATGCTGTACCTAGAAATATAAACCAATCAATCGTATGACAAATTATAAATCATCAGATTTCTTAAGTCATATTTTTATATGTGGTTACTGTGTTTACATTTAGCTCTGACTGAAGTTCCACTACAAATTATGAAATAACCTGGAGAAAAGGTTTCGCATAGGCAATTAAATAAAAACCGATAATTCTATTTGAAATTTCTCGTATGTGAATGCAGTTTGCAGTTTGTGTGCTTCGAATTCAAAATATGATGCCAATAATAACAATAAACTATAGAGAAATCAATATATTTACGACATATTGTAAATATAAGTATAGAATTTTTTTTTTGCGCTCGCTGTTATCAGCGTAGCTTTTGTGGAAATATTATACGTATGTATTTGCGGCTAAAATATATATATATATATATATAGAAATATATATACATATATAATGAAAATTAAATTGCGATAATTTGAACTATGAGCGTCAAGTAGCACAATAGTGCGGACTGTAAGCGATCGTCACAGTTGCAGCTGCACAAATTTCGTAAATAAAATACTCAATTTATTATATAAAACACAGCTATATAAACAAGATTACATTAAAAAAAAAAAAAATTTCGATCGTCGCGAAAATTTTAGCAACAAAATAAAATCAATTTTTGCGCCAGATAAGAATGAACAAAATATTTCCGCTTTGGGCGTTTTCTTTTTCTTTTTTTTTTTTTGTTGCTGCTTGTAGTACATAAGCCTAAGTATGTATATAAATTTGGACGTAAATGTATGGAAGTATATATATATTTTCATGTTTTCTTTGCGCGATTACCAGACAGAAACGCCTCAGAAATATAATTTTTTTTTTGTTCAATAATTTGTTGCTTAATTTTTTGTCGAGATTTCACATGTAGCTGCCGTATCAGCGAGGCGAGCCAGAGTGGCCTCCGCCTCGGCCTGATGTGTTGTCAGAGTTGTCGTTTTTTCGCAATTTGGGTCAGAATCGGCTGCGTCAGGCCACCTGATAAGAAACGTGCACACTCCACACACACACAAACACACACACACACACACATGAGAGACTATCTGATGCATTTGGTGTGTGGAGTGTTGAGCATTCGCAGATTGCGCACATTGTGAATTAAAACTATCTTTTGCTCAGCTACTGCATTTCGAATTTCGCGTTGTTCACTTTTAGATAAGTGGCTTAAGCTGGCAATTTGACGATGCTTCCGCTCTGGCAAATTGATTACGCTGAGGTGTTGTGAATGAACTGACGATATATATCATACAGTTGTTATACCATATATGTAAGTAGTTCTGGCTGGCATTTATAGCTGTATCTGTATGTGTATCCAGTATCTGTGTATGTATAGCTGGGCGAATGCACTTTTGCAGTTGCTTCAACTCGTGTCCTTAAGCTCGCGTATCTTTTTGTGTGCAGTTCACGCTGATCATCGCTTTATGTGCATAAAGTAAGAGTACGCATGTGTGTGTATCTGATATGCACTCTCATTGTGTATCTTTGTTTACGCATTTCGCTTTCATTGTGTTGGCATTTTTCATATACGTACATATAAATGAATATACAATTTTTTATTTTGCATTGAAGGACAATGTCGTTGAGGCATTGCTGAAATTCGTATAATTTATTGATAAGCGATCGTAGAACCCAGTCAGAAAGTGACTGAAGTGAAAGGAGTTGCGCAAGGTTATTGATAATTCAATTAAAGCACACTTATTGCGAACAAAGTGAAGGGTGGAAGTAAACAAAACAGAACGTATTTCAACCTGCAAATGTAAGAATCTTTCAAAATCTCAAAAGGCGACAAAAAAATATACTCAAATTTCAAGCATAGCTATATGGCTATAAATCACATTGTAAATGAATTCGTAAATAAATTGTATGTATGTTTTAGCCAAGAGATACGTACATAATTCATAGCTGCTGATGTGCATAGCATCACATATATTTTTCTTAAATTATTTTTGCCCAATAGCCAAATTGATGTGGATGCTGTCGATGCTGTTGCTGCTGCTCACGTTGACTGCGCAGTCGATGTGAAAAACGCAACAAAAACAATTTACAGCCGCACTGGACGTGGCACGGAACTCAGCGTTGGGTTGTCGGAGTTGTTGGGGCGCTCTGCAGTAATTGTGCCTCTTCGGCTGTTGCTGCTGCTGCTGCTGACGATGATGTTGTTGTTGTTGTTGTTGCAGCGCATACAATACATTTATATAGTGTATATATGCGCATATAATTTTTTATATGTTGTGCCTATATACAATATAAATTCTTTTTTTTTCGGTGCGCGCACAAAAGGCCAAATGCAGGCAATTATTAATGTTACTGTTGTTGTTGCTGGAGATTTTTTGATGCTATGTATTTTTTGGACTGCTGGTTGGTTGGTATTTTGCCTTCTTTTTTTTTTTGTTATGTGGCGCACAAAGTAAATAATATGCACCGTAAAAATGAAACGGTTTCCGATTTTGCTGTTGTTGTTGCTGTTATTATTTTTGCATTTGTATCTTCTCTTTATGTTCAATTTACAGACAGCGGCAATTGTGAGATATTTTTTGTAGTTATTGGAATTTTGACAGTTGCCCGTTTGTAATTGTTGTTTTTTATTATAATTATATATTTTTGTTGTTGTTGTTGTTGTATTTGGTGATATGTTTCAACATAATATTTTATATTTATGCAGCATTTAAAATAATTCAAAAGTAATTGTTACTTTTTTAATTATTCTCTCTAGTTTTTGTTGTTGTTGTTAGTTTAACGTTTATTTTAATTGATTGCACTTTTACCTATTTTATTTCGTTTTTGCATATGTTTTGTATTTAACTCAACATAAATTTAATAACAAAAATGTTTTTGTTGTTGCTGTTGTATTTGTGGTTGTTGTCATTGCTGCTGTTTTTTATCTAGAATGGCAAGCAAAATGAATGAGCAACTGCTTTTGGGAAACGTGTGAAAAGTGGTGAAAATCGCGATCATAATCACTGCAATTTATATCTTCATGAAATATTTAATCAATAATTGAAAAAAATTCCAGAAAATTCGCGCATTTTGTTTAATCTGTTTTGTGCACTTCAGTTTAATAGTTCGACTCGGTGCTCACGTTTTGCCACAGAGCAGTCTGCTGATAAGATGGGGCGCCGCTTGCCATTTTTTCATATTTTATCAAATTTACTCAAATTACTGCCAAAGCTACTGCAAAAAAATACATATATTTAATAAGAAAAAAAGAACGCAATAAACTGAACCGAAGTATCAAATGGAATTAGCAAGCTACTCAGCTAAGGAGGATGTAGGTTTTTTGGGGGCAAATTCAAGTCGGGGGCAGTGAATAATTTGCACAAAAATGTTCACCAGCAAAGTTGCAGCAGGGCGTAAGAGAAAAATGGTAACAAAAACAACAAAAACAAATGAAAAACCATTGTAAATAGTAATTTAAGTTTTGGGCAAAAAGGATATGCCAAAAAAAATTGGAGGAAAATACAAAGAGAAAAATCACGTAAAAATAAAGTAAATGCTAACGAACGGAAGGTAAGCCAAAGAAATGCGAAAATCAAGTGCTGCGCTGCTTTCAGTTTTGGCCAGCTGCTCGACTGCAGCATCTCATCTATGCGGGGCGCACACGGGTTAAGGTCTAGCATGGTATTTCAATTGCTGCGCAGCTGCAGCGCATGGCCAATTCGCTGTTAACCGGGCAGACCAGCCAGCAATTTTTTTCGGCTATTTAATTTGCCATTTTTTCTAGCATATATTTGTGAGTACGTTTTTTCTCATTCTTTTTTAGTAATCTTTTTTTTTTTTTTGGATTCCCGTTCATTATGCTGTACTGTAAACCCCGACGGCAAAGTAAATGCCTGAGCACCCGGAGAGACCTCGCCATTGTCATGGTGTAGAGCTGCTTAGGTTTGGGGCGCTGCTGTTGCTGGAGCGACTGGTTAAGTTGGTAGCGTCTCGTCTGTCTCTCTGTCTGTCTGTCTGGCTGACGAAAATTGAAACTGACAAAAATTTGTTACATTTTGCCTGCACATAAAGTTCGCCACCCGCTTGCCAGCCACCCAACCACGCTTTATTACAGGACTTGCTGCTACTTCTACTTAGTTTTTTTTTTTTTTTTTTGACTGCTTTGTTTGTTTTGTTTTAGTGCTGCAGCTGCTACTGAAGTTTGTTGCAGTTCATTTGTATGCTGAAGTACTTTTTTCTTCTTTGATAATTTCTATTTTTTTTATTTGTAGTTATTTTTTTGTAATATTTTCTTTTTTTTTGCTTAGTAATTTGGCACGACAAATGAATTTTTAGCGCTTTGTTTTCTTTGGAACGGAAGAGAAGTACAGTGAAAATGTAGCGATATCGAATATGAGATGCGGTGCGTGATGTATTCAATTGGCAATGAATTTATTATGTACATGAGTGCTAAATAAGTTTTATTCATTTATAATTTGCTTAAGAACATGTGTACATTTGTACGTCTTGAATTATTCTCTTTTACTATGCACTTATTTCATTTTTTTATTTGTGTTGTAATTTTATTTATTTTTATTTAATACACAATTTTTTTGAAGAGCATGTTCAGCACTTTTGTCACATTTGCGTAAGCGATGTTAATTATACAATTTTATTAAAAATAAAATTAATGCATTAGCGCACAAGCACGCACGCACAGTGGCACCACTCACACACAGCGGCACACGCACACCACGGGGCAGTGCAACTATTCAACCAAAAGACCGAAATAAAAATGCATTCTATAAAAATTTTGCGAGTGCGCGAAAAAAAGTTTTCCGCGTTTTGCATGCCAGCGACAGCGGCGACTGCGACGGTGACTGCAATGACGACTGCGGCGGCAGCGACTGCAGCAGCCAGCGACCGCAGTTAAAACGCACACACAAACACACACACACGTACACATACGCTCTCAGAAACATGCACACGCACACAAACACACACAGACGCGGGCAGCGACTGCAGCTTCGCTATTGTTGTTGTTGTTATTGTTATTGCTGTTTCTGTTGTTGTCATTTGTCAGTCAAGAACAACCGAAATAAAACCAACGTGCGGGCGACGACTCAATGGAAAGCCAAGTGCGTACATTGCCCAAAGGGCAGACGATGCGTATACGCAATGTCACACAGCTGCCACTGTTGTTGATGTTGCCAAATGCTATCAAATGGACTATTATGCATGTGTGTGTGTGTGCATATATGTTTGAGGGTATCTAATGTAACATTATCTCACTGACACTGCACTTCACCCTACATAATTATTCATAGTTATTGCGTTTTTTCTTTTTCTTTTTTTTTGGGTAAACATTAGTGTAATTAATTTGGAATTATTTGACACTTTTTTCAATTTTTGGAGACAGTTTTCTGATTGTGGTTTTTATAATTTTTTTGGATTTGCTTGCAAGTGATTGGAATAATGGAAATGTGAAATGCGCTTAATGCTTTACGATTGATATACGCGATCGTCGGACGCTACACCTCGGAACGACTCGGGCCGCGTCCGAAAATGCGTTCCGTTGCATATCGGATGCGTTGTGTTTATGCGACTGCCGAAGCCGACTGCAAAATTATATCACAACAACACGAAGACAGCGCTGACGACGACGACAGCGACGTCAAAATTGCATACAAGCGCATTCATGCTTGCAAAAAAAACAAAAAAAAACAGAAATAAAAAAATAAAAAACGCCACAACTAGAATGCTGAGAGAGAGAGAGAGAGAGTGAACTCAACAGCAGGCAAACAGCAGAGCTGGAAGAGAGCGAGAAACAGTGACGGAGACGAGGAAACAGAGAGAGAGAGAGAAAGAGCGCGAGGGAGAGACAGAGAGCAGAGAGAAATAGCGCACGTTGAGTCATTGAGTGGGAAAGGCGCGCAAACGCGAGAACTTTAGGAGTACAACAGCAAACGGGGTAAACCCGCACACACGCACACACTCAAAGGCCACTGACATGATGAACATCAAGCCGACTCGACCAGAATGAGCGAGAGAGAGAGCACAGAGCAAGAGAGCGCCAAGTGCAGTGTAATGCAATTCTCGACAACTCGACAACTGCATGCTAAGCTGCGGCTGCGACTGCGACGCCAGCGCGCGTTGATAAAAAGCCAGCCGACTGCGCCGCACAGCGCTGCCAAAATAGCCGGTGCCGGAGTCAGTTGAGTAGTTGGCCAGTCCCAAGTGAAGTCCAACTCAACGCTCAGCTGTCCCTGGCCTGACATTGTTGACAATTGCTATAAGAAACGAGCTTACAATTAACTCACACTCACACACACACATGTACTGCTGCGACTGAGGGCCTGGCAGCAAAAAAAAGAAAAAGAATCACTCAAATTTGTTGGCCATTCGCTCACAAATACTTTGATAAAATAAACCTAGCTAGAACAATGCAAACACACACACACAGATATAGAGACTAGCACACACACACACACACATTATCTCAAATTTAGTATTCACCACATTTTTTGTGTCGCTTTTTTATTTCGCACACGCACACAGCTGCCTAATAAGCAGCTACTCACACACATATACACTCATGCATACTTATATATGTAATCTGTATATTCACAAACACTTGTAAAGAAAATGCATCGCAGCTGCTGCGCTGTCGCGTCGCTGTCATGGCAATTAGCTGAACTTTTTTATTTTTTTTTGGACAAAGCGGGTGGGGGTTTCACTTGAGCTTTGCCTGGTTTTTTGTATCCTATTATTACGCTTAACTTTTACATTATTTATAACAATAAATATTTTCTAAATGATAAGTTAGCTTAATAATCTTAATATAATCAATATTTCAATTGTATAAAGAAATTCCCAATAGAACTGGAAACTATATATAGGGAAATCCCAAATGATTCTTATATTTTTCAAACCTGTCACTGAACTCTTTATTATATATAGAAAACACTTATCAACCTTTGTTAAGTCCCAAATGTATATGTAAATACAATCATATATCATATATATATATATATATATAAAAATATATATTTGTGTATTTGTATGCACGTGTGTGTGTGTAAATTTGAGCAATATGCAGGCTTCTCACAAAAAAAAAATACGCTCAAAAATTAACCAATAACAACAACAAAACTCGCTCACTCACACACAGATTAATGAGAGCGTGCTGCGAGAATTCACCAGTGTCGCTTAACCAGCTCTCCACAACACACACTTATACAAGAACTGCATTTCCTGCTCATTAATGACGACGCGTGGTGAGTTGTTGCCCAGTTTCTCCAGCCATTCTGCCACTCAATTCGTGCGCTTGACTCAAGAACTCTGCTCAGTAAAATCCACTCATATGCGCTGAGCAATGCAACATGTAAATAAGCTTGAGTGTCTCTTTCGGCTCTTTTTTTTTGGCTTTGTCTTGTTTTGGCTTAAGTTGTGTGTTTATATTGGACTTTGGGTCGAATAGTTCACGACAACTGATAAATGGATTGAAAACTAAAATTCATTTTTGATGAGCGCCTAAATTGCGCAGTAGGCTTAATCAAATTGTGATACGTGCAAAAAAAAATTAGGTAGTTTCTCGATTGTTTATTTATAAAAAAAACTAATGCTGTACGATAAACAGAGATAGTGTGTTACTTAAAGTGACAAATGTTGTGTGATAAACAGAGATAATCTGAAGCTGTTCATCACGAATATTAATTCCTACTTTTAATTTCACTTGCGCCCATTTCGATATTAACTGCAGCCCAGTACAATAACAGTATCAGCAAAAGTAACAGCAACAAAAAAAATAATAACAACAGCAACAACATGAACAGACATGTGCTACGCGGCGTTGGCGGCAGTTAAACGACAACGACAACGACCTGACTGACGCACGTTCAAGGTATTATCTCATAAATGCATACACACACGCACACACACGCTCACTTCCACTTGCATTGCAAACATGCATATGAATGTGTGAAGAGCCCTTGCTCGCCGCTATAAAAACAACAGCAAGAACAACAACAACAACAACAACAATAGCAACAGCAACAAAGCGCAACAGTTGCGAATGCAGCCACAAAGCAGCGCAGTTGCCGTTTTGTCACCCTTCGAGATTTAGATTTGTGCCTCTGCATGTTCATTGATTTATCATTATGGCAATAAACAATAAAACAAAAATGTAAAAAATATAAGTACTCAAATAAAAAAAATACTGCGTGAACGATAAGAATGTATGTGTACACACACATACTCACACATTGCACTGTGGTAGTAGACTCGCATTGATTCTCTTATCAGCAGGGGACGCAGAGAACGCATTTAGTATTGCAACATTGAATCGCTATTGAGACATTCGATTTGCAAAACATAATCGACTTACGAAATCAATTTGTGCTTCCTTTTCTTTTTGCTGATAAGTTTTTAATCAACGTTTGCTCGATTTCGTATTATTTGCTTTTTCTTATTGGAATCTCTCGAAAAACATACCGCACTCGTTGATAATTTGATATTGTTATTTCTTGAACGCTGCTTATCGGGTTTAAGTTGCAACTTGCGAGCTTAACTAATGCAATACAATGTGAATCACCATGTGAGCTGTTGCAAGCTACAATTACTTTATATATACATGACATAATGCGCACTAATATTTTAAAAATGGCATTGCGATTAAATTAACTCATTGGAAGCAACGAATAATAGTCGTTTACTTTGCCAATGAATTTAAATTGTATGCTAATCCTCAGCAAAATAAAAAAAAATAATAACATCTTTTATATGAATAACTTATAGAAAATTAAAGGAGTAAGTCAAATACAAATACTATGTAAAGAAAGCTTAAAATATTTATTATGGCTTACATTTGGCTCCAGATTTTTTTAAGCAATCAATTTGTATACAAATTAGAATTTCACCGGACTTTGGATGGAGGACATTTCTTGATCACCCTTAAATGTATTCGAGTTTTGTTTTTTATCAAAGTGAAAATGCTATCTTTCTTATTCTAAGAAATTCTTGAATAGAAAGAAACTTTTGCTAAAAAGTTACTCTCGACAGTTTGCTGATGTCATTCTTGAATTATAGAATAAAAATATAAGCGCTTACAATTGCAAACAGATTATTAATATTGCACAATAAACTCCTAAGAATTAACTATCTCTGGCTTTTTCTCAGATAACATTTTGGCTTGCAAGCTTTCAAAATCTGTCGCTTTGATCTCCATGATTAGATGTCGCTGTTTACGTAACATTTGGCATATCACGTATACGGCGCATAGCCGAAGTCATACGCACACAATCACACACACACACACATACACACGCACACACGTGCTGCTTTGACTTTTTGCTTCCGTGTAAATGTCGCGCAACAAGTTAGTGGCAAAAGTTGAGCTGCTTAGCAGTTAGCCGCCGGCTTTACCGTTGCAGCGCCATTTTGGTCAGATCTCAAGGTGAACCTGTCTGATTTGAGGCATGTTTATGCTTGTAAGTAATTTCGTTACGTTTGATTAGTGGTCGGCAAATGGCAATTGACTTGAGTCGCACGGAGTCAACTCGCTTGCGATTCGAGCGCGTTTCAATTGCTGCGCTGCTAGCGAGTAACTGGATTTTATTATATTTCGCATTGTCAACCTTGAAAGCGTATAGAAATTGTGCACTTTGATTGCCTGTCAGGAGACTTGGTCATTTTGAGATTTATAGCACACGATTAATGCATTAGTGCAGCTACTTTTCACGCTTTTAATTGAAGAAAAAAAAAAGAAAAATTTTAAATATAAAACGCAATCTTGAAACAAAAGCCCAAACATAACGTACTCGAAACAAATCGTGTAGAAAACTGAACACCCACTATTGAAATTCATGCCGTATTGCAGCTTCTAATGCATTTTCAATGTATTTTTACAAACTGTGTGCTGAATATTTATCGATTCGATTTCCACATTATTGTTGTTGTTGCTGTTGCTGCTGTTGTTCTTGTGTCTGTCAACGTCTCGGAGCTCCGGCTGTGAAACAAAGATGCTGCCAGGCTGCAGATAAATCGGAAGTACAGTTTGTACTGTCCACACAAAGGCAATAACTAGCTAACATAACGCCAGCAAATCGAGCGACAAGGCAACAGAAAAAAGGATGAAGAAAATGCTGTGAACTTTTTCATAGGGGCAGGAAAAAGTACTAGCTAGATTCGCATTTTGTATTTTTATTTTTTGGTAGACAGTTGGTAGGCAGAAGAGGTAGTTTGGCTGAAAGCAATATCAACTTGAAATGATTTTGATGGTACTTCAGTTGCGACTGGCGCTAATGGAGTTTTTGGGTGTGGCCTCGGGCAAGAATTCTACGTTGATTTCTTTGTTAACACCATGTGCTTGTTACCTGTGATTGGAATATACATGTGTTGCATTTCCCCCAATACCCAAGCCCCCCTCCCACTTGATCAGCCCAATGACTTTCGCAGCCGCAAACAACAACAAGTTGCCGACAATTGACAACTGTTGCTGCTGGAATGGGAAAGCATATGTATGTTTGTATGTATGTGCAGCTCGAGGCAGCGTGTTCGTCGAAAATCGCCGAAAGTGCTGCGAAGGCAACAAGCAACAGCATCTGCATCCTGTTTGCCGTCGGCGTTGGCTGTGGCGTCGACGTCGCCGTCGACGTTGCCGTTGTCGTCTGCGTTGTTAGAATGTGTGAATTCGCAAGTCTTTGCATACTTTTGTGCGTCGCCATTGCCACTTGTTGGTGCTGGGCCTTGCGTGTGTATGTGTGTGTGAGTATGTGTATGTAGGTGACTTATGCAACAAGTGAAATAGTTTCTTATTGTTTTTGCTGTTGTCGTTGTTGTTATTGTTATTGTGTAACGATGTTACAAAGTCAAATACAAACGTCTACATCGTTGTTGCCATCGTCAGAGTCATCGTCATCGCTGCAGGTTGGGGGTAAGCAGGGATAACAGGCACATTCGCTGCGGGAGGACAAATGTCTGATATGGCTGCTCCTTTGGCGCATTGTTGGCTTTTGTTGTTTACCTCATGCTACTGCCACCCAGTCAGCCTGCTGCATGCCACCTGCCTGTTGCCTCACTCGTGTTGTAGTACATGTGTAGCTCGCTATGTTGTCTATTTGCAAAAGTTTTCTTCAAGAATTTTCATATCAGCATAAAATTCTTGTTACACATTTGCCTTTCAGCTTTTTGCAGCTGAGAAAGCGAGTCGGGCGATCTTGTTGTTCTTGTTGTTATTACTGCTGTTGTTGTCGAGTTTTGGGCCCCTTGTACACAATATATTTTATGAGTGTAAACGTGCAGTTTGTGCACGTGTTTTGGAATCTGTCAGCAGAGCTGTTCGACTTTTTGGCTTTAATAGTTTGCAAAGTGTTCCATTTTTGTTTGACTTACGGGTATTAGAGGTAATTGTTGTGTAAATTTTGTTGATAGTCTTCACAATTTAAATAGAAGAAAATATGAATTTAGCAAGCTTGACTCCTAAACTTTTTAACTTCTGGCCTTACATAATGAAGTGAAAAGTGTCACACTGCAGTTGCACGTCGAATTTTTCATGGAGATGGAATTTTTATTATTATTATTATTCAAGCAGACTTAAAATTAAATTTCAAAAAAATTCAAATGAATATCATTATTTATTTGCTGGAAACTAAAATTTTAAATATAAATATGATACGTTTTAGCATATGAAATAAATGATAACGCTGCTAAAATAAGCAAAGGGTTGAATTACTTTCTATTTGAGATCATTATGTCAACATTTGAATAAAGCAAATATGTAAAATAAATATATTTATTAGCCATCAATTATGTGGAAAAATATTATTGACTCAAAATTTGAAATAACTTAAATGAATACAAAATTTTTGGTATTCGAAGAACTGGTAAATTAAATATTCTAAAATTTAATTTATAATAATTAAAAATGAAAGATGTTTTATTAACTTTTTGTACATTTTACATTCAACCTCTAATGCATCAATCACTTGTGTACATTTTTAAATGTACCTATTAAACTTATTAGAGATTAAATTTGTCAGAATTTTTTTTTATTTTCACCAAACAAATACAAAATGTTTGAAAGTGTAAATATCGTAACTGCGAAAGTAGTGAAATATATAACTTAGTTTGCATATTCAAGTATTTTAAGTATTTACAATTTTACAACAAATGCACATAAAATTATTGTTAATTTAATTGTAATTATTTGCTAAAATTACAGCTTAACTATTTAAATTTGATCTTTTCAACATAAAAGTTTTTAAGCAAGAATATATTTGAACTCACAAAAATCTTGAATGCAATTACTCCAAGTGAAAATATCACTCACCCGCGCATCATGATTCCTGTATTGAATCGCAGCCAAAATTCAGTTAGTAAACTAATCAATTCAATTAAGCATTTACAACGCTCGTACGAAGTCAAGTTCAACATATGCCAAGCGGCAGACAATTATCTCGAAGTCTCTATCTTAGTTTGCTGATGTCTATGTAAATGAGGTTGTGATCGCTTTAATTAAATGCCTACACATAAATTATCGCAATGTGGCTGCGACAACGTCTTTAATTAAATGTTCATCTACACAGAAGTACACATAAAGAGAGACAAACACACACACACACACACACTAAGGGCTGTTTGAGGTGAAAGCGGAAGTGCGCCGCACAAAAGCACACAACACTATTGTTGAATGTAACGCGACACGGCGAAAGTCAAACGTCAAACAGTTGGGTGCAACAGTTGGCGCCAATTGTTGCTTCAATCAACACTCGAATAAGCGTGCCACAATGCCACACAACTGGCAACAGGCAGCTGGTAGCTGGCTGCTGCTGGCTCAGCCTCCTTGGCTGAAACGATTTGATTCTGTTGAGGCCACAATTGCTGCCACTCTGGTTTCCCATTCAAATTTACACAATTAACTGGCAAACGGGCAAAATGACGAGTGTCTGGTATTTATTTTTATTATTTTTTTTTGGGTTTTTGGGTTGTTACTGCCGAAAACTAGTTGTCGTCCTGTTGGTGGCTGCTGCCAAACTCACTTGTTGCACAATGCGCACCAAACGCCTCAGCACAAAAATAGTTATGCTGTCGCCGTTGACGCTGGCGTTGCCGTCGGCGCCAGCATCGCAGTCAACTACTACTACAACTACTGCAAATTCGACAAAAATGTCAGGAGACACCCACCAAACTACAAGGCGTACCCGCCCAACTTACCACCGCCGGCCCGCCCGCCACGTCCAGGCACAGAGCACAACCAACCAACCGAATGCAGCCAAATGTAGCTGCAAAACTCAAACCCAGTCAAATGCCTTGCTCACACACACACACGCATACACATACAGTCACTGGCACACACACACACACACAAGCACACACACGACAAAAAGGAATGGGGTTAGTTAACCACCACACCCCCTCCCCACACACAGCCCCCACCATACCTCTCCGAGCGCCCTCTATTCGTTTCCCTTGCTGCAAAAACTACCAAAAGCGCACGACGCCAACAACGACGTCAACGAAGCGACGAAACTTTTTTCGAGCACACGAAACTTTTTCAGCACAAAATAAAATGCAGCGACGTTGGCAGCGACGGCAACAGCAACAGCAACGGCAATGGCGACAGCGACGTCTACGACGAAGTCAAACCCAAAACGCCCAACCACCCATACAACGTGCTGCATTTTTTTTAGTGGCCTTTTTTGCTCCATTTTGTTTTGTGTGTTCTGCTGTTTGTTTGTACCATGTTCACCCACTAACTTGCGCACACACACACACACCCACACACTCGCACACCCACTCACCCACACATAGCTAAAACGCTTGCCCTCCACCCTTACAAACGCACAGAATGTGCATTTTTTTTCCTTGCACTGCATTTTGCCCAATGTTCTTAGCGCCATATTGCTCGATCCTTGTCGTCTATAGACGACGAACGACCCAAACGCCCAAACACCCAAACACCCAAACACCCAACACCAAAACACTCACGACACTCAATAGCCTAACTGTGCCACCCGCAACCCACCAATCCACAGCAAGCTTTTTCGTGCTTCCGCTTCATTTTTTCTATACGCACACACATACACACCAAAAAATAATGCGAAACTCGGAGAGTGCGAAAAAAAAGTGTATATATGTATAGAAGAATAACAGAATGCAACAAATATGCCAAAGAAAAGTCGGCAACGTCTCGCGCTGAGGACATCGTCCCAGCCTCGTTTGGCTGGCTTCCTGAGGCGCACATTGTTCTGGCTCTTACCTTGGGCCAAAGCAAATGCACACAAGGCCCCATCAAACCACAGCGAATCACCACCATTACCACCACCCATATACCCAAAGTCAGGCTGACTTCCTGGCCTGGCCTTTTCTGGTCAGCCGGCAGGTTTGACCGAAGCACACTGCATCCAGCTCACTCCATCGAATTCAAAAAAAAAAAAAGGAAAGAAAAAAATGCCAAACGATATATAAGAGCAAAAAAAAAAAAAAGAAAGAAAAAAGGCCAAAGGCAACCAACCAAAAAATCTATTTTCCAATTTCAGTGCATGCACGAAACTAACCCGCCAGCCTGGCCACAACCTCATCCCCATCCCCATCCACCCACTTGTGGCGCTTCCATACAAACACAGAAACACACACACGCATATACAGATACATTTTAACTAAGGAGCGCATGAATTTGGTTGCGTCTTTGCTGATGCAGGCGCAGTCGACTCGCACGAAGACCGTTTCGGGGCAGCGATTCCTTCGTGACTCTCAGAGTGCTCGTCGTGGCCACAGAACAACAACAACTGCAACAACAACGGCGCGAAATACTCGTATAGTGGAAGCGTAAAACTCGTAAAAATGTAACCTAAAAACCGTCAGAAAAAATGTTACTCGCAACAACAACAGCAACAACATCAACAAGAACAACAACTATGCAGCTTGCAAGGAAGCAGGAAAAAAGAAAGCAAAAATATATGTATAAAAAAAGAACAGTGTGACAGGCTGGAAAGTGGGTAGAGAGTACACATTGCGTAGTGCATAAAGTCCTGTGTAGGATTTGGCTGGCATGTGGAGCCGGCGTACCAAGAGAATGAGGTAACTCTGCGGTCGAGCTCGCTCACCCACCCACGCACACAGCTGTTGGCTGGTTTGCTTGCTGCCTGCCTCCCTGCCTGTTGGCGTCCTCGTCGCTTGTTGCATCCTTCCTTGCAGGCGTAGCGCATAAAAATGCCTTCTTACAACGAGAACAAGAATGTGAAATAGGATGGGAATAAGTCGAGGACGAGGACGAGGACGAGGACGAATTTCCATCCAATTTCCCACCCAACGCTGTTGTTGTCGTCGTTATTATTGTCGTTGTTGTAGTTGTTGCTGTAATCGAAAGATGCGTTCACACTGCGCCCAATATACGAATACTGAGGACGCCGCACTAACTACAAGTATACTATATAAAGTGAATCCAAATGGTGTTTGCACTAGTGTGAGTCGAGTATGGCCCACAATATTACCCAGCACCTGCTGATTCGTTTTTCTTGATACACACACCCACACACACACACACATACACAACACAATGCTCTGACACTTTCGCTCTGCTCTCTAACGAGCATTTGCTTTTCTCTCTCACTTGCACAAATGCGAAAGTAGCTTAGACGTTGAAAACTATTTTTTTGTATTTTGTATTTTGCTGTTATTCCTGTTGTTGCATTTGCCCGTTTTTTTCCATTTACTTTTTGGATTTATTTTTAATATATAAGCAATAGTCGTGCCTTTTTAATGATTTCATGGGCTTTGGACCTGGGGGTTGGATTAACTTTCCAAATGGACTTCTAAAAATGGGTTGAAAGTTAAAATTTTTGTTTTTATTATTATTTTATTTCATTTAAAAAATTTTGTAATTTCATAAAAATGCAGTATCAACTAATTAAAATATCAGAACTTTAAACAAATTTAAATTAAATAAACAAACAAAATTTATTTTTAATTACTTATTTATATTATATTTTATTTAATTTGTAATATATTTAGTTTGGCACAATCTAAATCATTAATTACACTTTTTTTCTCAAATCGAACCTAGAACGCAACACATTATACAAAACTATATCTTCCACAACTCTTAATTTAGAAGCCCCCCAGCACACAAGTGAATTCTTGCGTGTTGAATCTACAAGTGGTATATCCCATTACAATCAAATACAACGCCACCACTGATTGAGCCATTGCCAACAGTGCGCCCGCCATACACAGAGTCAGCCGGTTTGAACCCACCGATGCAACAGGCAAGAACCACCCACCTCAGTTCACAAACTGTTGCCCACCCAACTGCCTTGTTGTTGACATCTTCTTCGATCTACCAAAAACCCGAACGTCGTTGTCTGGGCGAAAAAAAAAAAATTTGTCGCTCGTTGGAAATTCAACTCCCATTTTGGTGATGGCCACCATGGTTGCAGGGTGCTGGCGACAGCGACGCCAACGCCGTCGAAAATCGGCCACAAAAACAGCAACGCCAGCAATGTAGCCGACGAGGACGTTGATAACGGCGTTGGCGTTGGCGATGGCATTGCTTGCTCCTCGTTGGCTCGCCTTTCGGCGCCAGCATTCGGGTGTTGTAGGTGCCTTTTCGGCTTATAGCACAGCAACAGGCGTGGGGAGGGATTGCAGTTAGGCGAGCGCTGGTTAATTGTGGGATAGGGCAAGAAGTTTCATCGCATTCGGCAGTCGTCGTCTGCATTTTTATATTGTGCAATATATTTCGTAGGGATACGTCGTCGACGACGTCCTCGTTCTCGTCCTCCAGCTGTATGCGTGCGCTTAAGTGTGCTTCGTTATCTCGTATAGCACTTCGTTTTGGGCACACATACACACACGGCAACACACACTCAAAGAGAGAGAGACTGACTCACACCCATACACATAGAATGATGCAGCTAAAAACTAACCCAATCCAAAGCCAACCCTAAAGCTGCACCAGCTGAAAGCCAGACAACGATTTTTTGCAGCTTCGTGCGACAGCGACGCCGAAACCTGCAACTACCCTACCCAGTCCCATTCGCCGACCCACCCGCGTTGCCGCCCGGCCGCCCGTCGAGTAGCAACAAAAATTGTCGCTGGAAAAATGTGCTACGGGTTTGGGGTTCTTGGAGCAGGGGTAGTAGGACGGCATTGGAAGTGTTGCTGGCTGTGCGGGAATGTCAACTAGAAACAAGGACGATAAGCATTATGGAGCGCATTGAGGAAGTAATTGAGTGCACGAGACACGGACGCGGGCAAGGACGAGCCCCAAAGCTGGCTGGCGGTGGGTGGTAGTGGGTTGGCGCAACAAGAAAAAATATTTAAAAAAAGGGAGGAAAAAATACATGGCAACGACAACGGCAACAACAACAAAAGGCATTTAACATTTTAATGCAGGTGGCTGCTGGTCGTTTGGGGTGTCGAGGGTTAGGGCTTGGGAGTGGAGACTTTGCCGGCAACGTGCTAAACGTGCTCAAAAACCGAAATGAGAGTGTTCCAAAGGACGAAGGAGAAGGCCGGTAGAGACGCTGCTGTGCCCAGCAAGAAATGCAATAAGCACAGCAGCAAAAAAAAAAAAAAAGAAAATAAATAAAAAAAATGCAATTTATGTTAATTTTTCTTGGTGTTTGCTTTAGTCTGAAAGTCGTTGCTGTTGGTGTTGGTATCTATATCCACTATGTGTATGTATGTATGTATGTGTATGTTCAACTGTTTCTGTATATTGTGATGATGGCGCCTGAACGCCTGAGCGCTTGGGCAGAGCTTTGCATTTTGTTTATTTTACTTTCGTATATCCTTCGTGCTATGTATTCACAGTTGAAACATATGGTAAGCTGAGCCCTGTCCCAACTTATGTTGATTAGGGTGGGCTAAAGTCAATTTCCATGTTGAACTTTTTTAGCTACCACACATTTAATTTACCGTTTAAGGCAAATCCCATCTGTGGCCTTAATATGAGAGACGATCGCCTACCCCAAAACCATCTCCACTACCCCATTGCTCAATTTAGGTGGCATACATGTATGTATATATACAGCAAGTCCCTGGCTTAGGAAATAAAAATCCTACACTAAAACTAATGCAAGTTGTCTGTGTGTGCAGTAAGAAATTGCTGGAAGATGACGCAGCCGCCGTTGGAAATGTTGGTCCAAATTAAAAGCGAAAAAAAAACCGTGATTGTGGGCGTGCAACAAGCAAATTATTGAGGTTCACTTCTATAACGAGTGGCTTGGCGGGATTTTTCTAATTAAATTGCACGTGGGGGCGTAGGGCGTAAGGAGAATCATTTTGGCCACTCACCGACAATGTGCAGCATATCCTTGGACCACTTCATTAGCTCGCGCTTGATGAGCCGGCGCTCCTGCTGGCATCTGGTAAATGAGCAGTCGGACATTTTATAGCTATGTATGTATGAATGTTTGTATGTGTGTGTAACGGCTTAATGCGGAAATTACTTTGGTGCAACTGTACCTGCAAATTGGATAGAGAGAAAGAGTATGAGAGAGAGAGAGAGACAAAAAAATTAAATGCGATTATCACAAAAATTTTCCAATGCAAGTCAGTTGAAATTATTAAATATATAATGCGCCATTTAACGCTTCATATGTCGACTGCTGTTGTTGTTGTTCTTCTCGTTGTTGTTGTTGTTGTTTTCATAGCATTTTCGAGTCGCCTGAGAAATGATTAAACGAGTTTTGTTTCAAGGTTAGCGCGAAAACACACACTCTCAAAACCTGTTGCATTTTTTTTTATATTTTTATTATTTCATATGCTGAAAATATTTAAGTTTTTTTTTTGTTGTTTTTTATTTTTGCTGTTGTTTTAGTTGCATTCTTACCAAGCAGCAGGTTGTAGTAGTTTTTTTTTTTTTTGTTGCTGTAATATATAGATATTTATTTATTGCTTGAATTGTAATTATGGGGCTTTTACTATTCGGGCAACTACCAGTTTTTGATATTTCCTAGTTACACACAACCGTACAGCTTTTTGTTGTTATTGTCGCTGTTGTTTAATCTGTCTATTACACTAATTTATTCAAATGCTGTTGTCGTCGTCGTCGTCGTCGTTGGCGTTTGCATTAATTTTGTTTTTTAATATTATAGCGCCGTAAATAGTAAAACGTGTTGGATTTTCGCAATGAGTGTACGAATGCCCCCACTGAGTGCTCATTAGTTTACAAATTTAATAAAAATATTTTGGGTAGTTTTCATTAGAAATTAAAACGCCGCAGCTTGTGTAAATTGCCCGTATATATTTTGTTTTTAATCTTCAGTGCTTCTGCTTTGCAAGTTTATTTTAAGCCACTTACAACACCGACTTCGCTGCCATTTTTCAAGCACTTGTTGGCCACTAAAACCTGCCTGTCCAGCCCCTAAAACTAAATTACAATACTCCCAACATGTCCAAAGCATACGCATAAAGACAGTGGAAAAACTAATTGAGATTCTAATATCAGATATGCGACTAGTACATGGGCGCTAATACAAAGGCAAATGGCAACTGGCAACTGGCGATGCGGACCCTTGAAAAACTAGTAGCCAACAGTTTGAAGATGGACGCAGACTGTGTTGGGGCTGTGGCTCTCTGACTGTGGTGATGAAAAATTACTTGCTGCCATCATCGCTAGAGGCGGGTAATGCCAAAAGTAAGGGGAGCAACAACAAGAATTGGAATTGGCAGTTGGCGTGCAGCTTAGCCTGACTGCATGCAGTAGCCACTGCTTCTTGGTGGGTGTGTCAACGGAGCACGCGGCAGCAGCTGATGATGGACGTTGATTATGATGGACGTTGGTTGGCAGCGCATCGAGTCGGCAACAACAGGCAACGGGCAGCAATTGTTTGCTTCCTTCGGCCATAGATTGAGCGATTCGCAGCGCCAGCCCAACGCCTTTTTGGTATTATTTTAAATATTTTTATAATTTAGCGAGCCAACCACTTGCTATTTACATAGAAAACACAAATTGCAATTTTTTGTTCAGCTTTTCAGCTGCTGCGTATTTGCCAGCCCAAATGTAGTCGAGCAACACACACAAAGACCAACATAAGCTCAACGCTTATTTTGAGTGCTGACGCTTCCTGACTTTTTCATCAGCAGTTGTATGGAGGGAGGGGGTGGGATAGCAGCTGAGGGCAGTGCCAAGCCCGATACAGATACTGATACTGATACAGATAGAGATAGAGATTCAAGTCAGAAGCATTGCAGCCAGATGGCTACGTGTTACAGATACAGAAAAGCTGAGACAACTCATTCAATCGAACGCTCTATAGTAGATTTAATGAATGCAACAAGTATCTGCGGCTGTCGCTATGTGTCTCTGTCTCAGCTTCTCGGTTTCTCGCTCGCCTGCATTTGATTTCATAAATAAATTTTTGCAAAATATCAAGGCCGGATTGCAGCTTGAAACTTGTAAGCCATACAGTGTGTATATGTGAGTACAAATATACAAGCATGTGCAGTCGCAAAAAAACAAAAAAAAAACCTATCACAAAAACAGAATAAAAAAGTTAAAAAATGGCAGCGACAACGCAATTTATTGGCTTCAAAGGTATGAGATAGAACAGAATTAAGTGCTTGCTATTGAAAACAAGTTGGTGTGCAAAATATCAGTTAATATCAGTCAGATGTTATATACTAGAATTCTGGGCACAAAGTGCATTTCGGCTAACCAGTTTCAATTCTCAATTCAATTTTTTGTGTTTGCTGCAATTTGTGCACAAAGTGTTCAAGGCCCGTGCCAAATTTTTGTTAATTATAAGAGTTGGAATCGTGGCCAATGTTAAACCTTGAAATTGTTTTTATTTTTTATTTTTTGCAATTTGCAACAATTTGCATTGTTCCAATTGGCTGCTCAATATATGAGAGTTATACGAGTTAAGTTTTTTTGTTATTCTAAATACACATTTGCATTTAATTTATATGTTGGCGATGCTGTTGCTGATGTTGCTGCTGTTTTCAACTATGCAACTATTTATCATGTATTCATTTATTGTAATTGATGAATTAATAAACTTACTATTATATGCCGATAAATTGTTTTTAGTTTTCTTGGCAAAAGGCGGAAATCATCGATTACATTTATTTGATCACACAGTTCTCATAATTTTGATTAATTATGTGCGCACTTTTTTGTTGCCTGTTCACTTTCTAGAAATTTGTATATAAATTGTTTCATTTGTTTTTTCTCCGATGCGACCTTTAGTTGTCTTTAGTTTTCACACATACTAATGTGTGCTAATTATATGGTATTCGATTAAGTTAAATAAGTTAATTGACTTTGATGTATTTCGGTTAGTTAATGATGGCAATAAATGAAGTGATTTCAAGCACTGCAATTAGCTAACTATTGAAAATATATTAAGCAGGAGAATTCAAGGGTGAATAATAACACAAAAGTCGTTCAACAAATCGGCCTATTATAAATAATTTTATGAATTTGCGACACAACTCATTTTTTTCTAGTATATGAAATGAATCGCATTAATTATCAAATAAATCTCATTTGAATCGAATATGACGCACAAGCTGCAAATATATTAAGAAACCTTCAAAACAGTAAAATATTATTTATATGTTTTTTATTACTCATGTGGCTTTGGCAACTCTTGATCTATATATACAAAAATTTCATTAAAATTTTTATAATGATTCATTGCGATTTATTGAACTGATTTAATGTTATTATTTGCTTGTTTCCTTGTTTTCCAAGATATAAAAAATAAATAATTATTTAAAAAGTTACTCCCTGCTAAACACTTTCTTCTTTTAAAACTAAATACAATAAAAATTACTGTTTTTGATCGAGTTCAATAAATCTATAGAAAATTTCATTTGGAGAAGCTTTTTCTCCAAATATGTTACATTTTATAACTCACAAGTCATTTGTAGATATTGGCTAACACTAACACATGAGCAGTTCTTACTTCCGTTGCAGCAGCAATAGCAGCAGCCTCGTCTTGATGAACTCTTCCGTTTCAACAATAATAACAATTCGCTACCTTCAAGCGGCATTGGCCCTGCGGCACCTCCGATAAAAGATCATTGCCCATTAGTACTTACAATTGTTGTTGCTGTTGTTGTCGTTTTACAGCGCACGACTCTGGTCAACAACAATGACAACTCTCACCTGTTGCTGGGGGCGCATGCAACAAGTGAACCAACAGCAACATGCAACAAACTGAAGCAACATGAGCACGCGCCAACAGGCAACGGCAACGGCAACACCAACACAATGACAGGAAGATCGAAAACGAAACCAAAGCCACCGCTGGCTGGGCTGACTTGACTGGCTAACTAACTGGCCAGCCCGCCTGGCTGGTTGGCTCAGTTACAGTAACACACATTCGGCTCAGTTGTTGCTGTTGCCATTGTATGCAGCGAAGCGCATTTCCATTTCTAACGTTGATCTGCGATCTGCAACAGCCACGACAAACACGACCACAACTAAGACAGAGCTGGTGTTGGTGTTGGTGGCTGCTTGAATGGGCGACTGGTTGACTGGCTGGCTGGCTGACTAGTTGACTGGCTGACTGTAAGGTCGCCATTTGCCGTGGCGGTCGATCGCGGCTCGTTCATGGCCCAGCTCACCTACAAACCGACAACCAAAAAGACAAGTTTAGCCGTTGCAGTTGCAGCTGTAGTTGTTGTTGTTGTTGTTGTTTGTGCCATTGGACTTGCTCTTGGCTTTGAGTTTTATTGGTTGTTTGGCCATTGGCTGATTTATTATACATACGTACATGCAAGTAAATATATATGTGTGTGTGTTGTGTGTGCTTGTTTGCTTATATGCATTTTGGCTGTGGGCATTTGCTTTTTTATGCAGCGGCCATTGCTCTTGACCCTAATGCATTTTTCAGGCACTGACTTACTCAGTACAGAGATAAGAACTAAAAACATCTTCCAGTACCAATAATGTCAAAAATTCGATTTCCTTAGCGGTACTCAAAATGCGGAGCTCTATGGAACCATTTGCTAGGCACGTTGATGACTTAAACGAAGTCAACACGAATTTAAATTAAATAAGGCAACAACAACAATGATGTTTTGTTGCAGCACAGAAAGGTGATATGAGAATGCGGGTGTTGCACCCCGCTCAAGGATGCTAAATGTGCCATGTCGAAATGTGTTGTCTGCATTTGTTGGAGCAGTATTGAGCTAACAGCATTGTTTATATATAGCACTGACTGTCTGACTCTATGTTTTGGTGTGTGTGTGTGCGTTGGCAAAACTGTTGCATGCAGCCAGAAGGAGCAGACAACGATTTCATTTGCTGCTGGCATATGGCACATTTTCGACATGTTTTGTGTGCAATTTGGCAACAACAGCAACGAGACCAGCTACGTTTTCTATATCAGCAGCAGGCAGTGGCTGCTGACTGGCAGCCCAGCCCGTGACGCGTTGCAGGAAATGTGAAAACAACGTTACGAAACTTTTCTTTTGAGCTCAATGCGCAACAGGAGGCAACCACAGCCACAGTCACAGCAACAGCCACCAATACAAACGCAGCAGCAGAAACAGCAAATGTAGAAGGGGTTGACTGCGCTGCAGCAGCAGCAATGCACCCAATACATACTCCCTCGACTCAAAAATAGAAAAAATAAAATAAAAAAAATCCAAATAGAAATTTGCTTTTGCTTTTACTTTGGCATTGGTTTTGCTGTTTTTGGGCTGCTGTTGAATTTGAGGGTTGTGGGTTTGGGTTTTTGTGGGTGTTGCTTCGTATTTTTGCTTCGTTTTCGTTTATTTAGTTTCCTCGTTCCTTTTTCCTTTTCTTTGGTTTTGCTAGCGCTATATATTTGGGTACAACGACTTGTTGCTTTGTCTGTGTGCAGTGTGAACTGTGTGCTGGTGTGCAGGGTGTGGCAGCATGGCGCATGTTACGTATGCGACCTGTATGCCGGCTGCTGTCATACGTGTTATGTTTTATGATGTCAGTTTTGGGTTTTATTAAAACTGCCCTGAGATATGAGTGTTGGCAATTGCTGGCTGCTCGTTTCTCTCCTGGCGCATGCAATTTCGTAAATGTAATGCAGCATTTTTTAATAAATACGTAAGCAGGCAATATGCATAAGTATTATCGCTTATGTGCTGACACATCGCGCATACGCCGTGTGGCATCAGTTGCTGCTGCTACTGTTACGTCTGCGGCTGATGCTTCTACTGCTTATCAGCAGCCAAAATGTGCAAGCGCTTTTTAGTGCATGCAACGCCTTACAAATCGGGGTCACCTTCAAATTATCAAATTTCGACCGAAATGATTAACTCGGCACACGCAAAAACAAAAATAAAAAACTGCCAGCCCCCGACCCCCGTTTCAAATTATATAAAGAATAAAAACGAGCACTACAGCCACAACTACAGCAGCAACAACAACAGCAGAACCCACTCATTCGCTGGCGAAACCTTATCTTTGTTACACAAAAACGCAACGGGCACGACGATGTTGTTGATGATGATGAATTTGCCCTGATTTCGACAAAAAAAAATAAATAAATAAGCAAAAAACGCAAAAAGGCAGAATGCAAAAGGAAAAAACCCAACCTAGAGATACATACCAAACTAAAACTGCAAGCGAAAAAAAGACAGAAACAGAAAAGTTTCGCGAATGTTGTAAAAAAAAAGAAATAGAAATAACATCAAAAATTAGATAAGACCAAATTGAGTCAAGCCCAAGCCGACAAAGCAGCCAGAAAAACTTCGCTAGCAGTTTGGAAAAAAATGCAACAAGAAAAAGCACACACACAGTACAAAAGATACGGCAACAACAATAACTACATATAACACAAATTATGAAAAGCAAGAATAACAATAAAAACAACTGGCAACAAAGTGCAGCGCGTGTTTGGCCCGATCGCCTCAGCAATAGAATGGAAATAAAAGGGGGGAATGGCAAAAGGGGCATGAAAATATTTTTCAGCAGTTGTCTAAATAACAGCGAACGACATTGGCGTCAGTGCCAGAAAGCAAACGAACTAAATTGCTAAAAAAAATGTCCACAAAAAAACAGCAGCAACAACAACTAATGAAAATAAACGAAAACGTAACAAAAATCAATTGTCGCCAACCAAACGTCAATACAAGTGTCCATGTCTATGAATGTTTACATGTGTGTGTGCGTGTGTGTGTGTATGAGTGTGTGTATGCCAGAATGTGTATCGTCAAAAAACATGCAGCCGCAATTGGAACTATTTGTAAGCGGTTGGATGGGGGGTTCAGTGAGTGCCATGCATTTAATTGCTGCGGCGGCCGTGCAAAATGTCGCATATAGAAAAGTTTCTGCTGGAGCCCACTTAAGCGAGCCGAGTGGGCAGGGTGTTAAGGATAAATTTAAGCTTAGTAGTTAATAATATACACAATTAACATTTGCATTTTTGAGACAACGAGAAAACTATTTTTTTCCCCTTATATCTGGAAACCCACTTTGATTATGTATGGGAAAAAGATACTTCATATCGTATGCAGTACGGCAATCTAAGTTTGTTTTCTATACTGGATGACTCGGAACGATTTTGAAAAAAATTTCCCATTACTAAAAATAAAATAAAATTTTCCATATTCTATTTTGAGCGAAATTAGTTAAACACAGTATCTAAGTTTGGTAATCCTACGAGAGATGTTCTAATTGAAAATATTTTAAAGCTCTTACGATTTTTTGAAGTGTTCAAGAAAAAACAAGCGATTAATTAAGTGTATAATTCGGTTTTTAATTTGTAGACACACATGACACTTAAACATTTACATGAGCATCGATAAATTACTCCCACTTTGAAGCTTATGAAATGAAATTATTGCAATTTCGTAAAAACTAATTATTTAATTGATTTTTTTAAACTTATGTAGGAATCTTATATGTTGTATGTTAATCGAAATGTATCTAAAATAATTAAATATTCAAAATTAAATTTATGCTGTGAAATGTATGTATATTGTTATTGTAAACTTTTCAATGCCGCTGAGTGTTTGCGTAGTGCCAAAAACCTGCTGGCAGCGAAGATAGCAACACAAATAACTCAATAAATTCATATAAATTGAAAACTCACATTTATGTTATGAAAATATTCAATAAAAAAACCAAAAACAATTATTACCACATGTGCATTTTTTTTTTTTTAATTTTGTGAATATATTTTTGCATATTTTTCACAGTTTGCTTTAAATGTTTTTTGTATTTGCACTGGCCAACAGGTGAATTGTTATTGATGTTTGACTAGTTTTTGCCTGCGTGTGTCGAGTGTTTTGGAATTTTTCGTTGCTGTGCAAAAGTTGATAAGCTTAAGGACAATGTAGAACTATGGCATTGTTGTTGCAACTATTTATTCAATTGTGTTTGTGCACATGGCATATATTGGGTTTGCATTTCGGCAACAATAAATGCGGGCTAACAATAACTGTGGCAGTTGTATTTATAATATTGCTATTTCTTAAAGGTTGCTTATACGCCGCATTGCCGCAGACATTTATACAGAACGTTACATAATTGTAAACATAATCATTTTTTTTGCTCACGTTTTCTGCTAACAATTTAGCTGCACGTCTACCACTGCACCTGTTGCAAAAATTTGCCTCGTGAATCAGAATTCATTGTCTTTCTTATGCAAAGTACGATTTCCTTCATGGTTTGCCAGTGCTGTGACATAGCCAAAGTTAAATTAAAACCATTTATCTCAATGCTACCTACTCACACCCAATGCTCCATCACAGTGAAAAGAAAAATATCAGCGAAAACTTTGCCGCCCAACTGCACACCACACACCACAGAGCACAGACCACCGCCCAAACAACCACCCACAAAAATGGGCTGGCAGTAGGAACAACTATAACAACAACTGCCTGTTGCATTTTCCTATATACCTGGAACGCTTCCAGCTTGGGTCTGCCTTTCCAACATCCCCTTTTATATAAGAAAAAAAATTAAGAAATAAAATAAAAACAAAATACGAAAAAATGCGATATAACCACCCAGTTCCACCCAACTCCGTGCAGCAACAGTTTATTTTATGCGCTTTGCTTTTGTAGTTTGCCGTTCTATGAAAAACTAAAAAACGAAAAATAGAAAGTGGACGCGGGGATGGAGTTGAATTTTTGTTCGCATTTCGGTTCGACTTTGAGACTGTAGCCGAAGCTCGGGCTATTTAAATGAAGCAGTTGATTTTGAATGCACCTCGAAAATAATTTGAATAAATAAATATTGGTGCGCTTAATTTCAAAATCCAAAAATAAGCATTTATAATGACGCAGTTTAATTTTCAGACTAGCCGGAATGAATCATGCCCAATGTTGGCAATACATATTTAAAATGCTGACTCTGTCCAAAAGGTTTACTAAAGCCTTGGCTTAGTGAGTCACTGACTCAGTGATAGGACAACTGGTCGAGTGCTGTATGTGCAGCAAGTTGTTGCATAAGCAACAATAACAATCGCAGTTGTAGTTAGCTTGTGCGACTTGTTGCCTGTGTGCCGGCGTGGCTGCTGCTGTCGTGGCAAGCTTCTAATCCAATCACTTGAACAATGGCAATGCAAATGCAACAGCAGCAGCAGCAGAAGTAGTGTCAGCAGCGCGGCTGCAACTTCCTTTGTCTGCCATTGAGTGCCATATGCAACGCAGACGTTACAATTGCCGTGGCATTATAAAAGTGTTGCCTTGCCGTAGTGTTGTTGATGGTCAAGGTCATGAACCTGTTCCAATAACTCGTTTTCTTACGTGCCGCGTGCACACACACACACTCAAATGGACAGACAGACAAACAGACAGGGAGCGACGACTGGCAGCCAGATGATTGTATGTTGCATGTTGGCAAAAGTTGTTGTTGTTGTTGTTGTTGTTGCTGCTGTTACTACTGCTTCTGCCAGCAACTATTGGGAGTGCGGCAACTCTAATGCGAATCCTTGTAGATTTGCGAGCACGCCAGAGGCTCTACTTTTTGCATCATGGCATGACTAATGGCTCTAATGGTCTAAGAAGCGGCTACCAAGCGGCTGCTCAAATCAATTTGCTATTGCATAAATGTTACATGAAATTAAATTTCAATTGGCGTGGCCGCAATTAAAGTTGAGAACTTGTCGTTAGTATGTCCAGGCCATTGCGGAAATGCCACCCAAGACTTTCAGCAACAACAATCACAATGGACATCTCAGCTACTACAAGGACACGGGAACGCTTTTGTGGCGACAAATTAAAAAAATTCGTTTGTATATAAAGAATAAATGGGTAGATGGAAAATAAAATGAAAATCGCCATGCGTGGGCGTCCACCTGCCTGATTCATTGTTTTGTTTTGCTCCCACTGGCTGTGTCAGTGTCATAAATTTCACAAAATGAATTATTCGAAATTAAAATGCCATTTGCACAAAGAAAATCACTTCTCGAAAATGCTTCCGTCTGTCAGCGTGGTGAAATTAGAAGCGCATTAATTAGAAATTTTTATTATTCTAATTTTTTTTTTACTCAACAATAAATTTGATGCGACATTTGTGCATAAATTACAAATAAAGATTTCCGGGAATTTTTATTTTGTATTTTTAAGTATTGAGACGCATTCAAGAGTAGCAATAGCAACAACAAAAGCATTTTGATCAATAGCTGCCCATATTGATGATTGTGCATTTGATGCCCATTGTTGATATACATATATTGTATATATGTATATTAACGCGTGTGTGTATGTGTGCGTGCGTATTAATGTATATGTGTGTAAGCAAATATGGCACGTTTGGCTCCCAAAGCCAGTGCATTTGTTCGGCTTCATCACCTATTTATTTTCCCAGCTCTTATGGAAAATTTTGTAGCATTTTCGTAGATTTCCATTGGCTTCAATGCACTTAGAGCTTGAGGTTAGGTAACAAATTTAAAAGTACCCCCAAAACTGGGATTTTCTTTCTCTTTTTTTTTATATATATATTGTAAACCTAAAGGTTACATGACACGGAACGATGAATGAAAGCAACTCAAAGACTGCGACAGAAATATATTTAATTAAAAAATAATATATTATAGCAAATTGCGACGTTCAATACTCAAGAGGCTTTTTTTAGGATTCTTGTCACTAAATTCAATTTAGAATATTATATATCTAACTCATTTTACATACAACTTGTAAAAGGCTTACAAGCTTAATTTATAAATGGCTAAGCAGTAATCATAAAAAAAATTGTCGACATAAATATGATAAGCATATATGAGTTAGAAATGAACTATAATTCGAAAATTGAAGGGAAAAAGACAGAGTGCATTCGTACAAAAATATTACAGATATAATTTAAAGTACCTATTTCATGTATACAGAGCATCAGTCGTGCATCCTAAGTCACCGCTGAGATTATTAACCAACTCCCTACCCCATAGTTTCCACAAGGGGCCGACGTTACTTCCCCTTCCAACTAATTTCACAACTCGCTCATGCAAAAAACCAGAGCAGCAAAAAAATGGGGAAATAATGTATAAAAAAAACAAACTCTTTGCGTTTTGAGTGCAAATGACAAAGGGAGAGAGATTTGTAGTGGGAGAGTTAAAAGGAGAGAGAAAGAGAGAGTGATAGAGTATCGTACGTTATAAAGCTCAAGCAAATCAATAAAAATAAAAAATAAAATATTGAACATATTATAAAAATTGTGGAGTTGAAGTGAATTCAATTAATTTACAGTTTGTTTTTATTATAATGATTCTTCTTGACCTTTTAGCACTATCGCAAATGTGTGCGTGAGCGTGATTGTTCGTTGTGCAAAGCTTATAGACTACTCACTCATTTGCACACTTACACACGCACACTCACGCATACAAGCACACAAAAATATATGGCGTTACCCTCATGCCAGCCCATTTAATATTATTATTTACACAAATAAAAATAAACAAATATTACTTACTTATAGTTCGCAACTCAAATATGAAGTAGCTTTTACACTGTTCGTTTACATTTCTGTGTAAGGTTTGATGATTGATAAAGTTGTGTTTTGATTAACTTCTTAGTCTCACAGCACCAGCATTGTCAAAAAAATATTTGGCAAATTTTGTAAATTTTATGTTAGGCTCTGATTTGCTACGCGAGTGAAATAAAATATTTTGTTATCACAAGAGAAACGCACGTCAACTGTTTGTTAGCCTTTGGGCTGTTGAAGAGGAAGCACATGTAATGCACTCACACACACACACACACAGTCACACACAAGCACACATGCACATATATAGAAGAGTGTACGCACGCTAATACACAAGCACTAGCGTATATGCGTGTGTGTGTGTGTGTGTGTGTTGGAGTGTGTTGGTAGCAGCAGCAGAAAATAAATACAAATTTCGCACCGCGACCAACGTCAACAACAAACAAACACCGACACTAACAACAAGCGCAGACAACTTTACTAATACGTAAACAACAAAATCGACTAACTTGACGACGACGTCGACGTCGACAGCGACGATAGCGTCGCTGCTAACTGCTGCTGCTGCTGCCGCTGCGCTGCGCTGCGCTTACAACGACAATCCGAAGCTAAGGCAAAAGCGTACCGAACCGTTCGAAACGACCGACAATAAAGCTGCCATCCAGCTGAGCTGCCCGGCACTATGACTATGAGCCGGAGCCCAAACTGAGCGGCGGCAGAATGAGTGCAGCGGCAGATTGCTCTCCACACACTCTCACACTGACACATACACACACACACTCACAAGCACAATTGCACACATGCAAACGACAAAGAGTCAGCCACAATGCTGCCGTTGTAAAGGTCTAAGAAAAGTTTCGCTGCCTGTATGCATTTGCCTTGACTGAGAACATAACGCTCAACTTACAGCTGTCTCTGTGTCTCTGTGTGTGTGTGTGAGTCAATGTGCATGTGTTAGTGTAGAAAAAATTGCAGTGGCACTCGCCAGCGCTGAGCGAGAGATTGAGAGACCCTTGCCAAGTGGGAGGTAGCTGCCGGCGAGCACCGTCTCAATGTGTTGGTGCGCTTCATTCATGGCAGCCGGCAAAAAAACGTTAAAAGCGAAATTGGTTAAAAAAAAGAGAGGCAAAAACACAAAAGATAAAAAAAAAAAGAAAATGGTGGCAAGAACCGACTCGGAGCGCAAAATGTGTCGCCGCAGTTGGCTCTGTGTGAGTGAGTGAGCGAGGAACTTCTGAGTGAGCAGGCTACGCTGGCGGGGAAGGCCAACGTCAGTGTATTTTTAATTGCACTTTTCTTGCATTGGTATTGGTTTAAAAGCACACACACAAACACACACATAAATGCACTCAGCGCTCAGCTAGCTAAATGCACTCATTGGCAGTCGCTCCCAGAACCAAACGCTGCTGAACTCGCTCTGAGTTTTTTTTCTCCTTTTTTTTTTGTTTGTTAATTTATTTTGTGCATTTTGTTCTCCATTTTGTACATTTTTCAACAATTCTTTTTCGGTTGCGTTTTAAGCAGCGAAAACAAGTCCGAGACCGAGACAACACAACAACGACGACAACGAGACAGCGCTTTGTTTAGCGCTGGAGACGAAGACGGAGACGCTCACTCACCGCTCGAAATGCAACTGGCGACTCTGACAACGCGCGCCCGTTGCACATGCACTTTTTGTTTTGTTTTTGTTTTTTTTTTCGCTTTTTTTTTTTTGAGTATGAAACGGTTTTGGTCCGCTGTTGTGCGAATGTCGAGCGCGCGAGAGCAAACTGAAATTATTATAATTCGCCATAGTCGGACGGGGCGGGCGGACAATGCAATTCGACTCGACTTGCAGCGAGACTCAATTGCATGTCATTGTAGACGAAAAATGTTTTTTGAGAATTTTCGGCACAGCGACTGCATCGAATTATGGAAACTGCGAGACTGGGGACAGAGGAAGGCGCTGAAACAGGGTCTGTAAGTCAGAGCTTGAGTCTGGCGGGGCTGGGGCTGAGGCTGGGGTTGGGGTTGGGTCTCTGTCTGAATTTAGTCGTGACTGGTTTCAAGGTCTCTCAATTAATGCGAAAATTTCGTTGTACATTTTTTGTTTTTGTATTTTGCATGCCTTGTAACGAAAATTCGTGTATAATAAATATAGTAATTGTTTAACCATTTTTTTTTTTTTTGTTTTTGTTTTTGTTTACAGTGTGGAATTGCATTTAATGCTTTTCTAATAAGCGAAATATTTGTTGATTTTAATTGCATTTACATTAGTTAACGGCGACTCTCTGACCTTCGGTTCTGGCTATAGTCAAGAACTGGCATTTGAATTTGCGAAGGTGATTGAGGCGTAAACATGAGTGGAACATGACACTAGCTGAATCGAGGCTTTCAGCATAAACTGGCCTTGAGTTGGGCTAGCTGGCATTGCATTGCAAAAGTAATAAGGAACATATTAAATAACTATTAAACAATTGATTTGTATACATTTACGATACAACGAAATAAATCCGTAGCTAGCCAGAACAATTTTTATTATTTATTCTCCAAAAGTTATTGCAATTATCGACATATGACATATTGACTGAATTTATATATAATTTTACTAAATTTTCAGAAGAACGTAATATGGGAGGGAATTTTAATGCTTAAAGGAAGTTTTACTAATCATGTTGACCACTTCGCAAATTGATATATTTGTAGCTCCGGTTCAAAACATAGTGTAATGTATGGCTTTAACTTTGATTACATGATTCATAAAAACATTGAGTTTTTTGTACATTTAATTTGCATATGCCAGCCCAGATTCGGAACAACCACGACGAATGAATCTCAAACCCTTATCGTCTGTAATTCATGTCCTATCGCTGTTGAACCGCACCACTTCCGTGTCGCAAAAAAAAATCACTTGAAACACACGGGTAATGTCGCCAAAGAGGAACATACATAATTACTGTATTTACAAAAGATAAAATCGGCGACAACATGCTCGTAAGCACCGAAAAAAATGTTAAGGGAAAAAAAATATATATATATGAATAAAAATCTGATGAGAAGCAATTAAAATTAAAACCACGTAAGCAAATACGAGAACCCCCGAAAAACGTTAAAAAGAACCCAAAACCCATAAAAATCCACCCTATAGCAAATGCATTTTTTTTTCCAATGCACACAAAAGATGCACGAAGCAAAACGTGCAATTTTGTTGAATGCATTTGGAAAAAAAAGTACCGAAAAAAAGTCGAAGCGAATGCACAAAAAAATGGTATGCAATTTTTTGCATAATGAAAAATGCAGCAGGCAAACATTTGTACACACTCACACATACACATAGAGAAATAATGGAACGCATTGCATGCATGCACATTGAAAGCTGAGCTGTGAAATCCAGACCCAAAAATATATTCTAAAATTAAAATGCGACGGCCTGTCGAAATGTAAACAGTCAAAGGGGTGCGCAAGGCAAGAACAAACACACACACACACACACACACACAATTAATATATACATGCACGCACACTCATGTGCAATTAAAACACGCCACTGCAACAGAGAACACAAAGCACAGGAAATAAATGCATTTTTGTGCATCTTGCAGACACACACACACAAACACACACACACCAGCACACACAAGGGCTAGCGGGGTGAGTTTCTGCACGTCTGATGTCAACAAGAACATTTTTGAATGCATAATTAAGAAACGATTTTTGCAATTAGATTGCAAAATTACGCATTTCCCAGGCACCTTAAGCAAAAGATTGACGTACAGAGTTTGATTGGCCCAAATGAGCGCCCAGGCAGGAAGTGAATTGCATCCGTTCTAAGCTGCGCCTGGGCCACCATTTGGAAACACAACTGTATGCTTCAAGCGGAAGCATCAGCTCAAGTGATTCTCTCAAGTGGACATGAACATATGGACATACGGAAACTGTTGGCCTGGCCACGACCACCATAAATAATGAGCAAAATTAAACGCGCAATTAGATAAGAATCAAACTTAAGCCGTAATAATTGGCGATACTTAAGCTACATTTAAAATTAATGTTGTGCAAGTAATTGTATTGTTATTTACAGCATAGCGGTAAGTTAATTGAACGTCTCAATTGTTTTGTGAAATCTGATTAATAATCAGATTTTTATGCACAATTAATCATCAATTAAAAAATGGTCTTAGAAGTATAAATGATTATTTCATTATCATCATAGAATGTGTATATATTGAACTAGACCTGTTAGGTCGCAGTGCTAATTCTCCCCCAATTATAATAATATTTAATATTCTCGTTTTAAGTCTCAATAAAAGAAATTCTAAATAAATTGATACATAGTTACTGCCAAAATTGAAATCACCTTTAGCAAATTTAAAGTTGGTAAATGACTTACTACCCGCATTATTGGCAGCTTAATCAATTTGAAGGCAAAATATTATTCTACTGTATATTTACTTACTTAAATACTCTCATAAATGTAGAACATTTGCAGCACTAAATAAATTTCTTTCCGCCCACATTCGCAATTAATGTAGCCTCATGATATCAACTGTAGTGCGCAAAATGTGATTTTCAGTTTCAAGTAAAAGTAAACGAAAACAAGCAAAACAAATAAACCAAAATGAAATCAACAAATAAGCAGACTCAACTGAGGAGCAGCAGCCAAAGCCAATGACCAAGAATCAACAGCAGCAACAACAACACCAGCAGCAACAACAACAACAACAAGAACCACAGCGACAACAAAAAGCATATAGATTGCTGAGGCCAAGGAACTCGGGTGCAATACAAAATTGCTTGGCCTTGGTCAGGCACACTGTAAATGTATGTACTATGGACACACAAGTATGTATGTGTACTGTGTATGTGTTGTGTATTGTATATATACAATAAATATTTTTAAATGTTTTTGCTTTTTGCTCGGTTTTTGTCTTTTATTTTTGCATTGCATTGAGCACTGTGCTATTACGCTTTAATTTTCGTTGCGAAAAGTCGACAAGAAAGTGAAGTGTAAGAACCACATAGATTAACTCAACAATTGATAAGATACGCAAAAAATAATAATAATAAAAAATTAACGGAACAGCAACAACAAACATTCAAGTAACTGTTTGCCTGATAAGCCAACCACAAAGGTTGCCCTGTGGACGTTGCATTGTAGGTCAGTAAAAGCCAGCAAGGGGCATCACAAATTATGTCATTTGAAGCTTAGCCCAATGAAACAGATTTCAACATGTGTTAAAAATACATTTGCATTAGCATAGTACACAATCACACAACATGCGCGCACACACACACACACACACACGCACGCAACAATGTCCAAATATACACGCACAAATTGCCGTTTAACCAATGTCAATGTCAACGAGCAACATCTGCAGCAGCAGCAGCAATAACAGCAACAACATCAGCAACAAATGCATTTCTAATGTACGCAGCATCCACGCGGAAACCGTTGAAATTTTTAGGCCGTATGTTGTTGTTGTTGTTGTTGTTGCTATTGCTGCTTTAGTGGCTGTTGCAATGTTGCTCCACGCCGGCAACACATTGTGTGTAAGGTCATATCTCGAAATTTTATTTGGCTGCCTGCCAAATACAAAACAGATGAATGCAACGCCAAAACGCCTGTGGCATGCACAAAAACATACACAAACACACATACAGAAACATGAGCACACGAACACGTGCTTATACACACACACAAAATTTGTGTTGCAAATTCACACATTGCTGTTGTTGTCGGGGCAGTCGGGGCCGTTTTTGGGGGCTGCCAGTTTTAGATGTTTAGTTTTAGATATCAATGAAGCCGAGAGCGAAAGTGTTTTCCGACCATTTATGTTTCAATTAATATTTTGTATACGCAGTATTTACAATGTATGTGTATCTGTTTGTGCGCATGGTCGCTGAACTTGTGGCAGTTTGTATTTTTAGTTAAATGCACATTTAATGGGCATTCATGTATGTCTGTAAATTGGCTTATGATTAAAAGCCATTATTGATCAATTTGTTTAAATTGCGCCATGAACACGGGAAATAAAACTTTAAGAGATCATTTAAGATTCGCGATAATATTGAAGCAGCCTTAACTTAGCTGCTTATTATGTGTACCATATATTATTAATATAAATATTAAGTTGAGATAGTCCAGTTAATAATGAATGCCAAGATAATAAAAGCTGTCTGGTCGAGCACACAAAGCTATAAGTAATTTATTTATTTTTTACAACAGACGAACTCAAAACTTCGATACAGACCGCAAACTAAAGATATAAAATTATGGATTGTTTTATGATGGTGTTATCAGTTGACTTTTTCGAAAATTTCCGCTTTTCGAACGTTGTCAGCTCAAATTAAATATGAAACGGATTATAATGAGATATTTAAATGCTTTTTAAAGATTTCTGAGATAGTCAATGATCAACTCCAGCAGCAAAGCCCCTTCCAAACCATCCTGATCAGACGGCATGACTCTGTCAGGTCTCTCTCTGTCTGTCTCTCTCTCTCTCTCTCTTCCTCTCTTTCTCTCTTTCTCTCTTTCTCTTACTTCAAACCCATTGATTAAGCATCGACGAAAAATTCACGCATATGAGCAAATAACGGCAATTAGGCAGAATCGATTACTGCCCTGCTTTCAATGGCTGTCCGCTGGCCAAGCTGATGCCAATAGTGGTTCATAATATTGGTTGACTGCAGCAACAGTAACAATTCATAACTACATTGAATACATTCACTTGCACTTGTAGTCGACTGTATGTAAAGAGGGGGAGCGGTATGTGTCAAGTTCAAAAACCTCATTACTCACTGCAAGCTGATATTTCGTGATGACCAGAAGATCAGCAGAGAGCTACAAGTATATAAATATGGAGCTATATTGTGGCTTATGATTTGATGTCTACGCAGTTCACACCAACACATGCGGATTGATTGTATACAGAGAGCATACAGGAGTATTTTTGTAAATATGCATATTTCTTTATCGCAAATGATTCACAAAAAAATAAAAAATAACAAATGTGAAATGGCGTCCATGACCAACACAACAGACAACTGAGACCCGAAAGCAGAGACAACAACAACGGTCACTGGCAGGCACTCCTCCTCCTGCTTACCCGCCTCCACTTGGTGCTTCTCCTGCTCCATATGGTATGCCATGAACTGAACCAACAACCGATTTTTATTATTATTTTGAATACGCTTCTTGTTGCTGTTATTACTCTTTTTGTTGATGTTGTTGTTGCACTTTTTTCTTCTTTTTTTTGTTTTTTTGTATTTTGTTTTGTATATTTTTCGTCACACTTGGCAGCCGCAGCAGCAGCGACAACAGCAGCGGCGAAAGCAGCGACTGCTGCAGCGGCAGAGTATTTGTATTTGTATTTGCACAGAGTCGGCGTTGACGTCAACGTCAGCATCGACGACGTCATGCCCCCTGTCCAGGCCCCTGGTCGGTCGATTCGTCGCCTGGTCTGTTCGTCAGTCGGTCGTCCCTAACCTACAACAACCGAATTCGCACTGGGCCAGGTTCAATGAACTTTTTGGCTGCGTTTGCTGCTGTTGCTGTTGCTTTGACGTTGTCGTCGTTGTTGTCGTTGTCGTCGTCGTTGCATAAAGCGTGCATTGAGGGCGCTGGTTGACTGTCCGTCTGGCTGCCTGTCCGACTGACTGACTGACTAGCCATTTGGCCTGTCATGCGTATGTTGTTGCTGTTATTTTTGTTGTTGCTGTTATTTTTGTTGTTGTCGCTGTTGTTGCTTGCTGTTTACTCAGTGTCTGTGTATGCGTGCATGAATGAAGCTTCTTTCTTTTAATTTTGTCAAGTTCGTTTTGAATTTCAATTTTGAGTCATGCATAAAGTGCAAGATACGACAACGAGTACTTAAGCTTGCTCATACTCAGACATACATATGTATGTACACATATACATAGATATTAATATATGTACATACATATACAACCATGCAGTTTTCATTCTACATTGTATATGACAGTCAGCAGCTGTCGCTGCTTTTTGATAAGCGTCTATCCTATAAACGCAACTGCAAAAATAATTTAAAAGAAATTAACCACAATAACCCAAGCTGTCGATTCTCTGTGCGAAAAATTCACTAGAAATCGGAAACTTTTTAGAAAATCAAATTACATGGCGCAAAGAGAACGGCAGGAAAAATTCAATGGCAAAATAAGAAAAGTATGAACGAAAGCTTAGATACTCTCAATTAATATGAAAGTATTTAAATTTAAGTCTTAAAATCTTATTTTATCGACGTACATATATACTATGCATGTCTTATATTATTTCTAGTAAAATCATTCTAAATTTAAAATTTACTTTCTTTATATCTTGGAATAATTTTAAAGTTTGATTTGCAGATATTTCAATTAAAAATTAATAAAGACTTATTTTATCAACTATTAAACCAGAAGTTTAGTTATCAAGGTAGGGTAACTGGTTGGCCGGTTCTTACAAACATAATAGTCTGGCTGAGATGCTCTTGGGTTGCCATTGACGATTATGATTCTGTTAAAAATAATCAGTTTGTGATAGGTAAGGAGGCTGAGACTGGGACCGAGAGATCTGGGACTCTGGTTGAGTCTGACTGATTCGCTTGGTTGGCTGCTAGGTTGGTTGCTTGGCTTGAGTTGACTTGACTAAATATGATATGCCCTGGCATAGAGTCAACCAAATTCTTACCACAGACACAGATACCTCCCAAAACCCCCTCATTATGTGTATGTGTGCTTGCGTGTGGCGAAAATGAATGTAATGCATGTCGAATTGTGGATTAGTTGGCTAGCAAAAAAATGAGTTGCTACAACTTCAGCATCTGTCTGTCTGTCTGTCTGTATTTCTGCTCTGGTCTGTCTGTCTGTCCGCTTGTCTGTCAGTCAGTCAGTCAGTCTGTTTGTCATTTCACATGCTCGTTCTGTGCATTTGGCTGTGATTAATTACATTGGCTGCCGCTGGTAACTTCAGCTTGGAAAACAACAACTTGGCTGGCAAGGAAGCCTTAGAAATGTCAGGGCCAATGGCATGGCCCAATGCAAATTTATGACAACGTCGCGCCGAGATTTATCAACTGCAACAAGCACTAACAGAAACAGCAACCGTAACAACAACAAAAACAACAGCAATAACGAAAATGAGAATAACCAGTTAATGCGCCGACAACAAATAAAATCGAAAGCCGCGTCCAAAAAACCGGTTCGCCAAAGTTCTAAAAATGAAACTGGCTGCAGCCGAGCTGCAACAAGACCAAAAATATTTTTTTCACTGTCTGCCAAAATTGCAAGCGGGCATAAATTAACCGCATGGGGTCCAGATATATTCGCACACACAGCTAAAGATACACGCATGCGAGCGAAGCACACCCAAAACCACTTTAAGTCCACAATGATGACGTTGATGTCGGTCCCGACGTCGGCCAGCCAACCACGCCAGTTGAGTTTTCAAGTGCAGTTCTCGTTGCTGATGACGCAAAAAAAGTAAAACCGGCAACGACCACGACCTCACCCAAAACCGGGCAGCAGCACAAACAGCAGCAGAAGCAGTAACAACAACAAAAGGCAGAAGCGCTGCCAGCACAACGCACGGAGAGGCTCCACCCCAAAGCCAAAAATGCGCAATTTGACTGTACGAAAAAAGTAAACGAAAAAGCGAATAAAAACGCAACAGAAAGAGCAACCAAAATAAATGTACAAACAAGACCAAAAAAAAAATGTTATTGACACGTCGATGCCGGCAATACCCTAAATCAATCAGCATTTCTCGTGGAGTATTGTTGACTATGTTTTATATATATGAAATCAAATTCTGCTCTGCAAAATAAAATACAAACTGAAAAAAAAAATTAAAAATTTAAATATTTTTTAACTAGAAAGATTAAAGATTTAAAAAGATTAAATCACTTTCGCTCTTTGTCCTTATCGTTTGAAGTGGAAAATTGCGGAAACTGTCGAGGCAATAATTTCTGGGTATAATATGTAGATTTGATCTTATAAATAGTGTCATTCTTAATTACAAAGTTGATGTACTCTAAGGCTTGGTATATTAAACAAAAATTTTCGTTTGTTGCTCATACAAATTTTTCTGGGCTGGCGGTTGTCGGTTACTGACCGTCCTCAAGGTTTTTCGTATTTTGCCCTTTTTGCAGAAGCAGCGACGTCGCTGGCAGCGCCAACCGCAGCAGAGGAACTGAGTCGCTGGCAGCGTCAACGATCGCAGCGCTCAATTCCCTTCATTTAGAGCGTTTTTTTTTGTGTTTGTGTTTATGTTTGTGTTTGTTGCTGCTGCTGATGCAGTTCGTTGTTGCATTTTTGAACGTTTTACGTAGCGCAAATTACAGCAAACACGCCATCATCATCGCCATTACAATAATCGTCATCATCTTCATCATTATCATCTTCATTATTGCTGTTGTTGTCGTTGTCGGAGTCACAGTTGGTGTTGCTGCTGGGGAGCAGTAATAATAATAAGAACAGCAATAACCACAACAACAACAAAAACAACAACAACATCAGCGGGAGCTACAACATAATCAAGATGGCAGCCACTTGCAGGGGCTTGCAACAACAAAAAAATTGACGAATATGCGATGCAACAGCAACAGCAGCACCAGCACCAGCACTTACAGCGGCAGCGGCAGCGGCAATAAACAGAAATTTAAACCCGAATTCAATGCAAAACATGTTGAGGCAAAAAGCGAAGACTTGACATAAAATATGGAATCGACTCGAATAGAACGAGTGCAGATCAGATCAGAGCCGAGAAGAACACTTGAGTGAAGTCTTGTGCTCTTGCCATCTCACTCATCATTTGAGCTCTGACTCTTTCTAGGGGAGCCACTGAAGCATAGGTTTTAATTTATGTAGCACGCACATTTTGTGTTCTGTTTTTGTGTTGCTGGCCTTTTTCTCACAATTTGTTTTGGCAGTGAACGGAATGAAAGATGGAGTCAAGAGAGAAGTTTTGCCACAGGGAATGCTATGCTATGCCATGCAATTAAACGAGCACCTGAATCGGCACTGGAAGGGGTGTGGGGTGCATCAGCAGGTGCAGCAGCACAAACATCAACAACAACAGTAGCAAAAGCTCTTTCTAATGAGAAATGGAACACCATATAAGCCAGGGCAAAAAATAACAGAAATATTCGTCGGCATGTAACATATTTTTTGTCTAATGGCACCCTGAACGAACTTCGCCAAAGCTAAAGTTCTTGTCATGCCTAGCAATGCAGAGAGTTCAAATACACTATATTTAAAGAGGTTACAAATAGTTGTGTCCAAAATTAAAAAACATGAAAAAATAATGAAATCTTAATTGAAATATACTCTTCAACAATTATTATAATTAAATGAATACGATACCATATACAAATATAATTTAAAATATAATTAAACATGCCTTGATACTAATGCGTACCACATGGCGTATGTGCTGTGCATAAATCATAAACGAAATTCCAAACACTTTGCACAAGCACTCAAACAAAATGCACCCAAAAAAAACACAAACCCAAATTGGCCATCTAAGCACAGGCCAAAAGCGAGCCACATAACTGACCCTGAACTAAATTTGCAAACCACTCAAATAAATTGTCTGTCTGTGTTTGTGTGTTTATGTCTATATGTGTGTGTGTGTGTGAAGGCCTATGTACGATGATTGTTGTTGTTGTTACTGTTGCTGTTGCATATTTGAATGAAAATGCACACGACAGCACGAAACTGCGGCAGCCTCTAATCCAGTATCCAGTCGGTTGCATCTAACAACAGGTGGGTGGCTGCCACTAGCAACAACACAAACGCATTGCAACCTAGTGATGCATGTGGTGCGCAGTTGCGTATGTGACATTCTGTGTGTTGCCCTATGTTGGAACATTCAATTGTTGGCTGAGCTAGCCCGGTAAATGCATCTCTCACCCATCTCGGTACGCATTTAATTGTGTGTGTGAGTGTGCCTGTGTATTTACTGAAAATGAAAGTACTATGCAAATTTCGATTTAGACATCATTATTAAGTGTAGCAAATGTTGTTGTTGTTTTTGTTGCAGCCTGCGGTTAGTCGTCAACCTATTGTACATAATGAAATTAGCATGGCAGGTGCTTTGTGCAACAGGTGCCTCAAAGGTGGCTGCGGTGCCTAAGTATGGTTACATATGTATGTATGAATCGGTGTTTGTATGTGTGCTGCCCCTAGTATATGTTCTGCCCAAAAGTGGTAATCTGCCTTCCTCTGTGTGGCAAATACAGTCCCGCACAGACAATCAGGCAGCATGTGTGTGGCGCACGACCACAAAATTGTGTGTGTGCCCTTTTCGAAAGGACCTGACACTTAACTGCAATTTAGGTGCATTGTGATACTATTATCAAGCCCAACTTGCCACAAGCAAATTGTCGCTTAAATTGTGTGAATATTTCAACTAAATATGTCTGCTAGACAAACTGAAACTTATTTTTTGTTGCCTTTCGCATGGCATCGGAGAGCTGACACCACAAATTGTCGGAGTCAAGTTAATTAAAATTGAAACTGTAAAACTCTTCATTTGATTGCAGCAAATTGAATTCATCTTTACAGCTGGCAGCTAAAACAAAATATGAAAATTAAATCTATTTTTTTTTCTTTGCTTTTCTCATTTTTTTGCTTTTCTCATTTCAATTAGTGCAAATTATGATGAAAATTCTGTTAGTACAAATGTCAAGCAGTAGGGTTTCCATGACATTTACATGCCCTTCTCCGAAAAGCTGCATAGAGAAAGTCATCCCTTATTTGAGGCATACGAATTCTCTTCAGTAAATTCCTTTACACAAATGTTACAAATATTTACTGTAATGAATATAAAAGATATAACGAGGAAGATTAGAAATAATATGTGAAGAGAGTTTGACATTTCGACGTAAACTTTTCGTATTTGTGCAACAACAATTTATTTTTATTTTAATGGCTTCTAGACAGCACAAAAGTTGAGAGTAAAACTAATTATATATTCAACTGTATATTTTGTTTTTGGTTATCTGTTGATTACGTAATGCGGAAATATGAGTAATGGACTTATGCTGCTGTTTGGCAAAGCACTAAGCAAACCAACAAAATTGCGCAGCTTACCAAACAAATGCTGCTTACAAGACCGAACTGAGCCAAACCAAACCGAACCAAACAAAACAAAACAGTTCATTGTCGTCTCCATGTGACCACTTCCTCGGACATCTCGCTCTAGCCACACACAACAAAAACAACAAAAACAATAAGAAGAACAGCAATAATAGCAAAGGGGCTATATAATGCAATACAATGCAAAAGTTCTCAAGAAAATTCAGCAAAACAATTTGACAAAAAAGCGAAACGACAACAAATTCTGCCATCTTCGGCGATCCTCGTTGATGGACGTTGGCATTTTTAAATGAGTTGCGCGTTTTTTGTGCTGCTGCTGCCGCCGCTGCTGCTGCAGTTGCAGTTGTTGCCGCAGCTGCATTAAACTATATATACAACTGCCTGACAGCCTCTATGTTAGTGTGCGTATGCGTGTGTGTGTGTGTGTGTTGGTTTGAGTTTGAGTGCCCTGCAACTTGAAACGCAATGCAAGAATTAAAGGCAAGTAAGCGCGAAACGAAGCCCAGCGCCAGCCCCGTTTCCATTCCCGATCGCGTCCCTCGTGCCCAGTTCCTTTCCCTCGTCCCTGCAGACGACAACAACGGCTACGATGATGACGACAGCAGCGACGCAGAGACCGACAAAAAGCGCGTTTTGATGCATTTGAGGCACAAGCGTCAGTGGCGATGGCACTGACCTTTCCTAATGCAGCTCAAGTTGCACGCAGCATCAGCAGCAGCAGCAGCACTGGCAACAATATAACAATATTAACAAGAATTCAAACTCCAATATAATTGAGAGTGCATAGTTAGACCGATCATTGCCTGGGCCCAGTCAACAAAGGTCACAAATACTTGTTAAAGAACAAAAAAATATTTAGGCGGTTGCAGTGACTCAGGCAATTTGCAAAGGCCATTTTTTATGGCCAATGTGTTAATGTTTCGTCGTCAAAATTGTAAGTGCATCATAACTATTCAACAGCATTAAGCAGCATACAATCATAATTAAAAAAAAATCAAAATATTTACATAGTTTTACCCATCTAAATTTGATGATGGGCAATTCCAGCTTCTAATTAGAAACCCAGGTTTGCCCAAGCCACTGCACATTTTACTGCTAAAAAACAACAACAAGCATGATCGACTAGTTATGTGTTTTATGTTAATTTAAATAAGCTGTCTGCAAAACAAATATTCTATTCAAGTAAATTAGAATTCTTATCTCAGTTACCTATGACTTTTCAGTTGAATATACTCAGATACTTAAGTCTAAGGGTTATTACCTCTGTTTATATCTGGTATTTTGTATATATGTATCTATTTACATAATTAAATTTACATAAATTTGTTACCAATTAGACATTTGGATTCTCTCTCACATTAGGAAAATACTGTAATTAAAATAAAAAATATATAAATTCAAATTATTCAAGGTTATTGCACAAAAATGGCAACAAAACCAAATGCAACAAATCTAAACAGTCAGCCATGTAGAAAAATAACAACATACGAAATGAAAAAATAAAATCTAAATAATGGAACCAGTTATTGTAACTGCAAATAGTTGCATTATTTTGATGCTGCTTTATTGTTGTTCTTGCTGCTGCTACCGCTGTAGTTGTAGTTGTTGTTGTTGTTGTTGCTGTTGCTTTCTGGTGCTGGTTGTTTGTGCGGTCATTTAATTATTTTTATTCGGGCAACTTCCAGTTTATAGCAAGTTGCTAGCCATTTATTATACGTATCAGGTATTTTTTTTTATATGTCTAGCTTTTGCGCTTTGTTTAAATCAATTGGCAGTGCAAACACACACATGCACACATACAGCTTTAAACTGTATATTAGTAAAGTATCAATTTAAGTGAATATTCGCCGACACAAAAAATAAAATGAATTTTATCGTTTGGACGTGCAACAAGTGAACCACAAAATCTAGAAAATCATTTCCCCGTTGCAGTCACAGGCTGGCAGGCAAGATAGCTCCCGTTGGGAGCCCGCTGGGCTGCAGAGCAGTTAACTTTCGCAGCGATAAATCCACGTTTCCTGCACCAGGTCCGTGCCACAACAGAAGCAGCCACAGCCGCAGCAGCAGCAGCAAATCCATGTGCCTCGCGTGTGGGTGTGAAACTTAGCGGAAGTGGAAGTTAGCGCGTCGCTTCCGGTCTGGTTTGGTTTGTCCCAAAAAGCACAGTTGCCCATTGGCCAGTTGTGTGGCCATAAAGTGGTACTTAAAACCAGACGATTTGATAATGTTCGCAACGCTGAGATTGTCAGCTGCGAAATCAATGCATTAGGGTCAAGCGCAAGACAGCATTCGTAAAACGGCGATTAATCAAGCCGAAAGCTTAAGAGTGCCAGCAAGTTAACTAGGCAGCTAAACAACTCAAAGCCAGGGGCAAGTGCAATGGTAAAAATGCAATAAAAACCAGTAAAGTGCGGCTTGTTGAATGCTCACCGCCTTCACAGTCGACGCCAGCGCCAACGTCAGCGCCAGCGCCAGCGCCACAAAACTTGAATTGGACCCTGGCTCTGACTCTGACTCTGGCTTCAGCTCGAGCTCTGGCTCTGGTTCTGGGTCTGGCTCTGTTGGTGCCTCTGGCTACGCGACCTCAGCACCCGCTTAGCTAAATGGAAATGATGGTCGGCAGCCAGCAATGGGAAATGTGTGTTACTGTAACTGCGACGCTGCGACGTCGCTTCCTGTTCGTGGCCACATGCAGATTTAAATGGCCCAAAGACGCAACAGGCCAGTTAGTTAAAGTTGGCAATACATTTCTATAGTTGTTCATATACATTTCTATAGCTGAGCTGACGGAAATATGAGTTTTCTAATTTGTCTAATTTTGTTTGATCTCAAGTGTTTATAAGTACATACATTTAATAACTTAAATTGATTGTTTCGTTGTTTTTTCCGTTTATTTCATATACAAATATTATTTTTCTTACTACTCTTACTTTTGTTTCTCTCGCTAAATTACTTGAAAACAAAACTCTTGTCCTACATCGCTGTTTTTTCGTTTTTTTTTTCATATAATCGATGACATTATAATTGCTTAATGTTAATGCTAGGCAATTAGCGGTTTATAGCTTGGGAATAAACGTTAAATAAATATAAGTTGAGCTCATAGTTTTAGATTTATTATGTCTATTATAATGAGTAAACATATTTAATTGTGCTAAGTTTGTACGCTTGCAAGCAGTACTTTTATACATCTGTCCTTTCGTATAAATATATACAAATTCTATTTCAGGGCTATGTTATTTATGTTATGATATGTAAGTAAGTAAGCCCACAGACTAAAGGTACAAAAAGACACGTACTCACAGCTCTACACTACAATAAACAAAATGTTATGCTCTCATAAACACTGCAAACAAATCTAAAGTTCGAGGTTGCTGCGTCGAATGGCAAAAAGCAAAACAAAACAAAAAAAAAACATAAAACCAGCAACAACAAACTATAAATTTTAGGCACAAAGCGGCGACGCAGGCGGCATCGACAGCTCAAATAGCAAACAGCAAAATTGGAAACCAATGAAAACCTCGACTTGCGTTATGAATGCACGCCAAAATGGAGGCCAAGCGCAGCCAAAACTACATAGCAATAGAAAAACTGACTGAGGCAGAATTTTGTTTTTATTTTTTTTGATTTTGGTTTTTGGTTTTTCGTGTTCAAATGCATCGAAGCGTTGCATTTTGGGCTATGGGGCATGGGCACGGCGTTGCCAGACCGTCGCATATGCAGCGCGGCGTATACGTTATTTTAGCATGTGTGCGATTGTTTTGATGTCAAGGTTTATGCAAAGCAAACAACAACACACATTTAAACAAACACACACACACGAGAAGACCCATATGCAAAGAGGATAAACACACACACACACACGCATATACACACACTACTTACATTGACGTAAGGCGAAATTTGAGTGTGCAACACTCACGAGTCGATTGTAATTATTGCTAATTTATTATTTATGGATAGATGTGATTGGTACTTTTGTAAGCCGTCAACAATTTCCGCATTTTACTTAACGCCACCAACTGAGAAAAATTAATAAAACATTAAAGTAATTTATTTAAAGGTGCAATAACAAAAACGAGAACAACAAATCAGACACCAAACTAAGTAGATAAAACACTTTAATTGAATTTATAAGCACACAAATTAATGCCTGTTGTAGAAGTATATGCAAATTAAGTATTTAGAATAATGCGAAAAGCCCACAACAGCAACAATAAAAGCAACAACAAAATCAAACAATGATGACTTTGTTTTTGTTGCTCAATAAATAAAGAAAATGCATATATAAAATATTAAGCAGGAGGCCAGGGGATATCAGCTGTAGAGGCTAGGGGCCGATTTAGGTGGGCAACGTGCAAAAGATTTTGCAGCTGCACTGCGACAGCAATAGCAACAACAATAGTAAAAAAAAGCGATAAAGCAACAATAATAACAACAACGCAAACGCAATAGCAAAATGCAACAAAAAACTTAACAACGGATAGAAAACAAGATTTCAAGGTAAAGAACGCAATCGAACTTGACGTACTTGAACAAAATGCACAACAACAACAAAAATAAAAGCAACAGCAACAAAAAAAATTGCGAAAAATTTGAGAAAACGAAAAATTGGCTTCGTTTTGGATAAATCGTTGTGAGCAAAGTGGCGCATTGATTGTTGCACTTTGATATTGTCTGGCCGAAGTTGAGATTATGTTATTGAGAGGAAGCTTTAAATTCAAAAGCAATCTTTTCATAGAATTGATTATTCTGTGGCTTCAAAAAGTTGAAAAAATCAAAATTGATGGAATAAGAAATGTTGATTTTTTCTTATTTTTAATCTTGACTATTAGCAATGTATAGTGTCGAATGAACTCAGTGCAAATGCATGCAAAAACTATTTAAAATACTTTTCTCAACTCATTGAATTCTTTGGTTTGTGTTCTATCAAAATCTAGATTATTTGTCTCTTAAACAATGTTGGTTTCATATCCATTTTTCCATTGGGTAACAACAGTTTTAATCACAGTTTCAATCATGGATATAATAAAGACACTCGACTCACCCGCCGTTGGCAGTAATCTGTCAACAGTTCAACTAGAAGTCAATCAAAACTGTGCTCTGGCCAACAATAACTGTCACAAATTGCTACAGGCCACTGGGGCAGGCAAACTGGCGATGGCATTTGCGATTGTCATTTGTTGCAAAATGTAAATTAAAATCGCAAACCGTTATAGAAAATTAAACTATCGCTGGCAAATGAATGCCAATGGACGATACATAAATATTTAATTGAAAAATCAGTGCAAGCATTAAGAAAACGGCAAAAAACTATTAAAGAACAGTAGAGTGCGAACAAAGCAAATAGCATATAAAAACAAATCTATGCGAGTATTCAAAGCAGTAAAAAACATTGCTAAACTAAAACATAAGCTGAGCCACAGCCCAAGCCAAATGAAAGCCAAAAACCCATCGAGCTCAAGCCAATTTCAATGAAAGGGGTACAGAAGGGGCAGCAGACAGGCATTATAATAGCTAGTGCTCTTCTTGCTGCTGCTGTTGTTGGTTGGCGCTACTACACAAAATGCTGCAACAACAACGGAACGAAAAAAAATATTATTTGCTGCTGCAGCCAACGGAAGGCGAACTATTATCATTCTAAAAGATATGAGGCATGAAAGCGCTGAAAACTTCAGCCACGGCAACTTGTTGGGGTAAGGGAAAAGTCAGGGCCAGGCAAAGGCACAATCACACACACACAAATACACGCAGATGCACACACACACACACACAGTCAGTGGCTGCAACCTTATTGCTGCAGGGAATTTGTGTTGCAGATTGCGCCCAAGCGACTTGGGTCATGTGGTGGGGGACTGGGTCTAAGCTGCTGTTGGTTTGCACACCTGTTGCAGGCATTTTGCATGCAACTAGTTACTGATTGTGAGACGAGCACTGCTGCTGTTGTTGCTACTGATGCTGATGCTGATCATGATGATGTTGATGTCGAATTATGCTTATGCAAATTTCATGGCCTAGCTGGAGGTTAAAGTTCCCAATAAAAACATAGAAAAACAAAACTAATACTATCCAATAAAAATGGAAGAATCAATTATATTGTCATTAGGCTGGGCTCACAACAGCACCACCTGCAACCACCGAAAAAGCATCGATTCAGTCGAAAATGTGCCAAACACACACATTCTTGCACACATGCACACATACTCCCAGTTGCCCCTGTGCGAATAACTCACTCAGCCGGCGACTCACTCAAACTTGAGTGTTTCTTGCGTGCATAAACTCACCACGACATCAAGTTGCTTGCACAGTCAGTTACTCTTGTATTGGTTAACCCTTGGTCCCCGTAATAAGTGGACGAAAAAAAGCATAATAATAACTTGGCGCTCTTTGAGCTCTCAGCAGAGACGACGACGACAACGACGACGACGTAGAGTGCGAAGGCAATGCAATTTGTTTAATACGCTTGCAGATGTATGTAAGTAGTCGAATGCGAGTATAAATAAAATTACATATTCATATGTGTAATTGTAATTGATTTCGATTTTAATAAATGATTCGCTCTTTAATTTAACGAACGCTTACCAAAAATTAAATAAAATATTTTGTATACCATATTCAAAGAAGATAATTATATTATTTATATACATATATATATACATGTATGAGTTTATTTTTAAAAATATGGTGAATCTTTTTTCAGTACGCTAAGCAATTTGCACAACCCAAAAAGAAAAGGAACGGGTTAAAAAGTTGACACCTTTGTTCTTTAAGCATTTGATTGCCATATTTATGGAAGATAAAAAGGTAACGGCGACAAGATTAACCACATTATTCTAACAGTAGAAACGAGTTATTTATCAAAAGGCAAACCCGAATTCAACCCCTTTTTAACAAAAATAATAATAATAAATAATTCACAACAAAAAAATTCAGTTTATGTAAAGCACAAACAATGCTGCCAGAGACGGAAGACGACAGCAGTGGAAGCAGCAGCAGCAGCAGCAGCAGCAGCCACATCAACGACAAGTACAAAGAAATGCAACCAAAGGGTAAATGCAAAAACAAAGACCGCATGCATTGCGAAATTCGAGCAGGCTGCATCTTGAAGATGCAATTTACATACCATGCATTGCATTCGGAGGGGGGAAGGGAATCAGAGGCCCAATGGCTTGCCTTGATAAGCGTTTTTTGGTGCCCTGACATTTGATATGCACAAAAACAGAAATGACAACAAGAACAACAACAACAACAACAGCAGCAGCAGCAGTGGCAGTCACAGCATCACAGCGCAACTACAATAACAATAAAAGCAACTACAACTGCATCCTGTTGATAACTTCTTGCGCCAATTGATGCAAGCGAGCCGCTCTCTTTTCAAGCCGGGTTGGAGTCGGTCGCATCCGTTCTCAGAGCGACGGCCCCACAAAATTTACGGTTTTGGTCTAATTCAGTCAATGCGTCTGCTCTTGGCCAAGGAAGTAAACTGATTTGAAAAGCCGTCGCTACAGGAACCAAACAGGAAGCTGCTGTTAAATTGTATCTAGCTCATTAAAGCAGTTAGCTGGGTTAGGTTACCAGCGCCCAAGCCCAGACCCAGCGGATGTGCACAGCCAGACAATGATAGCATTATTTATTATTTACAAATTAAACGCACCATCCTAAGCACACTCCCCAAACATGTTGTCAACGGGCTGGGATGTGGAAATGTGTGGCTTGTGGGCTCATGCTACTACAAGGCGCGACAGTTGACACCAGCTTAAAAATGTGCGCAAAATTACTTTCGTATTATAATATAGCTGGATATGCGTGTATGTTGGCAGCCCGCGGCAATGGCAGCTGTAAGACCTATTTTAACCCCAGCGACAAACACAAAAAAAGGCGTCAACAAATCACAAAAGCTGCTGCACAACAAATCCTTTAGTATAAAGGCAAGTGTGTGTGAGTGTGTGTATGTGGGTGTGAGTGTCAGTGTCTACTCGGTGTCATGCTGTTAAACAAAGTGCGTAGCCTATGCCTTCCAGCTAAAATTGTTATTAAAAAATAATCACCCATATAAACTCACACACTGAAAATAAATATATCATGTTATTAACGATTGTGTGATGCTCTTCTAGCATATTATTATAAACAGTACATATCAATGGCTTGAAAAACATTCTTTTTCTTTAATTTTGAAAGATATTTTGTTTTGGTTTTCCAATCAATTATTAATCACGTACTATTTTATATTTATTGCAAAATGGCAGAGTATAAGCGTAAATAATCTGAAAAATTATACACTTTATTGTATTTTAATTCTACTCTTAACATTTTAAGCTTTTCACCATTTGTTTTCAGTTTCCATTCTCTTTTCTTTTATTATGCGACAATTCGCCAACATATTGGAGCTTATTCCATTCCATTAAAGTATAGTCTTAATACCCCATTGCAAACATAATAATTTTAAATTGGTATATTAGATATTTGCATTTCGAAGGATTAATTCTGTGAAATTCAGTTCAAGTCAATGACATCAATAAGACATAATCATTAAGCTTACATCTACTGAATTGGTATTTTAAATATAATTTATACAAGCTTATATATAGAAAGATTCCATAGATCTTTGAACTAGGGGGAACCATCTGTTTACTTGCTTCAATTCGCGCCAAATGTGCGATTTCAGCAGTTTTCCATTTCTATTTATGTTGCATGCTTTGTGGCGCGGAGGCAGCTATTGTCGATGTCATCGATGGGAACAACTATAGAAAATGTCCATTAAAATTGCCATAGATCCCACATATTTGTGCTTTGTTCTGTGACAATTCCTAAAATATAAGTAGCAGCTTATTAATGGATTAATATTTGATCTGATTTTGTAAGCATTTTATCATTGGCCTCATTAGCAAGGGCGGCAAGTAAGCTAGTCACGCTCATTTCATTTTCTGCCTTTTTCATATTCCTACCCCCACCGTCTAGTACATTTCATAATATGTGTTACAATTTGAAACTCCCCTACGGAAATGCTGTTCGCGAAACAAACACCGACTAAAACCTAATGCAATGCGTACAAAAACCAACCCAAATAAAGATCCCATAGTATACGACACAGTGGGTCCCAGCTTGGAATCGGCTTTGCAGCATTTCCTACTCTCTCTCTTTTTTTTTGCACTCTTTGCCCTTTCTTTGTAGATAACCAAACTGAACCGCATTGCAAAACAGGGGCGAGCGCACAAAAACACACGGTGAGCTCTGCACTTAATGGGGTTGTTTAATAATAATAATAAGAACTTAGAGGGTTAGGGCAGATCAATATGCCTTTCCAGCAAACAGGCCAATAATTGTGCTCCTCTTTATGTGTGTTGTGTGTAAGTGTATGCTTTCAAATTAGAAAATGTAAAAAGTGCGTAAGAAGCAGCACACGCACACACTCATACACTACTTTCTGAGCGTGTGTGTGTATGAGTTGTGTGAGTGTGTGCGTGTCTGGTCGTTGGCCTCAATAAAGGCAACCATCCGAGTCGCGCCTGCAAACAACTTTTGTGGCAGGCCTCGCTTTTTTCGAGTGAAATTTTCAAAACGAAATTAAAATTTTACGCATTTGCAGCACACACACACGCACACATACATACACGTGGAGTACTCCTTTGGTCATAACTGGGCGCACACATTACGTAATTAAGGCTTACCCAAAAGCACTTCAGACTTTGCCCGGGTCCGGCTCTAGTTCGGGGCCCGTGGCTCGTTTATTGACTGGCCTGCCAATCAAATTGTGTGTATTCTATACAAATTGTAGCTGCATTTTTGATTCCATACCATTTTTCCATTTCAATATGGCTCTGTGGCTGTATCCGAATAAGTTTCGTGCATATTTTCTACGCATTTTTTTCAGTCGAATCGCCCTCTGGGTAGTTTGCATGCCCGGTCTGCTTTGGGCCGCTCATATAAGCTTATGCTCAATTAGAGCTGTTCAAATCGAACTCTCAGCAATTAAATCATTTTCCAAGCCATTTCAATCAATGACGAATTGTAATTGAATGTGCAATGGCATTCGGTATTTGGTTAAGGGGCAGAGCTCATAGTAGGATGAGATAGAATTCTGGCCAGTTTTCTAACTACCACTTGTAACTTAACCTGGACTAAAGCCGATTACGTCAACGTTGAAGCGTCAGGTATTTTATCTTCTTTTTTTTCCTGGTATAACACCATGTCTAATACCAAACTAACGATGTATTTCTCACATTTTTCTTTAGGTTTTTTTTACCCTAAAATTGTTTGGCTTCATTGTGTGACGAAACTGACGTGCAGTTAAATATACTGCCAAGTTGAAGGAATTACAAACAAAAAAAACCTTGCTGGAGTTGTAGCTTATTTTTACCATCTACAAACATTGTTAACTGTTAGTATGTTTAGTTTCGAACTGCCAACAAGTGCTTATAAAAACGGGTCGAAATTTTCCATTGCCAAAACTTTTTGATAATGGTCTGACCTTTAAATCAATACTTATGTCAAAGTTGGAAACACCACTTGTGGTCAAAATATATGAAAGAGCTAACATAGTAGAGACTGACTTGGTAGTTCGTTAAATTAATTACTTAGGTAGTTGTGAAAGTTATAATTTCATAAAGTGTTTTGTACGATTTAAAAAGTTAATGTTAAAAATCCGAATTATGCTTGATAAATGCAAATATAATTGATGCACATCATGGCGTATTCGCAATGTGCTTAATGCAATCTTAGTACGTAGATTACTCTAATAATCATATAAGAACAAACTGTTGCATGCTAAATAATAAATAATTGTCATTGAGTACCCCACCGCCTCTCTCTTAGAATAACAGCAAACCGCTTCTTTCTCCGTACACCCCGCATTTATCAAAACTTAAAAACCTACGCAGTCATCGCTCGGCCTTTGATGAAGCGCCTTTTTTGCGGTCAGTCCAGGAGAAAGAGAGTCATCAAAGCCACGCACAACATCAAGAATAACAACAACAACAACAACAACAGCAGCAACTAATGTGCCATAACAAAAGCAAATAGAAGCGAGCCGAAGGAGCAGCTGTAAGAAAAACAGCAAGTCTCCTAGTGGCACAGGCACTGAGACGCATTTGGAAACGGAGATGGAAACGGAGATGGGGCTACGGAGACGGTGTCATACAGGCCGCATAGAGAAAACAGCTTATGGAACCGACAGTGACGTCGACAGCGACGCTTTATAATGACGCCTGTCTTTCGCCCATACGCTTTGGGTAACATAATCGGTCACTGACTTGGCATTTGGCGTGGTAATTTGAGAGCTTTTGCGCCTCGACTGTTGCGGGTGGTCAGGGTAGAGAAAAAGGGTAGAATAGTAGCGGAAAGTTGTGGTGTGTGTGTGTGTGTGTGTGTGTGTGTGTTTGTGTGTAGCAAACGGCCAGGTACAGTCGCTGTTAACCTACCGCAATCAAACTGACAGTGCGCCAAAAAGCAAAGACCATGCCACGCAAAACAATTTATCACTTGCCACAGCAGCAGCAGCCGCAGCGGCAGTCGCAGCAGTAACACCAACAACAACAACGGTCAGATCAAGAAGCAATTCTTGCCCCGGCACATTTCGGTTTCGTTTTGGCAAATTCGGGACGGCAGAGCCGGCTGCAAAACAGTCTTCACTTTCGTGCTAAATTATATCATCGTCGTCGTCTCCAAATTGCACACAACCCAAGCCAGAACCGGGCATCCGATATACACATAGGGGAGCCAAAGTTGCCTCTTTGCTCGAATACAACAAGTTTGCCACAAGGCTCGCAGCATTTTTCTGTGTGTATGTTGTTTTTGGGTGAATATTTTGATGCTGCTGGTTCTGCTGCTGCTGATGCTCCGCTCAGCTCTCCCCCTTTTAAGAATGCCCCTGCAACGTTCGACTTAGCTCTTGCCTTACGTCGCCTGGCATATTCGTCAATTTTTGTGCGCATGCAATTTACGCAGCGTCGAAGGAGTCGCTGCCACAGCGGCAGCAACAGCAGAAGAATACGAAAAACCTTGAGTACGGTCAGTGACCAGAAAAAATGCATAAACATTTTTGTGCTCGCTCGATGCAGAGACGCCGTCGTTTGCAGCAAGTCAATTGCAAATTTTCGGAAATTTTTATTTTCTTTTTATTTCAGAGAGAACAGAGCAAGAAAGAGGCACGTACGATCGGCTGGGAGATCGCATTTGGCATGGCGTGGGCATGTGCTGGGGATTGGGCATCATTGGGGATTGGGGAATGGGAAATGGGGTTTGGGGAATGGGTATTGGGCTGACTTAATGGCCAGCGTATTTTCGGCATACGCTACGCACATTTAGTGCATGTGCTTGTGTTTATTATGGGAGCATTCTCGGCAGCCCCAGCCGGTTTCTTTTGCGAGAGAGCGAGAGTGTGCCAGAAAGAGAAGGAACAACTTTGACAGCCTCTGCAATAAGTCTGCCGATCCACTGCCATAATTTTTGTATATTTTTTGTTTTGCTCTGAAATTTTTATTTTTTGTTTTCGGCCTCCCCTTTGTTGGCACTCGTGAGTGTGCGTTGTTTTCAATTATCAAGGACAAATGTGCATTGAACTTGATCTCGCTTTCATTGCTGCTCATTTGCTGCTCGTTTTTTTAATATATGTGCAATTTTATATTTAGATTTTTACTTGCCTATTGCACTGCGCCCAGTACTATGCCCAAACTCATCATAAAATTTGTTAGTTTAATGCACCAAATGCCTTTGGGTATATTGCTGCAATTAAGATAAATATCTGAAGCAGCCGATTAAAATGCCAAATTTATTGATCTTGCAACGAGTCGCATCTCTTTCGCATGCATATAAGAAACGCAACGAATGGACTTGCCATTTCGATACAGTTTGTTGCCCTCGCTTTGATTTGAGCTGGCTGTCCGAAAAAATGGCATCCGCTGCGGTTTGGGGAGCCTCTCATCAGGCCCAAGGATTGGGGCGCAGATGGGCAAGCTTGTGGCTCGTATTGCACAGTTGTTGTTGTTATTGTTGTTATTGTTGCCGCGTTGTCTGTTCGTTAGCAGACATGCAGCAAGGTGAATTAAGTTGTTATGCCAGGTATTAGCAAAGGTGTTGCTGCAGAAGCAGCTGCTGAAATAAACTACATGCCAGTTGGTTTGGATTTCGGGCGCAGCTGAAACTTAGTTGCCACAATTTGTGAAGAGGTGTGAGAGAGAAAAACGAACTGAGGATGTTAAATTGAAAATGCATAAGGGAACTACATGAATTTCACATGGGCCGAGAGTCGGCTTAAGGCATTTATTATTATTTTTTTTTTTACAAGTTTTCATATTCCCAAAGTATTGGGGAGGAGAGAAAGGAACTCCTAATTGACATACGAGTACATATACATAGATCATTTGAGACGCAGTTGAATGCGTTGATGATTCCATACATGAGGACGGCAATGCATGAGCCCTATAAGCAAACTCATCCCAGCGATTTTAAGCATTTTTAGTTAATTTACAGGGAAAAACATTTGGAATTGCTACCAGTGACTGTCACGAGCCTCTGGCTAAAAATCTTGTATTCGATCGCATATGGCATTTTATTTGGCGCGTCAGCAAATGTTTGCAAGCTATTTTTTTATGACATTTTTTTGCCATCGTTTAGTAGATGTTGCTGCTTCTGCTACTGTTGCATTTGTCACTGTAGTTTAAATGCTGAGCGACACATTTGCTGACTTGGGATCGTGCGGCAATCTGTGGCAACAAAAAAACTGGCTGCATGACGCGTCCAAAAGCGCAATGAGGCACTTGCTAACAGTACAACAAAAACAAATGCAATAGCAACATGGACATGAACACACAGTTAAAGTCAAAGTCAAGTTCCATATTCATTGGCTACAACACAAACAACAACCATTTAGACGCACATTATGATCAACGTCTAAATGCAGCTGACGTTTTGTGCTAATGACTACAAGTTGACTAGGCTTCGAACAGGACAAAGACTGGTCACTGATTGCAATGTAATAACCATTTTTATTAAAAATATTTAGGAAATTGATCACTTAGAGCTAAAATTAAACAATAACCTGATTTTTAAAATGAATATTGGAGCAGTTTTCGAGATGTGGAACTGGAACTGAGATAGCAAGCAGCTGCACATCTATGCACGAAAATATAAATGGTGGAAAAACTCAACTCTTTGGTAAAATTGATAGCAAGCCAAAAACAGGAAAATCTAAAGCAAACGAAAAATCAACGGGCCACAAGAATTGTTAACAAGTGAAAGAAAAACCAGATTTTACCTTGGCCAAACAGCAGCCAGGGGGCCGGATATGGCCAAATTGCTAGGGTTCCCGGCGGCCGGTAATTGGCAATGCAGCAGCAGAAGCAGCAGCAGCAGCAACAACAACGACAATTTTTTTTATTTTTGCATTTAACTGGGCAAAAAACGGCTGCAAAAATAAATATGAGCTCGACAGCGTCAAGGGCTTGGTGCCGGTGCCAAAGCCTGCTCTTCAGTTTTTTAGGCAAAACCAAACGCCAGCCAAGACAGATGTGCGACATTGCAATTTGTTACAGTTGCAGTTGCATTAACGGCCAACTTGTAGTCGGGGCAGGGCCTCAACCTAAGCCTGAGCCAGGGTGTAAGTCGGAGTCTGGGGTCTGGGGTCTAGGCCTCGGCCTGGGAAGTCAGGCAGGCAGCAAAAGGCAACCTAAATATTTTAATGCCCCAGTCGCATTGATGGTTCGCTTTTTTGCGCTGCAACTTCAGTAATTAACATTTTTTGCGTGCACAAATATTTTTCGACTTGAGCGAAAGAAGCGAACAACAGATGCACATGAAATTCACAACAGAAGCTGCTGCATGAAAACTCAAACAAATTAAACTTGAGGTAAGGCCAAGAAGAGCAACAGCACGGCAGCCAACTGAAAAAATAACAACAACAATCGACGCGGCCTGCAGAAAACGTAACAAAATATGTTAAAATGCAACCAAGTGAGTAAATTGTGCGCAACAAAAAAAAACTGAATGTTCTGTTTATGTAGCACACACACACACACATATATATGCATTATATATATATATACATATATGTATATATACTTGCATAGAATATACTTCATAAACTAAGCAAATCATTATTTGAAGGCACACGTCCCAGGGTTGGCTCTGGCTCTGGCAAAGGCTTTGGCTTTGGCGCTCGTTGAGTGTTTAGCCAGCGAACTTGTACAAAAATTAAATTGTTTTAATTACGCGCTGCCGCAAATTGTGGGATTGTTGTTTCAGGGGGCAAGGCAACCGGCTGTCGAGTTTATTATTATTGTTGCAGTTGTTGTTGGGAAAATTGTTGCCAAATTGCGTTAGCTTTGCTTTGCCCACATCAGCTATAACGTTAAGTGGTCTTAATAGGGCTGAAAAAAGACTGAAGAAGAAAAATAACCAACGGGAAAGATATACATAAATGTGAATTTTTAATGATAAGAGATAGGAACCGAAATTAATAATTTTAGGGAATATTTTCTTTTGGTAATATAATTATATCATTAATTATATATCTTTACAACGACAATTTTATGTTTACAATTTGTATTAAACTATATTTTTATTATGCATCACTTAATAACTTAATATTACTTATAATGGCTTAAATATTATGGATTAAAACATAGTCATATTTCATTACATTTCATCATGCTATAAAATATGTTTTCAAAATAACTCTTAACACATAATTTTTTTAAGATTTCGAAATGGACAACTGTGCAACCCTGGCTTTTATAATGCTTATACAAATATTTTGCATTATTTTTTTTTTTAATTGTAGCTACATAGAAAAATGCTGAAGTTTGGTGTGGTTTGCATATGTGGGGCAGGGAGGAGAAGGCGTAGGCAGCTGCAGCCGCACCCGCACCACTCACCACCCTTTCATCAGCAAGTGCCACGAAATTTTTCTCCACTTTACATTTTTTGCGTGTGTTCTCGTTTCGGATGATGGGCTAAGGGCAAGTGGAGGCTGGGGCCGAAACTGGGAACTTGTGGCGGGGAAGCGCGGTCGACGCAGTCAAGACAGACAATGTTGCAAAGCTTTGCCAGCGCTGAGCCATTGATAATTACTAGGTTGTTATATTGCACTCTCTTTCACTCTATCACTGCCCTCGTCTCTATGCTGCAAATTTATGTTTGCTTCGCATGCGCTTGTGGCAAACCAAGTAAGTGTGTGCATGTGTGTGCAAGTGTGGGCTGGTGCATAGAAGTCAAGTCAATCTTTAGACTGTTTTTACATAATTATAACAGTGCACTGACTGCTCCCGCCGTTGCTTTTATTGTTTTAATTTTAATTTAAATGCTTAAACAATAATTTGAGCATTATTCTTTTGAAGGGTTATTGTTTTTGGTTAATGCATGCAATGGAAATCAACTCAAGTGATGCACGTGAAAACTCTCGGCCTCCGTATGCCGCTAGCAATTATTACAACCTACGTTATGTAAATCCAAAAGGTAGCACGAAATTCTACCTTGTATCCCCCCTATGTGAAGCGCCCAATTAGCTTGCTTCCGGGCGTGCCAGAGCCTTGGCTATCTTTGAATTCATGTGGCAAAAGCCACAATATCCGTTTGCTATTAGAAGCAACCAACAATGGGCCAAAGACGCCCGTAACGTATTTTTCGACTATATTTTACGCAATTTTACGCACAGCCCAGATTTTGGACGTAACAAAAAGATAAACCGCACTGCAACAAATGGGCGCTGGTTTCCTGTTTCCTGTTGCAGATAACTGTGCGTGTGGGTCTAAATTTACGGCCTTCGCTAAAACGAGAACCTTCAATTTTCAGGTAGCACGTTCCGAACAATTGTACGGCGCACAAAAATGCGTACAGTTGCGCTCAAGTCATGTAGCGGCCATTTTGCCCGCTCGCTTATGCAACACTTTTTGCACGAGTCAACGGTGTGAGTGTGTGGGTGTGTGTATGTGAAAAATATCAATAAATACAGTCCCGTCCATAACAGTACTCGCTTCTTTCGATTGCCTGCATTTTATATTTATATATATATTTTGCATATTAAATATTTTACATAAGCTCTATTATATACTTTTGTGTGAAGTCCCCTGCTTGGGCAAAAGTTGTGCGGTCGGGTCACCAATTTACGCACAAGAATATCTTGTGGGTGTCGCCACGAAGGGGTAGCTAGTAATTTTTAGATACCTAACAGGCCATTTTGTTCGCTCATGCCCAAATCCAAGTTGTACTAAACAACGCCGCCTGTTCAACCTCGAACCTAGACCCACACCCAAACCTGCAACCGTCCCAGGCAGTGCCCATGCCTCAACGCGTTGCAACTTACCGTTAGGTCACCCCATGTGTGCATGCGTTAAAATATTTTTCCACCACATCGATTACTTTACGCAAATTAGTGCGTAGATATTTTGCAAAAATATTCTATAAATAATTGATGTGCCGTTAAACGTGTGTTACACAGCCCTCACCCTACGAATCTACTTTATCATGATACTTGGAACGTCCATGTGTGTATGTGTGTGTGTGTGTGTGTGTGTGTGTGTGTGTGTGTGGGTGCGTGTGTCAGATATAAGTGTCGTGGTGTGGAGAGGATTTACATTGCCACACTTTGGGCGCTACTTAATTTGAGTTGAACGCTTAATTTAGCAATTTCCCCCAATTAACAATGATAGTTGATAAATATTTGTACGATTATGGCACTTATACTATATTATTATTATATTATTATTATTATTAGACAGCCCCCAACACAACAGTATTCGTAATGCTATAATATATACACGTATATATTTATAACCATTTTACCAGATTATATGACATTTGTCCAAGTTTGTTGCATATTCTTTGTGAAAAATATTAAATGGAAAATACTGTTCTCCTGCTTTCTTCGAGTGTACAATAACAACATTTGCTCATCACCATAATACACAGTTATCCTCCTTCCTTTTTTGCTGGGTATTGACAATGCAGGCATTAATTAGATGAGTAACTAATTGACAACAAACATATGGCCCGTATACTTCCTACATTGAATATACTAATAAGGGCATAAGCCAATGAACTCAACCAATAAGAAATCTAAATATAGATGTAATTCTTCAGATATTTTATTCAATTCTTATAAATATATTTATTAATGCTTTCGCTAATCTTTAATTGTATCCATTGGTGGTGGGTAATCCATAGTTGCTCAAGTTTCGGCCATCGTAAAGGTCTTTTAGAAATGACAACACCTGAGGGCGTTGCCAAGTTTTGTTATGGGAAGAATTTATTTGACAATTGTCGCACATATTGCAACTGGGAAATTGTAGTTTCGGGAATTTGGGATCCTCGGTAATATCGCCTTCCAATCGTTGATTCACCTCGTTGTGTGCCTCCCAAAGCCAAAGTATCTCCTCGTCTTGGCTAGCCACTGAGAAAATCCTCCGCCGCTCAGACATGCCCATAAAATGCTGCACACAATCCCTGCAGCCAAAGAAGTGCTTAACGAAACCATGAATGGTGCCTAAAACAAAACCTGCTGGCAAAACGGGAGACTTGGCTGCCTGTACGGTGAAATAGTGGAAGAGTGTCCACAGCGAGCAGGTGAAGCCACGCAAGAAAGGACCCGATGCAATGCAGCCCACATATCGCCTGGCCTTGAATACCTTTGGATGCATTCCCTCCACTAAATGCACCTGTGCCTGGAAGGCCATGCCAGTCAGCTCGCCACTGGAGGAACCATTAACAAATTCATAGAGGCGTTGTAACAACAATTTGCCGCTGGCATTTAAGGGACTGAACAGACGCAGGACATTGAGAAATTGTCGCAAAGCAATCATGTTATCACCCTTAAAAACCCGCACCTTTGGTAACTCGATGTGAATCAGCTTGTCAATCGCCTGTTCCAAATCTGCACGATAAACTTTAGGTCTTCCTTGTAGGACAGTTGAAAGAATGGTGGCTTGTTCCTCATCAATGAGATGGTTGGTAAAGTTTGGCGCGAGGTTAGTTGGAAGTAGCGGCAAGGCAGAGTAGCCTATGGAATGAAGATAGTTCCCCACGGAGACAACATAGGATGCACTTGTATCATTAAACGGCTGTAAGGCTCTTGCATTTCCAACACAGTCCATAAGGGCCAACGTGTTGTTGTATCTGAACAGCTGCCGATCGTTTAGAATGCGCACAATGACCGTTGGCCAAATTAGTAGACCCAGTATTGTATCTCTGCCAATTGTTGATCCCTCTGGTTGATAGACCAGCACAGAAAAGTTTATAGCACTCGAATTAAAGCAATCAAGTGTTTGCAGCAGTGTTGTTATCAAATTCTTGGGATCCACTGGCTCAAAATCTGGTTGACCCGGCATTGTAAACTTAACTTTTGATATATATTCGGCGAGCCTGGCAAATATAACATCCGGTACAAGTGTGTCCAAGTCGAATCCAACTTGCTTCTCAGTGCGTTTAAAATCCGGTGGAAAAATACGTAGTGTAGGTGTTTTCTGAATGTCAAAGTCGCGACAAATTTGCACATTTCTCTCCTGTGCACAGTCCACCACAAAGATCGAGAGAACGCTTCGCCATTCATAGAGTTTCCAGGCCAGCTGCTTAAATGTGGCCGCAAAGCGTCTGCAGTCGCCGCAGAAATAATTAATGAACTGCACAAGTTTGCAGTCATGCGAACGGTTGAGCTCCATTTCCAATGTATCGTTGTTCAATATTTTGACATTGTCCTCTGGAGTGTAGAGACTTGGCTCAGTCGCAGGAGTCGCATTCATCGGCACTAAACAGCACCACAGCAGCAACAACAAGAAAACAACAAGAGCGTGCAACTTCATTGAGCGAATCTTTTCCAGAAGATGCTTGCCGGTTTAGTTTTTAACTGCAACTGATGAGCGATTCCAAGGCACTTGGGTTATTAAAGCGCACGTTTTGCTTGGGTTGTTTTAAAATGCGGCAGCCAGCAGACAAGACGCAAACAATAAAAAGAGTTAAAGCAATTCTAGATACTTTCCATGTGTAATAAGTTTCTTATGTCTGTTCGATCAGACTGATTCTGCTATGTCCTACATGTATGCACATAAAATGGGAATCAAATGATGTCAACTTAATAACTGAACATATAAGACTAAAACTTGAGAGTGATGAAAGCATATAAAGACTTAACATGTGTCGAAAAGTTTCGAGTCTTACCTCGCCAACAGTTTTTGAATAAAAAATCAATAATTAAAATACATATATATTTAATAGTTTCAATTAATGATTATGTATTTGTAATTATTCATTAAAAACTGAAGGGAACACAAATAAAAGTCAAACAATTCATTAATTAAAACTCAATCATATTTATCATTTGAATTTACAGGCTTGATTCACGACATTGAGAGGTCTAATATTAAACCTCAATCTGCAGATATTTTGGCAAAACCAACAAGTTGTCAAAAGCAACAAGTAGCCATAAGTGTTTTCGGTGTCAGATTCAAAATTCAAAGTATGCTCAACTTTGTGGTTATATCATTTACATGCCAGATTATGTGAGGAAATACACCAAAAAAAGCAAACAAGAGCCACTGCTCAAAAAGTTTCCAAAAAGTTTCTGGTGTGAAAACAGATTCTCTCTGTTCTCGCTTAGGCAAGTTTTGCGGAGACTCAACAGCAGCTTAAAACTTTTTGGCAACAGTTTATGGGCGCCCCAGTGCCCTCCTTCTCTCCCCTCAACCCGTATCTCCCCAGACTCAACACTGAGCAGCCAACTTGATGCTTGGTAATTTAATTGCGACAACGAGACGAGTTTCATTTCCATCATCAGCTGGCGGCTGTTGTTGCTGGCATATTTTATGGCAAATTAACTGCGAAGAGGCGTTGCAGTGGAAATTTTTAAGCGATTTATACGGTTTGGTGTAGTCCTGGAAAAGATTGCTAGGTTAAAAGGATTAAAACAGGGCATATGCATAATAGAAGTGTTTTTACTTTTATTACAATAATTTCATGTTTTTAGCAATTTAGTAAGAAGCAAGTATTCATCTAGTTAAGTGTTGATAGACTCATCAGAAGTATTGCTAATACGTTATATGCAGAAAGTGCATATTTCGCTTAATTAGTGCAATGGCTTTCAAATAAATTCTAATACCACAATAATTGTCGCCCTAACTTGCAATCAGCAGCCAAAGACAATGGCTGGGCAAACATATGCCCATCATCAATTCGAACTTAGTGCTCATCCCTTACCGTGCTCCGAACGCATATCATGATTATTAACAATGCGCTGACTGACATGAACAATGTAGCAAATCGGCTCGCAAATCAAGCAGCAGCACACATTCAAACAAGCAACCAGTCAACGACATGGCAGCCAGTAAAAATTGCGTAAAATACAAATATTGTGCAAAGGTTTTTTTTGTGCCAGGATACGCTGCGTGCGGAAGCTGGGGGTGGCGGCTGTATAAAGGCATTGGGACTGCGGCAGTCCATCAAAACGATTTGAATGCGTCGTTGACGTTGATGAGTTTGAGTGAAAAGCGGATCGTCGAGCAGTCACGATGCAGCAGGCTGGCCGGCAACAACAATAACAGCAACAACAACGAGCCAAGTTCGTCAATCAAAAGCCAAACCAAAATCTCCTCATGCGTGGCACAGTGCAGAGGCAAAGCCAAAGGCTGATGAGGATACCACTCCTGCTGATGCCGACGATGATGCGTTTTGCTGTCTGTTTTGTTTTAATTTTCTCGATTTTTTCCCATTTTTTCCCCTTTTTTTTGCAAGCCTTTTCCCTTTTCCGCCTCTGTTTTTTCGTTATTTGAAAAACTCTTCAGTTTTGAATTGTTGCCATGTTTTCATTGTTGTTGAGTTTGGTTTAGTTTGTGCGTGGCTGGCATGTGGGGGACGCATCTCTAAGCGGCAGGCGGTGTATCCGTATCCGTTGTGCTTTACACTGTATGTTTACATGCTCCGAACGGGAACACGTTTGACATTTCATCAGGCGGGCGACGGCGACTGTCTGAAATTGCGACCGCTGCCGCAGCTAAGGATTTGATTTGATGTGCGTCCGTCAAAAGGGAGTCTTGTGTAGGCAGTAGCAGTATCAGTAGCAGAAGCGGTAGCAGCAGCACCAGCAACAATACTCTGAAAATTGCATTGTTAGCAAAACACTACAATATGGCCAAAGTGCCCGATGTAGGAACAAACATATACACACGCCTAATACATACACTCACCCACACACCACCACAAATACAGAAATCAGCCTCACGCACGCACTTGACAAGTCAGCCATCCCTGCTCTCGGCCTGCCAGCATTTACTTCCGCTTTTAATTAAAAATAAAAAATTCCCAACCAAACCAAGCCAAACAACAACCTGCCGCAGCTAGCAAAAAATACGAATAAAAAAGAGATTCACAATTATTTGCATATAAAATATAAAAAAAACATACATACACATATAGACATAGATGTATATGTGTATATGCAGAAAAAATTTAAAACCACAGAAATGCATTTACTACATCACCAGCCCGCGAGGGTTCGCTTATTTACATGCGTATCCTGTAGATACGCACTTCGGACTGCAGTGCTTCCTGGTCCCCACCAGGGAGAGGGGCCGAGTGGGCAACGAGAGTAATAGAGTTGTGTTGGTTTGAGAGAGACAACAGTAGCTCTTAATTTGTCTGCAAGAGCAGAAAACTAATGAGAATTACGCAATTTGAAAAATGAAAAAATAAATAAAATGGACGTTGGAAAATGTTGTTCAACAGGATGGCACAGAAAGATAAAATGTTTCAGCTTAACGCAGTCTGCAATGCGCTGCAATATATTAATTTGAACACACTGTAATGATTCATAGGAATTTCAAGTTTTACCTTGTACGAAAACCAAAGTGAAACCAAAAGAAAGTGTTGAAATTTATGTTTTAAGAATATTTTCGCAGCACATAAAAGTTTCGCTAATTAATTAATATTTTAAATAATTTTTCGATTAAATTTGCATATTTTTCTACTTCTGATTCTACTGATTGACTTACATAAAAGTCATCAACTCTTAGCTATAAACTAATGTAACCAGTCTTGCAATATGACCGCCTGGATGCCAGTGTAAGCACAACTAGTACTCGTTTTCGCCCACTACCCTTTGCTCTTCCCCTCTCACTTTAATTACGAATATTGCCAGTTGACAGTATTGAGAGGGGTCGTAAATATGAATCAAATTAGACTGACAATTTCACTCATATTTTTTTTAATTTTAAATCTTTTAATTTGTTTAGAACGAAAACCACAAATGTGGAGACTAGTTTAAATATGCTCAAGGATTAGATAATGTTTTTAGCTAATAGCAGGCAAAAGGATGCCAAAACGTTTCCCAGGGCCAGGAAATTGTCGAGCCTATTTAAAATGTGCTCGATGGTAATGAACAAAACAACTGTAGCAGCATCTGCTGCAGTCAATGATGCCTCATTAAAATGCACTTAATTAAAATGCAATGGTAAAATCAACAGCGATTGCAATTGCAACTGCCACAGTGGCAGCCAACTGCAAATGCGACGCTTGTCCGCTGAGAGTCAGCGAATCGTATATGACTAAATCCAGTTTGGGTTTCGATAGAAAAACAACAACATGGGGACAAACAACATCGAAAAATTACAAGGCAAGCCACAGAACAAGCAAAATGAACATCACCAAGAATGAAGAGTGTTGCAACTGATGAATATGGAACTTGGCTTTGACTTTGTAACTATTTCAATGCGTTGTCCAACTTGCAGCCTCCGCGCAGCAAGCAGCACAGAAATTGCTGCACGAATCTGCCACAGCGGCAGCAAGCGTTGGCCAACGGCCGATGCTAGCAAAAAATGTCATAAATAAATTGCTTAGCAACATTTGCTGACGCGCCAAATAAAATCCCATAAATGATCGAATGCGATTTTTAGTCTATGCAACTGCAGCAACGCGTCGCGACGGTGGCGGCGACTTAAACCAATGTGGAAAACAAGGAAAAACTAATCAAAGCAATAACGAAAATTGGATGCTCTCCAAGCAAAGAAATCACATCACATTTCATCAATGTTCTTGTGTCAACAATTTTCGTCAACTAATTAAAGAATTACTTTTGTTGAAAATTATTTGTATTTATTTAATTTTTCTATTTTTTTTCCTATTTACAATACAAAATCATTCACTTGCTTTTTCTGTGGGTTGCGTAAAATATTTTAAGCAACAAAATATTTGTTAATTACATTATTATTATTACAAAAAGTATTATTGATTGAGCTGTCTGGGCTAAAAATTGGTTTGGAATAGGGTATAAAAGGCGTGCTACAGCCCCCAATTCGTTTGCCACTTTTTCTAGTCTACGAAGCTACTTGATGCTACTTTTTTAAGAATTTCAAATGTTTTTCCTGGTAAATTAACTAAAAATGCTGAAAACGCTTTTGCAGTCGCTGCCGCAGTCGACGTCGCTTCGTTTTTGTGTGGTTGTCAATGTGAATGCGAGTGTGAGTGTGGATGTGGACAACGACAACGACAACGACATCCACAAAGCTGAAGACGAATAGTCAAAGACTCCAACGACTGGCGTTGATCTGGTCTGCTGATGAACGAAAAAAGCAGCCAAACGCTCAAACGAAAGCAGCCAGCAATTTCCTATTTTACCAAAGTGGTTGCCATCGTCGTCTTCGTCATTAATGTGGCTTTTAAATGCGTTTTTCATGAAGAGAGAGACGCAGACGCACCGCCGGGGTTGGGTCTGCGACTGGGACAACGACGACGCCAAGTGTGCGCCTTAATTATGTGCGAGTCTTGAGAGTATTGGCTGATTTTGTAATTAGGTTTTCATTAGAACTTACGCGCAACTATGGACACTGCCAGCATCTCTGCTTTGCTGAGTTTTTTTTTTTATTATTTTTTTTTAGAGTTTTTGTTTCTGTTTGCGAATTCTTTGAATGCTATGTAGCTGAGGTTCATGACTGTGTGGCGGAGCTGCTGAAGTTGGCAATTTGTTATGGGTCAACTTCCCAAATGATGTTGCCGCTGATTGAGTTATACATACATGTGTAAACAAACAGTAGCCAATTGGCTACACCAAACAACTAAAAACCGCAACAGCAACAATAACAACAACTACGGCACGTTGCGGCCGCAAGGCAAACGACTTGGGCTAACACTAAAAGCATAACACGAGCCACACAAGCCACCGTCAGACCCACAATCAAAGTGAAAGATATGACTAAAGAGGCAACGTTTCGTTTGTCTTAGGCACGAGGATCAGCCAGTCAGCCAGTTAGGTAGCCAAAGAGGCAAGCATCCATTCAGCTCAGACTCTCGAGACCCATGTGCGCGGCACTTTCTTTGGCTCTGGTGTGTGCCGTGGATTATGTGCAGACTTTGGCGCAACTGTTTCAATGGCAGGTACCTGGGCCTGTGCCGTTGCCTTTGCCTGTGTGCCTCACGTCTCTCGACTACATTTTGATTTATCCACGCGCTGGCGGCACTGCCTCCTCGTGATTAGCGTGGCGTTGTGGAAGGTGTGTCCCAAACTGGCAACTTGGCAACTGAAGTAGCCAAATGCTCGCGCTCAGCTACCGACACACAATGGGCTGGACAGAAGACAAAAAGAGCGGAGAGGGAGATGGAGACGGAGAGGGAGACGGATATGGTAGACGGTAGTCGGTAACAGGGACGAATCTTGGCATGAATGAAGCTTGCATCGGCGGCAATAGCAGTGATTATATCAATGAAATTGAATGGAATGTGTGCCAGCATCAAATGCGATTTCATTGGCCAAAGCTAGCGGCTAATTAGCACAGACCACACACACACAAATACACACACACACACACACACACACATGCACACGCAGCAAAAAGAGCGCAGTAAATATTTCGGCCCTTGGCTAAAACTTGTAGCACACGGCTCATGATGAAGACAACAACAAGAACTTTGCAAAGTGATAGCCTTGAATGCGGCCAATGCACCTAGAGACGATTAATGCCCTTTAACAAAAACAACATGGGTATATTAGTTAAATGAGAAGAAATAGAAAATAAAACTCTTGTAAATAATATATTTCGAAATTTATTTATCCAATAAAGCAGAATACACAACAGAGCAGAAAAAATAGGGTAGATCTTTTATAACATTTGTTCTCAATAACACATCATTTACGGCTTACTTTTATGCAGGGTATTATCTGGTCATAAGCAGCCTTTATCAATTTTACATTTTACATACTTTGTTGTTTTTTTCGAATATTCTATAAAATGCAAAAATTATGAAAATTTCTTGGGCTGTTGTTGTGCGTTGTTGCTTTGGTGCATTTTTTCGTAACTGGTTTTTCAGTATTTAGCTATTTTTGGCGTATTTCGTTTTGATTCCTGTTCTGCGGGACACGTCAATGAACCCCTCTTTGTCAGCCGACGAGGCTTGTAAGACGATAAAGCTGTTTATTTTTTTGTTGTTGTTGTATTCGGCACATGTCTATGAATTCTAATTGTCCGAATGGCCAACGTAACAGTGGCTAAAATATGCAAATTTTTTTTGTCTAACACTCAAAGGCGGCTGAGCATAAAAGCCAATCAAATTGCTGACATTTCCTGAGTGTCAATCAGTTGAGTTATTTTCGCAGTCAAGCAGCAAAAATTTTTGACCAACTCACAGGGCAACAGTGGGCAGGTTCAATGTCTTGGCGAGCAATTGGAGAAGTCCAACCACAAATCTGACAGCAATCAGAGAAGGCGAGCCCATCTTTACTCGGTGGTAGCTGTAGGGGTAATGATGATGATGATGAACCTGAAGATGAGGAGCATCGCTGGCTGAGCAACTTTTTGTTGCATGGCTCGCATTACAACAGCATCAACATGTTTCGATCGATTCGTACACTGACCACAGTCAAGATGCTGCTGCTGCTGCTGCTGCTGCTGCAGCTAGGGGCAATCAAAAAATGTGTGGCAAAATCAACGCTGAAATACTCTTTTAATGAACCTCTTCCTTTCGGGCAGCAGCTCAGCAATTTGGCGACACAAAATCAAAGTCATTGTATCTCTGGGCAGCAATGAAATGCATTTTATAATTGCGCACGCACTTTTTTGCACTTTGACAAAATTAGAAGCAGCAAAAGCAGCAGCAGCAGCAGCAGCAGAAGCGGCAGCCCCCATTGCCGCAGAAAACCTAAGCCAGAAAAAGCCGCAACTGACTGAACATTAATGCTCAAATCGCTACATGTTGCAAAGTCAGCAAACATGGTGCTGTAGATGGAGCTGCAGCTGGAGCAGGCGGCGGCCGGTTGGCCAAGTTAATGACATTGCAGGCACAAGCGGCAGCACAAAAAAACCCAGAGACAACTTTGGCCAATAAGCAGCAACGCAGCAGCAGCGGCGTTGATGAACAAAAAACTGGACATTTTGATTTTAGAAAAATATATAGAAAACCACTTTTTTTGTTTGCACATTGCCTCCACTCAATTGCCTCTGACTGGCATGGCCATCAACGTCTAAGCGGCAGCTGCTATCGCCTGTTGCATGCGGCCGCTTGGCCAGCAAATGGCAACATATTTTAAAAGTTGGCTAAAATATATGCAACAAGCTGGCTGCCTTTTGTCAGTTTGCCAGCCAGCGTTTTTTTATATTTTTGCTCTCAATATTTCCTTTTCCTTTGGTCTGTTCAAATGGTAGCCGAAATTTATTGGAGGCATCTAAAGTCCATGTAGGGACTAGGGAAAGAAAAAAAGGGGCAAGATTAGACTGCTGCCAAGCACTAGTGCTAATGAGGCTGTTAGTCTGTTACCCTGGTCCGTAAAATATAAAAAGTTGGTGGGTGTGAAATTGTCTCAGGAAGTGAATAATGGAGACGATTCTAATGATATATTAAAGTTTAAAGTCCAGGAACAAAAAAAAATAAAAACCATAAAAACGTATTTGTTTATTTTCTTATTATTATCGTTTTAGCCATTTTTTTTCGAAGCAACTTATTTACATGATCTAATTTTTGACATTTTTATCATAGGTGAAATGAACTACATTTTTGCATGCCAATTGTAGGCATTTTCAGCTTAAATGGCAACTCCATCGTTTGCATGGCAAATGAATAGCGACAAGCCCTATGAATATTCCGAAATAGCTAAACGATATCAGACAAAACAAAAAGAACAGCCAAACTGATGGCCACCTAATTAAAAATGCAATTGAATTTCGTTGGAAAAAAAGAAAAAAAAAAAATCACATGAAAACAAAAAAAAAAAAAAAAATGGATACAACAGAGCTTGGCAGGCTGTAGTCCAAATGCAATGTTAATTAAATATAATTTGCAATATGCTAGCGGTCATATTTTTTAACAAACAGCCAGCCGGACGATGGTGAGTACGCTAGGGAAAGGGGCGTGGCGCCTGCAGGCCATGAGAATGTTTCGACAAACAACAAAAGAGCATGTTCCGAGGCAATAATAGACGATGTACTAAAATGTCATTCCATGGCAAAGGGAACCTCAGTGGTACGAGTAATTTTTTTTCATTGTAAATTATCATAAATTTGTCGTTGGGCCGTTTAGATGTTGATGGTGAGCGACCAGGCAGTTTTTCCATTTTTCTTTGTTGCTGCTGCTTTTGTCAAATATGCAAAAGCTAAAACACAAGCAGTAAAATGGCCAACACGAAAAGAGCTCAAATTTATAGCCAGCGACCAAAACAAATAATTTGAAAATTCGTCACACGCTACAAGCTAAATGGCTCAACGAAATATTTTTAAATTGCCACACCGAAATTTACACACACTGGATGGAAACTTAAAGAAACTTAACTAAAAAATGTGATACAAATTTAATTTGAAATTGAAGTCGGACATTTTTTTGAGTATTTCACAAAATTCTTAAGCTCAATATTTTTGAATTCCCCTGAGCTAATTAATCAAATTTGACATATTTCAGCTTTAATTATAGAAACGAAAATATTGTGATTTCCACACTTAACTGTACCTGACCATTTTACTTGAGCTCTGTCTTTGTCTGCTCTGCTTAATTATCAATGCAAGGCCTGTGTTTTTTATATTTTTGTTTTTGCTTTCGTTTTTTTATTTTCCTAAGTTTTCGTTTTGGACAGAATGAAAATGCAAAGAGCCCAGACATGGCTTTGTCGTGCGCATGGGAAATGAATTTCCCTTTACGTTTTTGGGCGACAGGAAATGGCTAAAGGCTGTCCAAAAAAAAAAAAAAAGAAGCACTTGGGGCTATGCAGTTGAAAAGGCAGCTTGAAAAATCTTCTTTTAAATCCAATTTAAAATAAGCACTATAAAGCATTGCAGGCCACAAAAGTTGCGGAAAGCGAGGAAAACACATAATAAATTTATAATTATGTATAATTTATAAACAGCAAAAACTTGGCACTTGGCTCTAGGCTCTAGGCCTGCTCACGCACAGAGCAAAAACAACATTGCAAACGAAAAGTGCATAAGTTCTACCACTGAAATCCGTTTAATGTAGTCTTTAGTATATTCTAAGTACATTGCAAACAGGGTAAATTATACAGAAATGCTCGCGCCAATTTTGAGGCCTTTCTGTACGGTTGGCTTTCTTGCAGCACCCCTCCAAAGTCTCGGTCTTTTCATGGCAAAAAATAAAAAACAGAAAAAAAAAGGAAAAAGTTTGCAGCAGGCATTCGCCTCCCGGCTGATGCGTAATGGTCGCCTTTCTGGTAAGGGGCAGATCAATATCCTTTTATGCGTGCGCACACTCACTCACACACGCACAGCACACACACACACACACACATATATTTAGAATTCAGACATTGCTGCAGCCATTTGCTGTTTAGAAAAATTGCGGAAAAAAGAAACAGGCCAAACAGCAGGCGAACCGATTGCATAAGTGCGGCCGGGGCGTATACGCAATATTTGCCATCAATTGCAGCTGTTAGCCGGCAGCAAATTGTTAGAGAAAATAGCTAGAAAATTAGTAACAAAATGGTCATGCACTTGGCTACCAAGCCAAAGAGATATTTATTTTAGAAAATAGCCATCCAAACGTTTCGTATTTTTCATTTTATTTATTTTTTATTTTGTTGTTTGCCTTGTAAAGCACTTTACGCTTCAGTTTTAACTGAAGTTCTATTTGATTTAGTTACTGGCTCTTTGTTTGGCTTCATTGGTCAGTTGTGCATTTATTTGAGCGTGCATTTATGATTAGCCCTTTGAAGTACACCAACAGGCAGCTAATGAGCTTTCCGCTAAGCATATCTATGGCCAATAGTTGGGAGTATTTGAATAGGGAATAAGTTTTGATTTTGGGGTGAGGTAAGCGAACTGCCAACATTCAGCAAATTTTACTTTGATTCTTATTCTAAGCCAATCAATGGACTCTAATTTATTAATAATCTCTTAATGAGGATATAGCTCAGAGGGCTCTGGAGGGTCGGCAAAAATAAAACACTATTCTAGAAAACGTTGTCTGCAAATGCATCGTCAGCATCAGAATTGCGAATATCAGTTTACAACTGGTTTGGGCTATGATTTTTAGTGCCTAATTAGCACAGCAACTCGAATGCCAACTCTAATTGGATGATGCGTCTGCGTATGAATTTTGAGCCTTTGCTTTTCGTATTACGGGATTCATTCGCATTCGCATTCACAATTCTCATTCGCATCAGGCTCTTGTGCTCACATTTTGCGACCTACAACAACAGCAAGCTTGTTAACAATGAAAACAACTTGGCAAATGCTCTGTGACTTCCTGTGGCAGGCTGTCAGCCAGGCAACCAGTCGCAACTGAAGCGAAAGCAGCAGCAGCAGCAGCAGCACCAACAGCAACAGTAATAACAACAACAGCAACAATAGCTTTGACGCAATGTCAAACACCTGCTGCTAATGTTGACGCCAAACACGAAAAAAGGCGAAACCAAAAGCCAAAGAGTAGGAGAGTAACAGCAACAACAACCACACTAACAAATAACAAACAACAACATTGTATATTGTCCGTCTCTGAGTCCGTGCGTTTGTTCTTCGGCTGGTTAGGCAACAAATTCTGCGCAAAAAGTGCAATGAACTTTTCAACGCTCAAGGGAACAGAGAGCAGGAGTAGCAAAAGATACACACGCGTATGTGTATGTGTGTATGTTTGTGTGTGAGTGTATGAGCGTGCGTGAGCAGAGTATGAGAATGCTACTGCAACACATTTTCTGTGTGACTAAAGACCCACAAAAGATATCAAATACCCAAAATGCCAGCACACAACAGCAAAGAATGCTGCAAGTGCAGCTGATTGACAACATGATACCCTGTATATAGTTAAAAGAAGTAAATAATTTCCTATTTTCTTTTATATTGGTCAACAAAAACAAATATTTTTATTTAAGGAATAACATTCTGAAAATGCCAAAATGATGAGCTGATTTGTATACTTCTTAAATTATTAAAAATGCATGCAAATAAATCTGGCAAGCTGTCAAACTGTAAAATCTATTGAGACAATCTGTTGTATATATGTAGACTGACTGCGCTAAATAAAGTGCTCCCGTTTAATCAGGAAACAAGGCTAATCGCTCAAATCTTCTTACCCCAAATTCATAACGTTCTCGCGTTCTTTCAGTTAGAGCTCTCAAAATTGTTTATGGAACATTTGAATTATAGGGTATAAGAACATCTGGATAATCGGCTGATTGACAGCCAAGCTATTTTTCTTATAGATTTTTTATGACACTCCATGTTTTTGACTTCCACATGGACAGCAAGCAAATAATAGAAAAGCTTGTCAGAGGCATTAATTCCCAATTCATCAAGTTTCGGTCCTAGGCAAACCGAAAGGCTGGACACCAAAGTCGATGCAGTTGAAAATAAAGTCAACTTGAAATGTGCCGCCAGTTGTTGTTGTTGTTGTTGTTGTTATTGCTGTTCTTGTAGTTGTCTCCTACCCTTGGCGTGGTCACTTTTGTCTAGCTGCTGGCCAAAGCATACTCCAAAACCTAAGCCACTCCAATGGCTCGTCGCTGTCTGTTTCTGTCGTTGGCCGTCCAACGTTCATAGCCCGTCCGTCCGTCGGGCGGCCCGGGCAGCCAAGCCAAGCAAGCGAGCGACTGGCCAAAAGCAGATGATGAAGCCCTCAAAGTCAACAACAACAACAACAAAAGTCAGCTAGAAAAAAGTACTACAACAAAACAAGCTGCAACAGCGGCGCATCGGTTTAGGCCTTTGAAAGTCCATACGAACATAAGCACACAGATACAATACTACTACATACACACTTACACATGTATACATACATGTATGTGCGCAGCAAGATAACAGGCGAAGGCGACACATCTGCCCATATGTACGTACATACATACGAACTTTATTTTTTGCTGCTACTTTTTCTTATTTTCGCCTGCAGTTAAAGCACAAATGTTCTCAAATTACCCATATGCAAACCGAGAGATGACTGAGGGGGAGACATACATAGTAAAGGAGGGTCTGCTGTTTGCGACCTAGCGTTTGCTGCATTTCGGTTGCGCCTCATATTTCGCCTATGAAAGCTCTGCCTCAAGATGCCACCAATCCCAGATCAGTGGGTTCGCTCGTTGGGCAGACAGAAGACTTGCAATTTTTTGTGGTAAGTTGACTTGGCTGCCACTTTTTATATTGCATATACATATAGGTATATAAGTTTGTGGCAACACTTGAGCGTTAGATGGAGACAATTGAAGGGCACAAGCAATAAAGAAAAGCAACGAAGCGTTAGATTTCAAAGAATATGCAAGACGAACTACTTCGAACATTTTGATAAATGCACTTGAAAATCGCTTATGATGTCTGCCTGAAAAATGCATAAGTTGACAACAATTTAAGAAAATGATGTGGAAAAACTATACAACTTAGAAATATGGTTCAGATGAAGCAGGCTTTCTGAGTTACTTGTAAGCAGAGCATGCAGACAAACTCTTGACTCTTGTTTTTAGATTGGCCCATTTTTTATCTGCAACAAACTCGTCCTGAAGTAAAAGTAGTTAAAAAATATAACTGGAATAAATTGACTGCTCTTTATAAATAAGTTCAGTTTTATGAATAAGATTTAACCATGAATAGAAGTGTTTTTAAAATGGAAATTATGGCCACTTCTCAAATCGACTTATCTTGACCTCATATTATCCACAAAATGTATATTTTTCTTTATCAAAATTTGAGATGATGGTTGTTGCTTGCCGAAGGTTTTACATGCTTTTAAATACAATAAATGCGGCAGATCAGTTGTGAATCAACGTCGAGATGTGCGCATTTATTTTATTAAGTTTTCTTTCAACAGTGTCGAAAGTCTTAGATGGCTTTCCACTAATCTGAGAATCAGCAGCACGTTCTAGTCTCATTCCAGTGCGCCGCATACAACGTTATTATCATTGCGTTCTTGAGTACAAATATATATATAAATGGCATATTCAAAGACCAATCCATATTGATAACTGCAAATTTCATTTGCCGATTGCTTTTACTCTGTTATCAATGGGATTATTATACGTGCATTACCAGCAACGCTCCCCCCCCCCCCCCTGTCCACTTGCCTCGTTTCGTGGCCAGACGACACATGTAAGGCTGCCGAAACTGCGTGCCGCTTGCCTCAGTCCCATAAAGTGCTCACTTATTGCTTTTTATGCACTTTTGATGTGCGTACGTGTGTGAGTGAATATGTGTGTGTGATTGGGAGTGTGTGTGTGAGTGTGTGTGTGTGCGTGTGTAAATGCATTTGCCATTGCACTTTTCGTCACTCATTTCGTTAGTCATCTATTAAGTCGGACAGTTTGTCAGTCAGTCAGTCAGTCAGCCACTCATTCTTTTGTGCGATTCTCTTTATGAGTGTGTATGTACATATGTGCGTGTAAGTAAGTGACCGTATATATGTGTGTGTGTGTGTGTAGGTGTGTATGTATGCGTGTGCTTAACTCGCCACAACTTCATTTGGTGAATGCACAATGGGTGCCCTAACCTACGACAACCGAATATTCGCCATTCGGCCAAGTTCAATGAACCGCTCGTTTAGTTGAATAAACTTCACACTCACACAAACATAAACACATACTCACACTCACACACATACCCAGAGAGTTGGTGACGCGTCGAAGCGCACAAAAAGAAGCAGCAGGCAGAAACCAAAAAGAGCGTAGAATATCTCTTAATGCGTGTGTGTGTGTATGTGTGTGTGTGTGTTGGGGGCTACTTAAATGACATGCTTTTATGCATTTGTATGCGTGAATATATGAGCATGTGTGTGTGTGTGTGTGTGCTTTGTGCAAATTGATAGTGCAAGTGTATTGGTTCTCCACTTCTTTTGCACACTGGGCATATAGCATTTAACATGCATATATTCGATTTAATTTTTTGTCGCTTTGCCATTTTGACTCTTTCAATTTGTCTAATTTTGAATGACGTCGACACGGCAAGGCAAAAACAAATTAGTGTAGCTGTCCATGAGCAAGAAGAGGAGACGTTCAAACACATATGTTAATATGGAAGAACATTCATATACATATACATATACATATTGGCAGTCGGTTAGGATATGGCTGATGTGTGCACTGGCGTCAAGTAAATCGAGTTAAGCAGCTGCTCGCTAAATAATTCAATAAATCGCGCTTAGCTTGAGCCGAAACCAAGATCCAAGTGTCAGATCCGAGTTCCTGGATTGCAGTTCCCCGTTTGCCACCAGTGACAAGCTCGCTTTCATTTTGCACATCAACAGACACACACACACACACACACAGCCAGACATACACTCGCAAAACTAAAATTTAATTTCGACGTGCAGTTTGATGGGGCAAACGGAGCAGAAACACAGCGAACCCAGCCAGCAATCGAACAGATCCAAGGCAAGTTGCACTAGCAGTCAACGAAAATAACTGCTAGATATTAATAAAGCAAAAAAAATGCATATGAAATTTTAATATGCAAACGAGCGAAAAGCAAAAGGCAAAATAATAAAACGAACGAAACACACTAGCAAGAGTGAGAAGAAGAAGAAGAAGAGTGCCAGATAGTATGAGAGAGAGAGAGAGGACAAGCAGCAGAATCAAAAAGTATCGAAGCATCTACTCGTACATAAATCGAATGTGCAGGCATTTGGACTTAGCCATGGGAAGCAGCTTGCCATAAACGCATATTACATTACGGGCAATCGAATAGACTGAGGGATAGACAGCTAGACACTTGGATAGGCGGACAGGCGGGCTGAGGAAAGGGAAACTTGCTTTAAGGATTTTTGGGCAGACAACGCAAAAAAATGGTGTGTATGTGTCTAAGTTAACATAAGTGTGTGTGTTGTTAAAAAGGATACTCCAGACACAAAAATAAAAAAATAATTTCAGATAAGATAAAAAAATGGTTAGAGCTTACGTTGAAAGTTCACAAGCATAAGTTGCATAAGTAAAATTCAATTGGGATGCTGTCCAAAAAAAATGTAAATAATACTTGAAGTCACATCTGGTCCTGTAAGTAGCTTTAGTTCTTATTACGTTTAGCTAATTATGCAGAGTATTCCAAATATTTCAAATACCACTCACAATTATAATCTGAACCTATTAAAACTGTCTACCCTAGGAAGTATATTCGTTCTTGTAGAAGATCAACTGTCGAGTCGTTATAGCCATGAATAGGAGCAACTTCATATTTAGAATACAAGTTCTTGTATACCCAACGCAGATTAAGAATATTTTACTTTTCCGATTACAATAAATGAAATATAAATAAAATTAATATAAAAAAAAAAACGGCAATTCTGGACATTCCAACCTTTCGATTATTTTATTCAGAATAATTTGCCACAAGTCACTTTACGCTGAAGTGCAGCTAGAAGAAACTATGATTATTAGCAGCCAAGTATGATTGCTGAATCAGCGTATGATTGCAGTGCGAAGTTTCCCGGAAGTGATTATAGCAGCTGCCCATAGCTTATGATCCCATAAGCGCATTAACGCCGGCAACATGAATCACCGAATTGCACAAACAAAAATAGAGTTGTGTGCGCGTTACGTATACGCAGCGTGGCACCATTTGCCAAACAGCAAACAGCAGACGGCATGCCAAAAATACAACAACAACAATAACAACAACAACAACAAGAAAAGCCGGCTGACTGCCGGCTGCCTGGTGCCACACATTTACCCAATGCCAATGCCACAGCGTGGAGGATGCAACAAAACGACTTCGAATCTGACTCTTTTGCTCTGTTTATGTGTGTGTGTGTGTTTGTGTATGTACGTGTGTGTGTGTCTGTTTACATGTTTGTGTGCGTGTTGCCATCATCGCCCCAATGCCATAGATATACATATACAGTTGCGATGCCGGCCTGGGCACGTTTGCGCCAAAAATAACAACCGCCAGCATGGCAGCCAGACGAGCAACCAGACGAGCAGCCAGGGCAGGCTGGGCAGAAGGCTCTGTGACCATGAATGGCTAACGGTTTTGGGCGTTTTGTTTGACCAAAAAGTGCAGCTAACCAAGGCGAAGGTCGCAACGCAGTCTGCCAACTGCCGAACAGCACAGAATTTCATTAGACAGACGCAATGCAAATGTGCAGCAGTTGCTGTTAAGTGGCTCTACAACTGCTGCTGCTACCGCTGCTGCTGCTGTTGATGGTGTTGCTATTGTTGGATGAGGATGTGTCAAGGGCCGAGTTTCACTGGCCCAAAAGCGAAAGCGAAAGCTGTTGTCGGTTGCATGGTGTGCGTGGGCCATGGGACCAGCTGCCGCGTAATCATATAATCTTGTCTTTATCATTGTTGTTGTTATAGTTGTTGCTGTTGTTGCCGTTGTTGTTGGTTATGTAAGTGACTTACTTCAATTAAGCATTGCTTTTGTGGGGCCGGGACAATCAAGTTGTCAACGCAATGTGCGTCCTTGTCGTGGCATTTTAAGCAGCAAGAATGCTACTCGATTTATGGAGATTTAAGTTGATCACATTTTCTTCTCAACAATTATTTTTCAACATAATTATTACTTAACAATATAATTATTACTAATAATGTCACATAGGCAAGTATTAATATTATTATTTAATTATTTTTTAGTTCATTTTTAAATAATTCTGTACAATAATTATGAAGTCAACCCGAATCGATGATAGTATTCACTATTTGGTAATTCTTTAATTTAATTAATTTAGCGTAATTATTTTGAGTAAGACACATCTTAGTTATAGCTACTCTTTCTAACTTCCTGTTTATACGACTAACTTTTATTATTGTTAAGTACTGCTGAGTTTATTCGGCTTAAGTTCCATATTATTATTTTTTTTTTTATTTTTATTTTTTTTTTTAATTTAGCAATTTAATTTAATATTGATCAACCTACTGAAAGGTTATAAAATATTGTTTTGAAGATTGAATACATAATAACGGGGAATTTAAATTAATAACATAAACAAATAATTGGTTTTAACATATTACAATATTACGTAACATCAAATATAAGATTAAATATAACATTTATTGCACATTAACGAAAAATATTAACGCCCAACAGTCCAGAGGTCGCTGGTGAGGAGGCGCTTTAAGCGTCTGCGGGTTGTATTGGACCCTAGTGACGAAGCCAATGGGTTAACATGGTTATGTAACCGGTCGTTGTAACGACTTGTATGTCGGTTTATTTGACTAAAAACTGTCGGAACACAGAAGTCGTTGTGCAGCGTCAAATTGCTCACATAGGGTGGAGCACCAGAGATATCTCTTAGCACCTTGTTCTGCAAAACTTGAATTTGTTTAATCCAAGATTTTGCCGCTGTGCCCCAAAATGGAATCCCATATGTCCATGTGGGCACGATGATGCTCCTATACACCAGCAGCTTGTTGCTCAGGCTGAGTTTGTTGGATGACTTCAGCAACCAGTTGAGTTTCGCCCTTTTGGATCTACACCCTGCTGCCGTGATCTGTATGTGTTTGCGCCAGGTAAGTTTCCTGTCCAGATACATACCCAGGTAGCGAACATGGTTCCCCTGAGGTATGATCGTGTTGTTGAGTCGGACGGGTGGACAGTTACCACTCCTGAGCGCAAGCGTACAGTGCTGAGACTTGTTCTCATTGACACAGATGTTCCACCGGTTGGCCCAGGTACTAAAATTATCCAAGAATCTTT
>JAWNMK010000538.1:77500-122800 GCA_035044105.1 Drosophila nr. perissopoda 5 BK-2023a | reverse complement strand
TTTTATGTGAGCGGCGTTATCAAACGTCTTCCGCGCTGTTGCGCTTATTGATACCCTTCATTGCTATTGGAAAGAGTATATCGAACAAGACAATCGAAATATTTCGGCATTGGTTACACAAATTGTTGTTCGATCTCAAGATCTGGATAGTTTATGTGCTATGGAAATCTGTCCACGCTTTTAAAGAAACTTGCTTTAGCCTGACTATATACCAAGATATTTCGTCTAAGCATCCAATGAATTCCAAAAAAAAACTTCAATCCTTTAGAACACTAAGCGAAACACTTTTGTGATGAAGTTTTCTAAGAATATTAAGCCATGCATATTTTATTTGCTCTTCTCAGCAATTCAAAACGTATTTGGCTAATTACATTAACAGCTATGTAGGAAAATTTTGAAGTATTCCACGTCTTTTTATTTTGGCCATACTTCAATTACCTTTTTGGAAAGTATTTTCTATGCCTTCGCTTTCCTTTTATAAGGATTGGACTAGATTGCAACTTAAGAACTGCTTAGAGGGTGTCTCAAGACTCTTGGCTTAAACTCAATTCATGTTATCACTTGTGTCTGGTTTTTTTTTTTCGTGTTTACTCATCCTGATTTGAACAGTTTTTTTTAAACAGCTCAATCTGTGTGTGGCTCGGCATGCGGGTATGTGTGAGTGTGAGAGAGTTTTTCTGTCTGTTATCAGTTCAGAGAACTCAGCGTCCATTGATGGGAAATTTGAGTGCAATTGCGAGAGCTGAGTTGTTTTTATCATTTTTAGCAGCTTGAGATTGAGTGAAAAAATTATTTGGAGCGCTTGGAACGGCTCAGCAGCTCTCACAGCTCTCAGTACTCAGTGCTCTGTTCACAGACGACGAACCGAACTGTTTACACTTGGAAGCGAACGATGGCGCGACGGCGATAACGAGAACTAAGACTGCCAATTGTTGCAAACGGTAGCCAGTCAGGATAACAACCAACCAGTCATCCAAGTCTTGCATACCTTTTTCTGAGGAGCGAACAGAAGGCGAATTGTGTAGGGGCGCGGAGAGGGGGGCAGGGCTAGTCAAATGCCCTAAAAAGCTTCAACCAAAAATTGTCTACGACACATACTAGAAATATTTAGGTATAAGCAATTTTGAGAAGCATTTGCTTTAAAAACATTCATTTAGCCTGAGCTTAGGAATTCTATTTAATTAACCCTTGGCTGGCAATTGTCATAAATCTGCGCACGCCTGCAAAAATGGTCCTTTAAGTGTTTTATGGCTGGCGCATGATATCGAAATATGAGTGAGGCAACCTTATTTTTTTTTTGTTTTTGTAGCTGTGTGTACGTGTGTTTGTGTGTGTGTGTGTGTCATGTGCTCCAATTCCAGTACACACACACACACACACACACCCTTATAGGAAGAAACAACAATAGAAGAGAAAAAAAATATTTGCAACTTGTTTGCTTGTTTTTTCCTTGGCTGCTGATTAGAAAACGCTTTTGATCTATGATGAAAATCTGTTAACCAAGCGTGCACCGCTTTGCGGCATGCTAATCAAACATAATGAGCAATTAAAAAGTTTTCTTCAAAATTTCAATCTTGCGAAGTAACGAAGTAACTGCCTCATCACTGGTCATAACAAATAAACAACAGCACCTAAAGCACCAATACCAACAACAACAACAACAACAACTGTCCTGTGGCAGGCGTCGACTGTGGCAACAACAATGATGGATGCGAGCTTGAGCTGCCTGTGCTGTACGATTTGTTTGGCTGTATATTGCCACATGTTGCAGCAAGCAGCTCAACCAGCATTGCAGCTGTTGTTGCTTCGCCTGCTGCTTTTGTGACATGAGCATGCAACCATTGACAAATTTGGCCACTTTTATCATTTGCCAAGTTTCTGATTTAAGAATAATGAAATTTATACAAAGTAGCTTAAACTGCTCTCGGCAATGTTCAGTTTTCGTTAATTTCATTCCAAAAAAATAAGAATATGATTTCAGAAAATAAGTTGAGAAGTTGAAAGCATCCTTGAGCAAAAATCATAGACTTTATAAAACATGTGTGTGAGTTCAAGACTTTAAAAACATACAAAATGAAAGTATGATAATTGAAATAAATATATGTAAATAATTAACAAAATATATGAAAAATTAGAATAGAACAATTGAAACTAACTTAAGCAAACTAAAATGGTTCATTTTTTATTTTCTCCTTTATTTTTATGTGAAAGAAACGTGATTGATATTTTGTAATGAAAAAAGAAACTGTGTCAGGGAACACAGGCTGGGTCATAGATAAATATTTGCGAACGTTGCTCCATCATGGAAGTTCGAAATTTTTGGCAAACGAATGAAAGTGCAACATAAAGTGAGTCCTTTGAAGAGCACGCCTGTAACAGGTGCACAGTGTGAGCAAATCCTTTTTGCTATTTGGCTTAAAATCCCATCAGCTTTTCTGTTGATATACTCTTTTTGTGACTCCTTCGAGACAAGGTATGTGAAGTAAAGGTAGTAACTATCTATATAGCTCAATGATAGTAAGTGTGCGTACATGCGTGTGTGTGTCTGTGTCTGTGTGTGTGTGTGTGTGTGTGTGTGTGCGTGACTGCTATCAAGTCTTGAATCCCCCTTTAGCCCTACTGATGTTGTGGGTAACCAAAAAGTTGTAAATCGCCAACTTACGTTTAGTGCAACAAAGTCGCGTTTCATATGATGAACATTAACGAGTAAGCAGAAACTTGAGCACTAAAGTGAGAGAGAAACAGACAGAGAGAGAGATAGAGAGAGAGAGAGAGAGAGCGGGGAGGGGAGGAGATGAGCGAGTCGATGGTTGGGGAGACAGGGCAAACGAGGTGGATGAGGACAGAGCAGAGAAAAAGGTTAAGGCTGGTGGGTGGCATAAAAGGAAAACGCCGAGCTCAACAAAAATTCGATGCCGGCGACGTTGTTAAAACCAAATAGAGACGAGTGCAATAAAAGTGCGTAAGGAAAATAGAAAATGCCAAGAGCGAGACGAAGCGGAGCTCTGAAGCTGAGCTGAGGAGAGCCCTCACAAAAAGGAACGATGACGATGTCGAAATTAATACGAGAAATCACATTAAAACTTCCACCCGGAGCAGTAGCAGCATCAGAAACAGACCGAGACTTTGCCGAGTCCTGAGCGAGTTTTATTCTTCTTCTTTTTTTTTGTGTTTTGTGTTTGTGTGTGTGTGTGTTTTTGGTTTTTTTTTTGGTTTTTAGTAGGTTGGGTGGCAAAGCTTTTGGCTGGGTTAAAGACGAAACATATTGTGCGTAGACGCAAGAAAATGGACGAACAGTACAGAACGCACACACACACACACACACACAGACACACACAATGAAATACACGCACGCTCAGTCAGTCGCACAGACAACGTGTTTATGTTTAAGTGTTTTGGATACACAGAACGCGCGTTCAATATGAGGGCGGCTTTTGAAGGTTGTGATGGCAGTCGACCAACTCTCTCCCAGACACACACACACACAAATACATATATATATATATATATATGTATATATATATATGTGTGTGTGTGGGTGTGTGTGCATATATAAAGGGGAGCAATTTAGACGACTTCATATGTATTGGTGTTTTGTGCTTTCAATTTGTGTTTTAGCATTTAGCTACTGACAAACACCGACATACACATGCACACACACACACATTTACATAGATACAGATGTGCTTGTATGTGTATAAAAGTTTTTATGATGTCTACACTGTCGCTTATCAGCCAGGCAGACAACAACAACAATGCTCTAGTCCCAAACAGTGAGCATTGTTGGTAATAACTTCGGACCGGGCTGATTTCAATGAAGATAGGTTAAGCAGAATGACGACTGGGGCAGGTCTACAGATTTCTCTTAGGTCTATCTAAACACACATACACACGCACATACATACATATATATATATGTATATCTTCATATTTGTTAGGCAGCAGGTGAATGCCAGCGGGCTGAACACTACACACTAGACTCTGATAGAGGGCAGTGACAAGGAATAGTTGAGCAAGCTGCTGAAGAATCATCATCATCAGCAGCAGCAGCATCATCATCATCAGCAGCAGCAGTAGCAGCAGCATCAGCAGCCGAAGATGGAATATAGGAAATGAAAATCGAACGGCAACACTTCTCAGCAGCTGCAATCTGTTGAAAGCAATCAGTTGTACAAAACTGGATTAGGTGACATAATCAATAAAAAATATTTGATGATGATGGGATGTACAAAATGAAATCTACTCTCTTATTCATTTCGGAATTGTCTATATTAAGAAGCACTGAGCAGTCAGCTAAATGTTCTGGTTTTTTCCTTGGCTCCAGGTGAAGTATTTTGTATATATGTTTCTAATCCCATCAGGAACAATTAACATTTTTACTCTGAACCCATTACAAATGGAAGAGAGCAATAAAACTAGAATAAAATATTTAACAGCTGTGTTGAAGCTACCTCACAGTTGAGCTCACCCGACTACAGCGTTCTTACTTGTTTATATCTTATATACTTTCTCTACCAAATGTCACAATTGCTTACAATGGTTAATTTGTCATACAACAAAAAATAATGTAATAAAAACTGTTTTGCTTAACTAAACACACATTTATTAAAACGTTTCCCAAGAATTTTACAAGGAAAAACATGTACACAAACTACCTAAGCAGGAGCCAGTTGAGTATAACGAATCCTTAGCTGTTTTCCAAGAAATTGTTATATGATTTCTTTTGGCTTACTGCTTTTCAGTTTAGAACAATGATTGTGCACTTTTGGAATTACACTACTCTTGATTGGATATGTACACATATGAAATATATATAAATTAGCAACTGAATTTTATAATCTGATTTATTTTCATTTAAATTTAAGTATTTATTTATAAATGTATTTAATATTTGTTAAAGATAAATGCCATAAATATACTATATGCATAAATTACTTTAAATACAAAATCAGCTACCGCAACATAAACAAATAGAATTGGAAATAAAATCACGATTTAATCATTTAATTTGAATAGTTTAAGCTTTGAAAGCTAACAATGGCGAAATTTATTGAGCTGTTTTACAGCAGACAGTAAAAAAACGTTTTTAAGAAATTATTTATAGATTTTCTAGATGCCAATAAATCCAATTAAATGACAGCTTGAGCAAATTCTCAGTATGAGGTGCCGAAGGGTGGTCTGTAAATTGGGCCAAAGCCAGGCTAAATGATTGATGGAAAATCGGCAAGTGTGTGCATGTGTGTGTGTGTGTGTGTGGCTGTGTACACAATTTGGCACTCAAAATGCTACAGAAAATATGAACACACTCACACTCACACACACATACGTACATTACGCCCACTTGGCAACGCTTTAGCCAGTTGTTAGTTGGCGCAAAAGTTTTCCTTGCCATTCTTGGACAAATTGAATGAGAAGGTGGCAGGTGGGGGGTGGGGGGTGGGGGGTGGGAAAGGGTGCCAGTATGAAAGTTTTTCCTACGAGTCACGAACTGATTGATAGCAGTGCAAAAGTTAATTGCATGTGGACCCGCAACCAAACAAAACCCAACCCAATTTTACACGCTCAAGCACAATTAGTTGGCCAAAAAACGCTTAACGGAAGTGCATTTTATGTGTGAACATCGAAATCTCGACACAATGAAATTGCAATTTATAATTAAACTTCAATTATCGGCGCGTTTGCTGCTGCAACTGGAAAACAACGAAAAATGCAATATGTAAAAGGAAAATGCTTCTGCACTAAATGAATTTAATTTAAACATTTAATTCAAGTCAATAAACTAAGTCAACAGTGCTCAAAATATTATTTGAACTAAATAAAAGTGCAACATTGTGTGAACAGCATTAGCTACAAATTGACAAGAACTTTTTTTGGCCCTTTGCCAGCTGGTTTGAATCAGTGGCAACTGTGCCAAATGACAGACGCAACAGTTATACCACAAATAACTGACATGAGGCAACAGCAGAGTATTTGAATTTTGTAAACAACATACGCCAAATTTATATATTTATTTAAAATTAGATAGATATCAAAAAGACTGAAAACAAAACTGAATAAAAATGAAATTCAAACTTTGAGCTGAAGCCAGCGCAGAATATATTTTTAATTATATATTAATACTAACAGCAAAACTGAGTTCACGCATATTTATTTGCGAAATTGTAAGCAAAGTTTTAATTAAATTCGATATGGCGATGCAAATAAGCAAACATTTTATTTTTGGCTGAAAAATAGCATAAAATTGTTGACTAAAATCAGTATTTCTCATCAAATAGAAACCTTATACACACGAACCCATTGTCTCTCTATCAAAATTCGTCAAAATTCGTCCTAATTGGAAGTTATTATATTTGGACCAGCACTCCCTAGTAACAAGTTTTTAATATTTATTTTTACCGCACAGATTTTGCTTCGTTCGGCAAAAATAACCACAAATATCCAAATTCGTGCAATTAAAGCCACAGTACAAATTATTCGTGCTGTGCTGCAAACAAATCGAATTTGGGGCTGTTGGTCAATAAAATTGTACAAATTCTACCCGACGGTTTGGATTAAACCAAACTTGCAATAAATAAACAAATGAGTATTTACATAATTTATTATATTTTCATATTTACATTCATGAAATATTTCGATAGTTAGTTTTTTATTGAAATTCTGATTATTATTTCGCTTGCTTACTTTATGAATAATACAAATTGTGTCAACACCCACTCAAGCAAGGCGCAACAATTATGTATTTGTGTGTGAAAGAGATAAAAATCATAGCATACTTTTCAGCTGTTGCACTAAATTTAAAACTGCAGCATGGCCAATAGAATGACGGGGGATTTGGGGGTGTTTGTGAGAATTGTTAACAGTTATTGTTTACCTTCAAATCGTTAAGTGTAGACTTAAATGTTGATTGGTTGCACGCACGCAAGTAAATTGTTTAAATTTATTGATCGCATGCTCTTTGCAGCAATTAAAAAGTATGCTTGCATTTGTTGTTGTTGTTGTTGTTGTGAACACACTTGAGATGAAGTTTTGCTACACATACATTGACATGCAGACGCAGGCACTCGCAGACAGAAATACGCATACACACACACACACACACACACACATGGACACACACTCGCGCGGGAGACGCCAAAAAGGCAATAGAGAAGTTTATTGTTGCTGCTCTGTTGTTGCTGTTGCTGTTGTTGGTCGCGGGCACGCACGTATTTTTTTTCTAAAATCTGTATGCTTTTTGTTTTTCAATTGCAAGCACTTCTAACGCGCGTCTATCAATTTTTACTTTTATATTAAATAAATAAATAGATTTGTATTTAATAAAATTTATTTATTTATTTTTATATTGTTTTTTTTTGTTTTAGTTTTTGCACAAACTGTTGGGCGCAGTTGGGACGCTTGACGAACGCCAAGGCAAACGCGTCAGCTGCGAGAAAGTGCGTCCTGTCTGGTTGTACCCTAACGACTTAATGCGCTCAACGCAGCTTTTCACACGACCATGGACCGGAGCAGAGGCAGGAAAAGCCATGCAGCCAGCCAGCCACAAATGCGAAGCTTCCAATCCCGAAAACAAAACTCACTCGGCGCACAGCGCTTCGCATCGTATCTCTCTCAATGTTGCTCTCTCTCTCTCTCGCTTTGTCTCTCTCCCATTTGCTCTCATCTCATGTGTATGCTGTGGCTCAAGATTGATTTGAGTGAAAGCTGCGCTCACTGGAATGTTTACAGTTAAGCAGAGCAGCGTGGGATGCTACTGCTGCTGCTTGAGCTTCGGCTCCAGCTTCAGCTTTGACTGCTGCTACTGCTGCTGCTGCTGCTGCTGCTGGTCAATGTCTCTATACCTGCAAATATAATGTTGGTTGGCTGCTTGGCAAACTTTTATTAATGAGCGACAAGTGTGCCCAGACTACTGCAGCAGCACGCTCAACATGTGCGCGCGTTCCCCCTCCCACCCACACTCAGCCACCTCTCCCTCTATCTCTCTCTCTCTATCAATCTTTCGCTCTACTAAAATGAACAAAAAGTATAAGTCCACATTTCGCCCCCGCCATCCGTTTTTCTCAGTTGTGACAATGTTGCCGTGTTAAATGCGTCGATTGTTAATGACTGTCGAATATTTTAGAGTAGACCAACAGCTGTCCCGATTGATAACGGTAAAATAACGAGAAAAATAAATAAAACCAATGCAATGCTCAAGAGTATTGCACAGTGGAACGAGATATACAGAAATGTGCATGAAATAAAACTTTTAAAAATTAAAGTCAAGATTATTTTATTCTTGCAAGTAATATATGGTTTACTATGAATAAATAAGTTTTGTCTAGCATTTTTGTATATTTTCTCTATTTATATTTGATATAAGTCGCTTTTTTGGGTTACTATCAATGCTTACTATCATTAGCCACACAATTTCTTTAGCACTTTCAATAAAGCTCAATTTAAATTATTTAATATTTAGCTAATTTTGCTTCAATGTTAATGTCTCTCATATTAAATGTTTAACATTTTAAGATTTTTGTCAGATTCAAACTATTTATTATAAACCAATTTATAGCACGCTCTTTAACTTTAAGTTAAAAGAATCTTCTAATTATAGTTGTTATATTATAATTGTCTCTCGTTAAAATTTGAAATTATATTTCATAAATCATGCTTTTACATTTTGATGCGCCCTTTACCCACTGTGCACAGAGCATGAACCACGGATTTAATATTAGTTATTGTTGTGATTATGTATTTCATGGCAGCCAATAAAATTAATTGCTCTAATTCAAAATTCTCTTTGTGGCCGTTGAATTTGCATTCGCCGGAAGCGAAATACTCGATTGCAATAGATCAATTATGTATATATACGGATTGTTTATGGTGCATATGGATGTAAGCCTCTGTGGCGGTAGCAAGTGGGAGTGTGTGGGGCAGGACAAATCACAGATAAATGCATTTTGCGACTAATTATAATTGCATTAATCATGTCTCAACTGAGTCGATTGATGAAATGGGGCAACTCCCTCTCAGCTTAAACCTTCTCCAATTGAACGAAACGTTCACGTTTATACTGATCCTCATAGCTCTGGACAAACTTGAGTCGTCCCTCGTACTGTAGATGCATTATGGTCTTCACCAGCGGCGGATGCTCATTGCCCAGTTCCAGCCACAGTTCACCACCAGGTCGCAAATGGACGCAGGCCAAATCGAATACCAATCGAGCCACACGCAAACCATCCGAGCCCCCATCCAGAGCATTAAGGTTCTCATAGCTGGAAAGGTAGAGAGTTATGAATAAGGGGGTACAGTAATCACTCGGAAACTGGAACGGTTTTGTTTCCAATTCAATTTCAATTTCTAATTGCTGATTTTAATTTACCATGTTTTCAATTCTGAATCGAGATGTAATCAAACTGTAAATTAAGATTCTTATTCTCGAACAGTTCTAGTTAGCGAGTGCCTACTGTATTATGACTATACTTACACGACGACTTCGGGATGCAGGTACTGAAACTCGTCCGTTTTCACATAGGGCGGATTTGATATGATTAAATCGTAGCGCTTGTCGTTCAGCGACTCCGGCATATACTTGTCCGGCTCCATGGTGTGATTGTGGACCTCGAAGCGCTGCTGCAGTCCCAGCAGCTTGGCGTTCTCCCAGGCCAAAGCGGTGGCCGCCTTGCTGCGCTCAATTGCAGTCGCCTGCACCTGGGGCAGGGCGTGCAGCATCGACAGCGACATGGCGCCCGACCCGCAACCGACCTCCAGCATATTCACGTGCTCCGCCCGCTTGTAATTGTCGATGACGAGACGCACAAACTCCTCGGTTTCGGGACGTGGTATGAACACGGTAGGCGCCGTCTTCAGCGTTATATTCATAAAATCCCATTCGCCGATGATGTGCTGCAGCGGCATGCGGGCGCAGCGTGCCTCCAGAAACCTCTCAAAGTCCGCCAGCTGAGCTGAGTTAAATTTCAGCTGGGAAAAATCATCCGGCACGGTGTTCTAAGCAGACCGCATATAATTAAATTAAGTCAATGGAACTTATGTTTGTTACTCACGAATTTGCGCTTCAGCACATGCGACACAATGCACTTGAGATTGAATTCCGTATCCTGGACGCCGGCGTCCTTCAGCTTGGCCTCCCAACCATTTAGCGCCTTGTTGACCTCAATCAATGTGCCGTTAGTTGCCGTGGTTGTTGTTTTTGTTTTCGTGCTGCTTAGCGCACGTGTTGCACTCTGGCGCAGCGTTAGCAGCGGTCGTCTCAGATATTTCAGCATTGTTTAATTCAACTTATTACCTAATAATTATTGATTACAATTTTGTACTCCTTTGCGGGCCAAACGTTGTGAGGAACAGCTGTCATGACCGACTTATCGACGACAGCCACATTGTATCGGCATGGCACTCGATAACAGCTAGCGATGTGCGCAAATTATTCACAATTTTTTCAAATTTATTAAATAGTCCGATTTTAATTTTAAAATAATTTAGAGTTAAGAATATAGATAAATAAAACAAATATTGCACATATTGTTACAAATTGCACTCAGGCATCGGGGTCATCCACTTTGGGCGCGAGATAGTAACGAATATAGCCGTAATCCTCGATGGGGTATTCCACAAGGAGCGGCACATCGGGGGCCAGGCCAATCTTCACCTTATCCGCGAGGGGCGTCGCCCGGGTGAAACTGTTCAAGTAGCGCCCGGCAAAGGAGAGTGTGACGGGCTCCTCCACCTGCAGGCTGACATCTCCTTTGCTCGTCTCGCTCAGCTTTATGTTGGCGGAGCCCAGATCGCCACTGGCGGAGAACTTGATGCCATCCTTACTGCACGCTATCACAACGGACTCACTGAACGTGACCAGGTCGCGACAGATGCGTGCGAATTCTGTGGACGGCATGTGGACGATGCAGGCGTAATCTATATCGGGGATGCCCAGATGCTCTTGCTCCAGGTTGAGCAGACGCAGCTCGTAGTCGGCGGTGCGCTCTTTGCCCGCCGACTCGAAGCTCAGCTGCAGCTTGTCCGCCTTGTCGGCGGCACTGATTGTGACCGCATCATCGCCACTGGCGCACTTCAGCACCTTCGTCAGCGATTTCAGATCCAGTCCCAGCGACACGTTCCGGTCACAGCGAAACCGCTCAAAGCAGTCGCTCCTCAGCGACATCGCCACCAGAGACACATGGGAATTGTCCATCGCTTGCAGCTGCAATTGGATCACCTTGCGATTATCTCGAATGGTAAATGTATTCTGCTGCTTGCCTGTATCCCGGAAGGACTGCAGTCGAGGGTGCTCTGGCTGAGTATCTCCTTCAAGGCATCCACAATCTTCTTTAGTAGCGTTGTGCTGCCCAAGCGTGCCTCAAACATGATTGCGACTCGCCTTAACAACTAAATACAGCTAAAAACAATTTCACAATTGCCGGAGAAAAACAAAGGTAGCTTTAGCAATGCTGAGCGACTATAAAATACCCTGTATGAAAAAAGAGTGAGTGATTGTCTCTCTGATATTTTACAATGACAGTTTGGGGGAAAAATGACTCAAAAGGTGTGCTACTTTATCAGACGTTTGCTTTTGTGTAAGAAAACAATGTAAAGTCTTGTCACAAAAGCAATTACAGAATAATGAGTAAATTAAGGTGGAATACCTCTTGAATTGCACAATGTAAACAATCAATCGATAGTTACATGAGTACACATCGTGAGGTGTATCGTGACGACTAGTATCGATATTTAACTCTACATAAGCATGCTATCGATATGCACATTGCAGGCCAACAGCTGTTGAAATAATCACAAAGTTATTTTTGTTGGCATTTTCCCAATTAGAAAATTGTTTAAATATTAGTGTAAAATGCTTAAGACCTCACTTAAGTATGTAAACGCTGCTGCACTCACATAAATTGCCACAAACTGCAATGACTGCCTCAATAGAGATTGAGAACGAGATTGAAAGCGCCAGCGATTGGCATCTTTGGTGTCGCCTCTGCGCCAAGGACGATCTTCAGGGAAATATCAACGTGTTCCTGAAAAACGAACACTCAGCGCCAGGCGGCGAGCGGGATAGCGATGCCCAGGAAATTGGAGCAACTGCGCCAATTGCCGACATGGCACTGGCCACAGCCATTGGCAAATATTTCTGGGTGAATGTAAGTGGATGAGGATGTGGAGTAATTGCATCAGAGTGTCGATAAATATGCGTTGTTTTGCAGATAGCACGCGGCGAGGAGCTGCCCGAGATGATATGCAGCGAATGCCTGACCCTCGTCACCTCGCTGGTGAACTTCTCGGAGCGCATAACGCGTGTTCAAAAACTCTATTGCATATTGCAAAGCACACCCAAGCAGGATGCGATTAGCGTGCAGGAGTTGCGCGGCAGATTTGGGCTGCTCGAGGAGGAGCAGCAGCTACCGGAGCAGCCAGAGCCCGAGACGCTTACCGAGGTGCACTATGTGGAGGAGAAGCCCAAGCTGAATGAGCTGGACGAGGCGGTGTTGGAGCTGGAAAATCCGCTCACGCCGGCATGCAAAAACGAAGAGAAGCCCACAACTGAAGCGGTGACAGCTGAACCAGAAGTTGAGGAGCAACAAGAGCTGGAGGAAGAGGAGGAGGAGGATGCAGAAGCAGTAGATGAGCAACTGGAATACGAGGATGCGGGCACTGAGCTGCTGCTAAATTTATGCGATGCATACAGCAACGCGGACAGCAATGGGGACAGCAACTCCTCCAGTCCGAAGCCCAAGTCCAAGGATCGCTGCAAAGCGCATCAGTGCAGCGAGTGTCCACGTGCCTATGCACTGCCCCAGACGCTGCAGCGGCACATGCGCCAGTACCATGACAAGAAGAGCACTGCGGACATGAAGCTGCTGTGCTGTGAGCAGTGCGAGAAACAATTTCGCTCCCGCTACCAGCTGCAGCGGCACATGCAGCAGCATCTGCCCATGCCCAAGCGGAAGATGTATCCCTGCAGCAGCTGCGGTAAGAAGTTCACAACGAACGCCTCGGCGCAGTCGCATGCCCAGTATATGCACCAGGAGGAGCGACCGCGTCCGGTCATCTGTGAGCAGTGCGGCGTCGGGGTGCATTCGCTGAATGCGCTCAAGGAGCACCTGTTGAGCCACACGGACTATGCGCCGTACGAGTGCGATGTGTGCAAGAAGTGCTTCAAGAGCTTGAGCCGTCTCAAGCATCACAAGGAGACGCACGATCCGCACAAGTACATCTGTCCCGAGTGCGGCATGCAACTGAATTCGCGACCCACTCTGAACCGCCATCGGCTGGTGCACACGGATCAGATGCAGCACAAGTGCGACTATTGCGGCAGGGAATTCAAGCGGGCGAAAGCCCTCAAGAATCATCTCATCCTGCACACGGGACTGAAGCCATACTCCTGCGACTTTTGTGATCGCACCTTTGCCAACGGCTCCAATTGTCGCACGCACAAGAAGAAATCGCATCCAGAGGAGCTCGCCGCCCAGGAAGCAGCCGGCGGCGCCAAAACCTACAATCGCAATATACCCAAACTGGAGGCGCTGAAAGCATTGTGCGTATTTACTTTAAGCCACTTAAATTAGCTGTCTTGCAGAGATTCTTATAAGTTGGTCACCAGTAGTGGAGTCTCTTTAAAACCCATGACAAAACGGGATATAGAAGTGGGAATCAGTATATATAGAAATTGGCATCAGTACTTTTCCAATTTATATATATCAGAAGTTTTCTTTCTGAAATTCTTTCGACTTGCTTTTCTATATATATACATATATATATATATATATATATATATTATATTTATATTTCATTAAAACTGAACAGTATTGGGAAATGGGAAATATAAAATCGTCAGCATTTTTTTTAGATATTCAAAATTCGGTTTCTAATTGTATATCTCAGCAAGGGCATTTAAAATATATATCTGTTGCATGCCCGAATATATAATCACTTATTGATTTGCCTTTTGCAGCACAAAGAACAAGGACAACTTGTCGCCGGTGGCCACCAAGCAGAGCGGATGCTTCGCCTTTGGCAAGAAGCCCAAAGCGCTAGTCAAATCCAATGCCAGCAGCTCGCTGCAATCGTCATCGGTGGCCAGCGCAGCAGCAGCAGCAGCAGTTGGCATTATTCCCACCATCGACAACATCTACAATCACATAATGAAGCCGCCGTTGCCAGCACAGCAGCAGCTGCTTGTCACCGATGGCAGTGCAACAATCCTCGCAAGCCGACAGCCGGAGGAGCAGGCGGAAACTGCGATTGCTCCACAAATCTTTTCGTACTAAATGCCGTTTTTTTTTTTGTTGGGCGCGCATATTTTGAATATTTTGGGAAGCTTGAGGCAGGGCGCATGTGCTGGCTGGTTGGAGTCACCCTCTTGTGTATTGTGTGTGCTTGTTTGTTGGGGGTTGCGCGTAAATGGCCAATATATCCTTTATGAAGGAATTTAGTTCAGTTGACAGCGTGCGCTTCTCCTCGTGTCTGCTCCGAGTGGGGAAGAATTTGTTTGCCTAGATTTCTGAGTAAATGTATTAAAACACTAACTAAAAACGGCAAAACGATGCATGGCTAAAAACTATGCAAATTGCGATGTGCTTCGTGCGCCATTGTGCATTCAATAAAGTGTTTAAAACATAAAAAAAACCGAAACCAATTTAAATCTCTTTAATTGCGAGCAGCAAATCAAAAAGCAAAAAACAAGTAAAAAAAAAAATCGATTTCTTCCCAATGAAAACAAAGTGCATTGAAGAGAGCGTAATTAACGCACATGCAGTGAGTACAAATGTCGAGTGGCTTCACAAAATAAAGCCGGGCCACAAGTGCTCCAGTGCTTAATAGTTATTAACAAAATATAAACAAACAAATTAGCAACTGAATCAAATAGCGAAAATCAAAACTCAAGCGAGCAGCAAGTCTAATCAAAAAGCCGCACATACAGCAATCAATGCGGACAGCAGCTGCGCAACTACTTAATTAAACCAACTAATTCAATTGAAACTGGAGTGAAGCACTCTTTAACTTAAACAAAAGCAATTTTAATTTTGTTTTAAACAATATTTAGCAGCAGCTGGCTTATGCGTCAGCCCTGGTTCTAGCACTTAACATTACCATTTCGAGTAATACACAGCGCTTAACAGTGCCATCGTGAGTCGCAGTGCTGATGATAAACTAACATTAACATATATCGCCAAAGACAAAACGGCAACAACAACGCGTCGTGTTCGCGCTGCTGCGAAAATAGTAAAAAGTGCGAGATTTCTGCGTAAATTTTGTGTGCAAGTAAGTTTTCTATAAATATTTGCACAATCATAAATAAAAACAGCGAATGTGCTATCCATTAATATATGCTGTGTTGCGAATGTAGCAGTCGGCATTTTTCACTTGTTTTTTACGCTCTGTGTTTGCGTTTGTGTGTGTGTGTGTGTGATATGATGTGAATTATAAAAAAAAATCGATTTGCTCGTAATTATTTTCGACTCCAATTGTGCATTTTAACAATTAGGCAGCTTCGCTCTGCTAACGCCAGCGTAATCGCCAGCAGCGCAGTTTACCATGTGTGGCCGACCAATTGCCATTGTTGTTGCTGCTGCTGCTGCTGCTGTCGTTGAACGGGTCCAGCGGCTGCGTAGGCGGGCCTGAAGGCAGCCAGTTTATGTTTTACGGCAACAACAACAACAACAACTGCGACAACAACAACAAAATGTTAAGAGCGCGCGCTAGTCGAAAGTTGAAGCAACAGTGCATTCTAATTGGACTCTGTCCTCTCTTCGCCCCTCCCCAAAAGCCGCTTTAACCACAATAACCGAAAAGTGCAGCAGCAGCAGCAGCGGCAGCTGCCGAAAACGAAGAAGCAGAAACAACGCTGCAAACAAAAGTTTTGTAACTTAGCGGTACTTGCTATCTCTATGTGCGTGTGTCTCTCTGCCTCTTTGCGTGTCTGTGTGTGTGTGTTTTACATTTGTGTTTGTGTTCCAATCTTTGTGTAAGCCGCGAACCGCATTATCCTTTTGGCTTGACCCAAATTGCAATGCCCTTAAAAGCTTAGTTCTACAGCCATCGCTTGGCAATTAAAATGCCCAGAGATTAGACCTGTCCACAAATATGAATTATCCATCTTAATGCAGCTCAAATTCGTATTTAGCTGGTTTTTTTACGAATTGAATGTGCATTTATTGAAAATGTACGAAAAATATGTAAATTTCAAATTGTAATTAAAATGTTCACAGATGCGGCCTTTCCACAATTTTGAATCATTAATTATATTCCAAGTGAATATGGATTTATTGAAACCATCTGTAACTTGCACTCTCCTTCATTAAATTACAAAAAATGTTTTCAAAATCGCATATTGTATATTTTAGTATTTTAGTATCCTTAGAAAAAATAGATTTAACTATTCGCAAATTGAAGCAACGTCTAAGACCACAATGTTCTACTTATCGAGTGACCAGTGTACTTTCTTTTGTTTCTGCTGCTGTTGCTTTCTTTTGTCTGAACTTTATTGGGTGTCCAACTAACACCTAAACTCCCCCCTGGCTCATGCCCACCCTCTGTTGTTATCATTTTTATGTGCGGCCAGTTAATTGCCTCCATCCCGAAAGCAGAATGAGAACAAGAAGAATATGAAGCAAAACTTTAGCAAACTGTCGCCTTAAACTATTTTATCAGTTGAAAGTTTTTAAAAGCGTTTTGTTAGCCCAACCCCCAATGCTGCTGAAAATTAAAATTCGATCAAGAAACACCACCCTCCGCCCGTCGTATTAGTTGGCAATTATAATGGAGGAGACTGTGAATATTAAATGGGCCTGTCAAAAGTCAGATATTTCCTTATGGAAATTGCCTCGAGTCTGAGTCGAAATCAATAACAAGGTTTTTGCCACCGCTCCTTATTTCCTCATTTCCTTCCAAAAATGACTATTCGCTTTTCCACAATGTCAAGCAGAGATTGAGCGAGGGTGCAGTGTGCAGGAGGATGGATGTCTTTTAATTAGTTGCCTCGTTGCTTGGGTTTGAGACTCGATTTTGAACAGCTCCTTTGAGTCACATATGGATGCATTTAGTCCATAAAATAAGGGTTGCAGCCAGTCACTCAGTCAGCCCTTGACTAGGGTCAGCTATGCTCCCTTTCTTTTTTTTGTCATGTTGTGCGAGGGTGTTGCCTTCATCGAATCCTCAGCCTATATTTAAAATGCCCAAGGAATGGGAGTTTCCATTTATAAATAAGTGTGTCAAAGCAGTTGGGAAATTAAACGAAATGGTTTCATGAGATGGAGCGCTTGAAATCACGACAAACCTTTTGATTTTAATGTCACAGTGAATATTCCCTTTTAAAAATATTTGCTGGCATTCTCCAGTGGCTTGTCGATTCATTCTTAATATTTGTTGCATCAGTCTATGGATGTTTGTTGCATGTAAATGTAATTTCCTTTGAAAGCCTAAAAAGCAGACTAAAATCGTAGCATGACCGAGTTTCCAATGGATTTCAATCTGCCATTAGTAAAATATCAAATAACAAACGTATTCCATATGTATTTGTATAAATAAATATTAACAGATCAGCTTTAGATATGGTTCTATGTACATTTTGTATTATATACGTCACACTGCATTAGCTCGAACACATACAGAATCTTCTTAGAAAAGTTTTTACACGCTTTTTCAGCTTTCTCTTTGCTCAAGCTTATCTCTCACAAGTTCTTTCAACTTTAAGTGGCCTTAATCTTTATCACTTTATCAGGGAACATCTTTAACTCCCACAACTGTTTTGAATGCTTATCGGCTTTGGCTTGGCACAAAACAACTTCGCTCCGCGTCCAACACTGCATTAATTGTCATAGTCACTGTCTGGCTGCCTATAATTTCGGTTATAATTCAAAATGCCATGCAAATCTCACGCATGACACATACTCTTTACTTAACTTGGCCAAGACTAGTCAGTTTGTTATCAATGTGCTTCAATAGTTTGGCTTACTTGGCCTTTTACCAGTGCCTACGACTAAGCTTAAATGTAAGCCCATTCGACATACTCAGACTTATGGCACATCATATTGATAAGCTTTGGCCAACTTTTTGCTGGCCTTTCGCCCTCTTCTCCCCTCATCACCACTTGTTTGGTTACTCATTTTTTCTATCAGTTTAGGTTAACTCTAATTGCCTAATCTTCAAAGAGAATTGGTAAATATATTACATTAACATAGTTTAGTTGACTTAATTTTGCAGATATAAAATGCAAATTAATATTGCGCCTATCAAGGAATACATCTGAACGAGATTTAATATTGTGTAACATTATTATTATTATTATTATTATTATTAGGATTATTATTGGGATTCATGCACTGCGGTCTACCATCTTTTCCTATCCTATCTTTTCCTAGCTATGGCGACAGATTCTGCTGGGATGTGCTTTGAGGACTAGTTCGCTACTAAAAATACACAGTTTAAATTAGGTGACTGTTTAATCTGCAATGTCCAGTCATTTTTGTGCAACATTTTAGTTTAATTTACATATGTTTTGGTTTTTATTTATTGTGTTTTATTCTCATATCTACTGCCTACTTTCAGTTATTGCGCTGTCTTATCATCTAGAATTTCTACTTATATTTATGGCAAGGCAATTCTATGTTTTTACAGTTGCCACAACTGAATGCGATATTAAAGCTTATTCGCTTTGTGAAGCTTTATAAGAGCTCTGTAGAGTTTCATCGTTTAGGTCGAAAAGCTGTAACTAATATACCAAAGACTTTCATTACACTAAAGCTTTGAGGGAACTGTTATATCGCCACCCTTGGGCAATAATGTAAAAGTATTAGCAAAAGTTGCATATATGTATTACAAACTTATCTATTATAATAAAAGTAAAAGTTAAAATGGTATTCAAGTCTCGCTACTGCTTAAAATTTGGTGCGCTAACTTTTCAGCTGGTAGGCTGTCTGTTATATTCAAGTTGTATCTTGGCTATTTTGTGTTATACTAAAGTAACGTATATCAGTTTAAAAATTGTATACAACTGCCTAAGAGCGTTGGATGTTGGCCTTTACTCTCATATGACATATGATACTTGTTGGATAACAAATAATTCCAATATTTATTTCGGTGTTTATATTTATCAAAGCCTAAAACCATTTTTTTTGTATTTAAGTTACGCGTAGACCATATTACAGTGTTATACTTTCGCGTCAACTACTATGAAGTATACTTTGCATATATCAGTTATAACGATGTATTTTCGTACTGGTACATTAGGTGCGTTGGTATATGAAATTAAACTTTTATAACGATATTCTACAGAGTCTAATACTATTAAATATACGGTTATATTGCTGTTATAACGATTCTTCGTGAGGTTAGCACGATAATATAACAGTTAAATGCATAAATTCAACCCTTAGCTTGATTGTTCTATCTTGATTGCTTGTTACAACTTAATTCAGTGTTTATACATTTTCCCAATTCTAAAACCATTTTTTGTTATATTCAATTTACGCGCAGACCATATTTAGTGTTATACTATCGCGTCATGAAGTGTACTGGTATATAACTGTTATAACGAAATTATAGCCTATTCTTATTATAAAATATACTGGTATACGAAGAGCCCTGGTATGCAACATTATAATAGACTGTCTAATATTATAAGGTATACTGGTACATGACGACTCTGTAAGCTACCCTCTTATAAAACAGCCTATGTATAATTTCAACCCTTAGCTTTTGTGTTCTACGCTGGTTTTTTATAGTGTTTTATGGACTCTACACTTTTGCTATAAAATCGCATAGCCAATGCCACAATCTTATATTAAATGGGAATTTAACAACCGTTATCAAATGCCATTTCCACTCACATTGCCATAACAACTACCCCTAGAATTACACACCCCTTAGCAAATACAATTTCCACTCACATTGCCATAATAATCACCCCTAGTTTTGTGGAAAATACACAATGCTCTGATGTGAATTTTTCGGATTTGCGTTGCAGTATAAACGAATGAGTTAAATGCGTCTTAACCATGCCGAAATGCCACATGCAGCACGCCGCTTCGCCTGGGGCTGACAAAAGTGTTACGCATATAAATTGCACGTTGTTATTATTGCAACAGACAGCAGACAACAGACGGACGGACGCATTCCTTGGCGACAACATTTTTTAAACCAAGTTCTTTTTTTTTGGTAGCAAGCTGGTCGGTAAAAAATGAGTGGCTAAACAGAAAGAGAAATTGTGGAGAACCAAAGCTTTTACTTTAATTAAATGCGCGCGTGCGAAAGAAAGTCCAAATTAAGAATTCTCTGATGTTCTCCCTAGTTGTTGTTGTTGTTGTTGTTGTTGTTGTTGTTGCTGTTGTTTCTATTTTTATTTTTTTTTATACTTCCTGTTGCAGTTTCTGATTAACGGCAGCTGATGTGGCTTTGCCTTTAGCTTTATCTGCCCCGCCACCTTTTTTTGCTGCCCCCGTAGGGAAGGGGGGGGGGGGGGTGCTCTTTGCATAGCGCACTTTTATGTTGATTGAGTGCGGCTTATCTCTGCCAGCGAACATTCCACTGGGCCAATCCGCTCGCAAAGCCCGCTCCAAGTTATAACATAACTCATATGATCCCCACAGTTATCTCAATTGTAAGCAAATCAGCGCGGTTACCCATAAAAAAAACCACAGCCGAAGACAAATGTTATTATTAAAATGGCCAACGTATATAAAAAACAATGGCAGAAACGCGTTATGCGAGGGTCGAAATAAAACTTCGAATGTGTATGAACTGAATTATATTCCATTTAATAATTCTTATAATTTTCTTTATTTTTATTGTTTTTATTTTCTTAATTATTATCTTCTACATTTTATATAAATTTGATACAAGTGATTCTGTAAATAAAAGTGTTAACCACATTTGATTTACTTTTTGGAGCACCCTCGCTGTTTTTGATGCCCAGCATATCCTTTAAGCAATAAAATATCAAGCTAAAAGCCCTTCAAAATGACAGTGAGTTGTTGTTGTTGTTGTTGTTGTTTTTGTTTCAGTTGTTGCTGCTGTAAACGTCTGCAATAAATTTGAAGTATTAAAACAGATATCGAATGGATTATTTTTAATATATGACCATGCATACAAAGTGCTGCCAGAGTTGGCCCCCCCCTTCCTCCCACCCAAAAAACTGCAGCCTGGCAGATTGCGGGCGTAGAGCCGATGCCTGCCAAGTCGAAACGCAATTAGCCCTTTGCTGCAAGTGCCCCCGCCCACGCAGCAGCCTCGTGTATGCCCCTCGCTCCCTTTGTCTTACTCTCTCTCTCCATCTGGCTGGTGCTACAAATTGCCATTAGCAGCATCTACATCTACATCCTCAGCCGCATTCGCATCCGCATTGGCAGCTCCACTGCCAAGTTGAAGCCGACAACATCGCAGCTGGCATTTTCCGCTGCGTAATCCTTTTATTAATCCCGTTGGCTTGGGCTAAGATCCTTTACACTGCTGTTGGCACTTTTGCAAATCATGAAAAAGAAACCCAACAAGCTGAAGAAAAAAGAAACATAACTTCTCCAGAAAGCTCAACAAGAGCATACCCCTTAAAACTTTTGAACTGCAACACAGTTTATAGTTGTGTTTGTTATGCGTTCGTTGTTCAAGTTTAAAGATATATAAAATGCATGCTCAAGCCAAGGATTGTGATGCATTGAGCTACCTATATTAGTTGGTGATATACTTCAGATATAAGGAAATATATATTTAGAGGAACTGACAAATTGATTAACAAATCGTATCTGCATTATTTGGCTCGTAACATAAGTTGACATAACTTAATGCCACACACTTTTTCAACTATTTGTACAACTTACAGGGTATATGGTGAAAAAAATAAAAGCCACATAAAATTAAGATAAATATGTATGTGGGTGAGAAACATACGCAAAACGCTTTGCTCGCTTTTGCTTGGTTAGTTCACAATTTGTTGCAATGCTTAGCCAAGATTAAAAATTAATTGCCCTGTGAATCTGGCCTGGGGCAAAGGGTTTCAGCAAAGCAACTCGTAACCTGCCGCATTTATGCGTTGCGCGTAATTTGTGTTGATTATTTCTGTTTGCAGCAGCAGCTGGGCCAGTCAAAAATAAAAAAAGAAACCGAACTTATGCTCATTTTGTAACTTTATGGGATTTTAATATAGCGAATTAATCAGGCAGCGTTTCGCGCTTAGTCGAGTAGTGCTCGGAGTCACCTAGCAACACTGGCTGATACCCCTGTTAGATGGACACCCTCCCCAAAAACGCCCAACGCTTTGTGCAAGTTGTGAAGAGCGCACAACATTAAATATTCAAAATGCACTTAACGAAGCATAGCGCGTAAACCGATAGCCAGCATTCTGTTGGCCAGCTGACGAAACAGGGCCAGCAACTGAAACCCTTCTCTCAGCGCTACACGACTCTGAGCATTGCGGATATTATTAGCCACTTGGTCAGCGAACGTTAAACCACTAAAAAACCACCTTTGATCAAACAATATTAGTTGGCCGGTGGCACTAGAGAAGGGGTCCTTGCTCAGCAATGCAGAGGTGATTTAGCAACCTTCCTGGATTACAAAGGCTCCAAACAGATGGAGTTATTAAAAGCATTAGTTTATCTGTAATATCTTCAACATTTTTGGTTATTAAATGCATACAATTGCAGTTACTGCAGCAATTATTGCCTTGCAAGTACAAAGGCTCAAAAAGTTGTTCTGGTAATTAAATGAATTTAAGTGCAAAGAACTGCAATTGTGATAGTAATTATTTTATTACAAATACTGTAGTAATTAAAATTGTGTTCTCAATACTAGATTCATTTATAAATCAAATTTATTTTAAGCAATTTTAACAGCTTTCCAATTACGAAATAAACTTAGGCTGTTCGAAAGGCATTTAATTACTTAATTACTATTTTTATATGATTTATTTTTGTATATTTGTAATTGCAAGCCGGCTTTCAAAGACACCTTTTGGAGGTAATTTGCCAAGTCTTCGCAAACCGAAACTTATCACAATTTCGCTCAATTATTTTTTGTATTTAAGCTTTATGGCCAAAACTGTACAGCAAAAAACCAAAAAACCAAAAAAAAAAAAGGAAAAGTATTTTAAAATCTCTTTGAGTTGAGGCGGCACTTTATCAACATTAGCGCAACTTGTTTCGCATTTTGCTTGCCGTTGTTGTTTGTATGTTATTTTAGCCTTTTTCACGCACCACGCAACGGGGTTGAAAAGTTAATTCAATTAGCTTGACTCTGCCACTTAAGCTGGCTTTTAATAATAAGCAGACAGTTAAGTACTTTTCCTGGCAACATTCGCACAGGCAAGGCGAGTGAAGTGTCTCGTGGAAGGGGAGCAGTTTTCATATAATTTTCACAATTTTATAATATTTAGCACCCTGTAGGCAGGCAAGTGCCTGAAAATGGGTATCTGACTAAATAATAGATACACATCTACCAAAAAAAACGTGGCTAATTCTCAGAAATTTGTATAGCTAAAGCGGCTTTTATTTGTTCTAGTTACGCACACATTTGTATCAAATATTAATTAACTTTACAGAGTATTTTCCAGTTTAATATTCACACTTTTGTGGATTTTCTTAATAATTTTCGGAATTTTGCCATGCAAATTAAAAACTCAGCGAGTGAAACTTTGGCAATTAAGCAATGAGCAATGCTGAATGTTGGGCAAACCGATGCTGGGGCGCCGCCATATCGAGAGGGGCCGCATAAATCATTGTGCGGCTCAAAATATTCACGACTGTGTTAAATGTCAATAAAACGAACGCTGACCCAAAAACTTCACGCTGTTTAAATGTCAAAGTCCACACGGCGTATGCGTAATAAATGACAAATTATCCCGCATGTGTGTATTGTGGAAAACAATGTTTGCTTCATTGGTGTGTGTGTGTGTGTGTGTGTGTGTGTGTGCGTGTGTGTGTGTGTGTGTGTGACCGTATTTGCCTTGTAAAATTGCACATAAATCAAACAAACAACTCAATTGAAATGCTAGACGCAATGATATCATAATTATATTGTCATAGAACCACCTCCTAACTTTATGATGATGATTAAGCCGATCATTGGGTTGGGGGCTTTGGTTTCTGGCACATGTGCATTGCATACTTTTGGGCGCGCTGCCTTGCCTAATGAGTAAATCGTAAACTAATTGCAAGATAATTAATTTTAATTATTTGTGTATTTTACTTGGGCTTGCCTTTTACCTACCGTGCTTACCCCGTATCTACCCGGTCTACCCCGGTGCTATACGATATAATCAGCTGGACACAGGGACCATTAAAAGCACATTAGCTTGTTAAGCGTTTGGCATTGTTGATGGCCCGCGACGTGTCCCGGCCCTCCTTCCCCACCATATCTAAGCCACCATCAACAACAATAACAGAAGCAGGAACTACAACAACAACAACAACAACAACAACATTCGTAACAGCCGCTACAATAACACACGTGCAACAACTTATGGTTGTTGTCTTTAGTTGTTCATACATCATTATCATTAAAGCGTTAAATTGTTTTGTTATATTCGCAGTGTAGATGTGTATTTGTGTGTGTGTGTGCTTCTGTGTGTGTGTGCGTTGAAAAGATGAGGGCGCCTGCTTCCTGCTGCGCGGGTGGGTGATTGTGTGGGTGGGTGGCTCTGTGGGTGGGTTGCACGTTTAAATGATTTGAACATTAAGTCTTTGCAGTTTTCGGTTGGCTTTGGACTCATAATCGAGTGTCAAGGGATTTCACACAGAGCTTAATGTTGGTAGATCGCGTATTATTTGTATTTCGTTTATATTTCCTTTCTTTCGGGATTATTATGAAATAACACAAGAGTTTACTGCTAATGACAAGTGTATTTGATGTTGATTAGCTGTTGGAAGTTTTCGATTGAAATGGTTTCAGTCATTATTTGATTGCTCTGCGATTATCTGTCTAAAACTGGTTAGTCTTTCAAAACTACACAGCTCTTGGGAAACACTGTTGGATTTTGCAAGTAAAAATTACTTAGTTAAGTTTAAAATGGTATATTTAAATAATTTATTATGAAATTTAAATTGGGCCAGTTTTAGCATTTTCGCTTTCAAAAAGTTTATTAATGAAATTAATTTAGGCTTGTTTTGACTTTTTACTTTGTGAAATTTTGATTATTGTACAAGCCAAATGAACTGTATGCAAAAAAATTTATTTTGCTCTCGATCGATTTTGTTTTTAACTTTTACACAAACATAGTTTAATTATTATGTGTGCAATTAAATATTTATTATGTGCAAACCATCGTTTTTATTATTGTTTCTATTGTACATTCACATGCATAACAAGTAAATTGATTTAGAATTCTCTTGGGAGAAAATTATATTGTTATGGCAGAAAAAGAAAAATAATGAAAAAAAAAAAACCTTAACTCAAATATTATTTATACATGCATAATGCCTGCAAATTTGGTATTTGAGTGTATCCAAATGAAAATGTAGCCACAATAGATACTACAAAAAATGCTGCTGAACTTCAGTTGTCTTGGCAGCCAAGGACAAGGCAACAAATTATCTATGAAATGGGCAACTTTCAGGTTACATATGCAATATTTCTTGTCATTTGTCTAACTCAGATGTTTTTTCGGAACTTGTATAAATATATATAAATATATATATCTATGTATGAGCAAATATACAGACATGCACATGTCTAACTGTACACACATCTTCATATATTATATACTTTGTACATGTCAGCATTAAATATTCATGTTACGGTGGTGTTGGTGGGGTGGATGGTCGTGTACATATGCAGACATAATGTTACATCTTCAAGCGCAGCAGAAAAGTATGCTACGGTTTTTATGCCGCTTCGTTTGTATTAGTTTATTTGCCGTTACACGCTCAGTTTGCAAGCAAGTATGCGTGGGAGTGGGTGGCCATGGAATTGGGTGGTCTGTGGGGGCGGAGGGCACAACTGGAGGAGAGAGCCATTTGGCGCTGCCATTAATGTAGCCGCTAAGTGGCAATGTCATGCTAGGCTAGGCCCACTGTGCAGGCCAACCGCAAAAGCCAATGAAGATTTCCGGCTAAAAGGGTGCGTGCTTCTGCGCTGAGGGTACGCTTTCGGAGAGGTTGCAGAGCTGGGGGTTGTTTAACTGAACGGGAGTGTAGGATGGTCCAAGGCGGCGGTAACGCCTTTGCATATTTCATAAGCAATTACTAAGCGGCTTTTAGGCGATGAGTATTTTTCAACCAGTAGTAGAAGAAGAAAAATTGGCAGTGTGTTGACAACACAGCCACGCCCACAAATAAAAAAAAAAAAAGACGTGGGCGCCAAACGCACTTTGGTCTAGCTGAAGGAAGGTAAACTGCACTTGAGCACAAATGCCAAATGGCCGGGCATATTATTTATGATTACATTTTATGACTACACTCGTTGCCTGTCCCTTGCCTTTGTTTTCCACCTTGCTTTTCCTGTTTGCTTTTTTTACGCTGCTCTTTTTTAAGTCATTGCTTCCTATTATTTTGTTATTAAATTACACGCAATTGCCTTTGACTTGCGTGTGTGTGTCTTTGCGAATGTGTGTGTGTGTGTGTGTGTATGTTGGTGGGGGGGGTGGATGATTTTTATGACTTTAGTCGAGTTCAAAGTGACTGCCTGCCCTGCAGCTACTTCCCTTTTGGCCTTTTCCACCAGCCAACTCAATGCCATTAAAAGTTGATTTAATTTTATGGAATTTTGCGCGTTTTTTCTCTTTTCCTTTTTTTTTTTTGCTGTGCTCTTCTGATTTTTTGATTAATTTCTACGCAATGCATTTAAGCTGTTGACAGCGTGTGTAATTTTTGTGTTTTGATTTATAATACTTGTTGGAAGCCGTTTAATGTTGGCTTACCAAAAGATTAAGTGCCGCAAAGTTGCTTCACCAAGTGCTTTGTGGCCTTAGCGTTTTTAGAAAGATTCATTTTTATTTGCAGCACGTAGTTTTGCTTGCTTATAGCGGATTTACAAGTGGTTTTTGATTTGAAGGAGTTAAGCTAGCAAATGCTTGATAACCATTTAAATGGCAAATGGAAAACACTAAATTATCATTAAATTTTGAAAGTATATAGAACCTGTACATGTAATTATAGATATAATCCACTTTCTGATCTAATTTTTGCAGACCCAAGCTGAGCTGGTGTATTTCAAAGTATTTAAGGCATCTAAAAGGTCAAATTTGTTGTGCAACTAACTAACTTATAAGCCTTAAAGAGCGGCACGTAACATTCATTTAATTTCTATAGGTTCTGCTGACATTCCCCTTCTAGTTTTTGGGGTGGCGGGGGAACTGAGTCGATTATCTTGTATCTTGTATCCTAAACAAAGGCCGACAATTATCTTAATGCCAGGTGCAAGAAATTAATGTGCTGTAAGCACATTTCAGCACAATACTCGGTCTAACTAAGGCATACTATGGGGCCACTGGACGATGGTCGGCAGAAGGTAAAGGTAAAGGGTAGAAGGTAGACGTTAGATGACGATGTCGCACTTAATCTGCGATAAAAACGGGTCTCCCTTTGGCCTAGGCAAAAAGGTATCTGCAGACAAATCGCTGCCACTCCAAAGGCAAAGGGGGGAAGCGAATGTGTAGAGAGGGAGAGAGGGTAAGAACTCGTTGTGGTCCCTTTTTTTTTTTGTTGTTGTTTGTGTTGCTGCTGTTGCCATAGCTGGGTGTCATCTATTTGTATTTTTATGTGCTTAATGTCAACGAAATAATTGAGTAACTCTGCGGTGTGTGTGTGAGCAGGAAAGGGAAAAGGAAACAAAGTGCAGTCCAAAGTCCATGAATAGTGAATTAGGGGTGGGCAGGGGAGTATGGAGGGAATTGTTTTTGGACAGCTACTGGACTGTTGACAGCTTGACTGAAATGGAAAGTTAATGTTTATTCCGTGTTTTATGTGGCACTGCGGGTGGACGTAAGGTAAAAGTTGTAAATCTCTATCTATATTTTGATGCCATAAGTTTTGGATAAAAGTTGTAGTTAACTTTACTAACAAAGTGAAAAATGTTTAAAAAATTAATATATGATATGTATTATGATTAATCATTATTTAAGATAGGTGAAATTTATTATTATGATTATAATTGGGGAGAGTTAGCACTGCGACCTATAAGGTCTATTGTGAGATAGGTGAAATAATATGATATATATATTTAGGAAGAGTGCAGAAATGAAATATATATGTATTTTTGATATACATATATATAGAGAGAGATAAAGAGAGGGAGAGAGAGAGAGAGGGAGAGAGAGAGAGAGAGAGAGAGAGAGAGAGAGCGAGAGCGAGAGAGAGAGAGAGTAAGTGATAAAGAGAGGGAGAGACATATATTTATGTATATTAAGCCTGAGGTTTTATAGCTCTGCTTGCTGCTTGGGTTTCTTTTTATGAAGGAACTCTTTTGGCTGCTTTTAGGCTTTATGTCTTTTCAATGCGGAAGCGGGGAAGCGAGTACATTTTTATGGGCACAACAGCGGTCCACCTGTTTGGCATACACAACTAGTCGAAAACAGTTTTCTCGTTTTGTGTTCACAGATATTATATTTTCGGTTGGCATGGTGCGTAGCAAAACCAATTTTCTCGGTGCGGCACTTACAATTCTGTTTGGTAATATGTGGTATGCGTGTGTGTTTATGTGTGTGCGCGTGAGTGTGAGTGTGTAGGTGCTAAAGCTAAACACGTACTAGCATACGCAGAGGTAGTTGTTGCTGGCTCTAGGCAACACCACCTGCACCACCTGCCTGACTGCGAGTATTTTTTTTTTTTTTTTAATGAAACAATCTCAGCAAATATGATATTTTGTATGCAAACATGCAAAATATTGCCTGCGTTCAGACCGGGTCCAGAGTACTCGTAAAACGAAATAAGCCCTACTCCTTAGCCTCCCGGTATCAGTGAATTGTGGGGAGTTGGGAGCTGGGAGCTGGGGGTGGTGGGGGCCAGTTGCTGTGTATCTTGTGTGGTTGGGGTGCCTGCGTCTTACGTCAAAAGACAAACAAACAAATATTTGCGCTGACAATACGCTGAGCGGAGCGCAAAAATAAGGGAATTAAATACAGTACACGGCTGTTCCCAAAAACGATTTCGCTTGATATTTGGCAGCCAAGAAAACACTGTTTGGCTAATAAATCAAATACTTTAATAAATGTGGATATCTGAACATTAAAATTCATAAGAACACATATTAGTAATATTAATGTTAAATAAAATAAATAATATTTACAGTTGTATGCCAAAAGTTGTTAAAGTAAGGGCGATATTCATACGCAGAGCGCTCTGCAACAATGTCAAGACGCTGTGAAGCGCGTAGAAAGGCACAAAGCGGCTGCTGCTGTCTGCTTTTTCAATACATCAACGCATTTTGAGCGGCTTTTATGAAAAATGTATGATTTCAGCTGCCGAACGCAAATTGTCAGCTGCATTTTAAATGAGGCTTTTACCAAAAACAGCAAAAGAAACCCTTTGAAAAGTAAATACAAATATGTATTTGGAATTCCATTTTGGCATCTCTATACTGAAATATGTTCTTAGCGCGTGTATATATTATGTGCTCTCACACACACACATATATATACTTATATATTAAATATGTATTATGTTTCAATAATTCAATATTTATTTTCATTTTTGTCGCTTTTCTCATTTTCTGCTCAGCTATAAGCCGTAACAAGGAAATTTAATCTTTTTCTCCTCCCCATTCATCCCCACCTGCTGGCAATATTCGTTTTTCTGTACTGCTTTTTTTTTTTGGTTGTTTGCTTCCTTTGACGAGCATCGAAACCCAATTAGTTGTCGCTGAAATTTGACATCTCGGCAGCGAAAATAGCAGCAGCATCAGCAGCATCAGCAGCAGCGAAACCAACTGAAAATTGAAGACTAAATTGTATTTATAACAAACGAAATGGTGAACATCAATATTATTTTCTTTATCTGGGATGTTTGCTCGTGTTGGACAATTGATAATCAAATCACTGGGAAATGCGGTTGTCGGGATCTTAAGTTATGTGTGTGTATTTCAGATTGTTGAAGCCTGAGGACATGCCACGAAATTTTCGCCAAATGATGAGTTGGCAGCTTGATTTGCTGTCAACATAATGATGTGCTTGTTACAAACAGGAAGTTGCAAATATGGATGCTGCCGCAACAGATACAGATATGCCTTATAGAAATATTGAGCGATTGAATGGATACAGATAAAAAGTAGGTCGAGTTATAGTCACAGCTTGAGGTTACTGTATACATATGAACCAAATTTAAATACTTATAAGCCCAGGCAGAAGGAAGCATAAATTTATAAATATATATATTGATCAAAAGTAGAAATATAAGCTAGGGTATCTCCCAGTCGAGCTGTCTCCACTAGATCATTTATACTTGTCATCACTTAGATTTTGCTCTAATTTTGAAGTATTCTTAAATGAATTAAAGCTCTTCAATTCATTAGCAAAATTACACACAGACTGCAAGCATTATTTGCTTCCTTTCTATGTTTACAATCTTAAAACTTTTTTCATTTTACTTGGGAAAATCATAGAAAACGCATCCAATATATATGCAAATATACATAGATATATATATATATATATATATATTTGTTAGTATGTAAATGCCTTTTGGCTAACTCTCTTTTCATTAAATACTATACCATTTGCGCAACAACTTTGCAACGACTGTGCTTCCGAATCCCTCTTTTCTCCCCGCTCCCCTCCCCTGAAACTATTACTATAGTCACTAATTACAATTGCGCGCTGTCTCGGCCTTAAGTTGTCCACATTGGTCAATTGCTTCTCCTCTGCTGGATGCTGCTGTGTATGGACTCTGTCTTGTAGCCCCCGAGGAGTTTCGTACTGTTGTGTGCCCCATTCAGTGTTGGGTAACTAAGTTGTCAACAAATTAACTGGAACGCTCTGAACTGCTGTTTCTACTCTGACATTTTGGCCATGTTTACTAGCCTAGTTTCTGGGGTTACTCAGCCGTGCACATGTGTCGTAAATTGCATGCCCCAAAGGAGTTGCCCGGCAAGCGACAAAGCTTTCAAGCGACAACAGCTCCGCATATGGCATCGAACAATTACCAAAATTGTTCAGAAAATAAAGGAAATATAATAAACAGAAATATGATTTACATTTTCTTATTTCCTTTTTTTTATTTTAATATCCTTAAAGAGGGTAGTCTAATTTTGTCATAATATTTGTAAAGATTTGAGATAGGTATTCGGGCATATATTCATATATTCCTGATAGACCTGACTTTGATTACTCACTAACTGGTGTTTTCAGTTTTCTACATTATCTTCCTGCTTCATATAGCATATCTGCCGAAACTTGACAGAAATATTTGATCTTATATCCTTTGAAATTAGTAATGTAATAAAACAAAGTAATTAGGAAAAATCTGCAGTTTCAACTATTTGCATATTTCATATTTTTATTCATATTTTTTTTCATATTTTTATTCATAACTCTTCAATCACATTTTTATTATAATTATGAGTGCTTTTGTCATATTTATTCTGTCAAAAGTTTAATTTAACAATTCTATTTTGATTTATTTTATATTTTATTATTCGTTTATTATTTATTATAGTCGTCTAATCAATCTGACAATTATGTTTAGAAGTGTATTTAATGTTCGCTGCCACATAAATAATTGTGTTGCATGCAACACACACACATTTAGACTTTATTTATGTATTTTTTTTTTGCGTGGCTGTTGAATTGGCAATGGAGATGGGAAGAGTTTTGGAGGGGAGGGGGTTGGTTTTGCGCTATAAACGATATACATTTTGTATAAATAACGTCGCTACGTGCGGTAATGATGCCGACACGTGACAAGCCAGCGAAAAGCAGGTAGACAAAAGGCGCTGAAATGAGATATTTTTGGTGAATATTTATTATGGCGTCCGGGCAGGTGTATAAATTTGCATGAGCTACTGCGCTACGTATGTGCAGGTGGTGCAGAAATACGACAAAAAGAAAGCCAGGTGGCAGGGGAGAGCACAGTTCACAAAGCACTGCATAAGCAAACAAAACATAAATTTTTGTACACGACACACAACAACAGCACTGACAAAGTCGAGTATAGGTGTAGGCAACACAGCGACACGGGCACGGGCAGGGGCAGTTCGTCGTGGGTGTTGTGGGTGGTTGTTTTGGGTGATTGGGTGTCCTTATGCTTGGCACGTTTCTTGGCTGTCGCCGTTTCCGGCTGCTGGCTTTTGCCGCTTTGCGCGCTGTGGGCCTTTCGACTCCGCCGGTTCTTGACATTGGCTTTGATAACAATAATAATAATAAGAAGGTATAATAACAATAATTTTGTGCCCATAAATGCCGCAGCATACCCCGACCACAGGCATACTCTGTTCTCTAAACTGCCCGCCCTCTTTTTCTTTTTTATTGACTGACAGTTTTGATGAAAAATTGGTTTATTTATAGCAATATTTTTATATTTATTGTTGCGGCACATACAAAATGTATTTTATTATTTTTAAACGAAATAAATTACAATATGTTTGAGAGGCTTCTGCAACGTAGGAGGGAGATTGCCAGGTCCACAGTCATTTTCTGCAAAATATGAATAAAAACGAAATTTATTGTTAGCCAGAAGTTTATATTTTTATTGAGAAAGGCTTAAGACTAATCAAATATATTTATTTTTATGTTTCTCTTATAGCTCCATGAGCCCCGTTCGAATCACATAAGCTGCAGCTGACTTTGATGACAACAAGAACAACAACCGAGCTGGAAAATTATGGCGATATTTAATAACGTGAGTAGCGCGCACTTATCGCTTGACTTATTACTTAAAAGAGTCTTAACATGATAATGGAGTATATAAAGATATGCAGTGGCTTTATAAATCAAGCTGAATATATAAAACAATAAAGTTGCAAGTATATAAATAATAATATGCGTACGATAACCATAAAAACGATGGAAATCCTGATAACCCGATGCAACAACAGAACAGCAAGAAAATATCTGCTGTCTTCTAATACCTATTTTCTTTAGCTAAATAATATCATCAAATCTACATATTCAGCTGCATGTTGAGTTGGCTGTGTTTGATTGTGTGTTAAAAAGGTTTTGTACCCAAATTGAATTAATAATGAATAATAAAAAACTCGTATACAACTGAGAAGCCAAAAGGTCCCTTCTGAGAAATAAATAAAATAAAGCTTCTTTTATTTTCTGTTCACTTATTATTATTGTGGGACTTCAGGCAATGCTGCGTCTTATTCTGGCCAAGACGACACCATCTGTTATGTGGATTCCTCCTCGTTGGCACAACATCGCTAGATTCCCTTGCTATTTTAGCTACCTAGGATTACTAGGTGTCCTGTTAGTCTTCAGTATCCTTCTCAACTAATTTTATACTAGTTTTGTGACTAGTCCTTTGTTTGGAGCTATTCAATTGCTGTGCAGACATTTTAGCCTTCATTTTATAGTTTAACAAGGTATCATTTTTAAAGTGGACACTTGGCTAACATGCCAAAGCCAAGTTGCTAGCTCAATCATTTGAACTTTGAATGTTGACTTAAGTCATCGACATATGTCATTTGCTATTATGTTTCTTCAGCAAAATAATATCGCTTATACACTCAATAATCTGCTCCCAACACTTTTCGATGCATCGATAAATCAAAATGCTTTCGAAAAGTTGTGTGCAATAAGCCACAGCAAAATGGCGTTAAGCACATTTCGCATATCGTATATCGCATTTCCGCTATTGTGGGTCAACCCTTTCCCTTTCTCGTACCCGTTTCCGTTCCCGTACTCTTTGGCTCATTTGTCAAGTGCTGCCTTTGGCCACAAATCAAAGCTCTGCTGAAAGTATGATTTGGCCATTATGCGAATGGAGGAAGTTTACTTGCCAATGCAGAATTGAGGCAGGCTTTCAAGTGTCTAGACTTGGATGGAATTGGAATTGCTTAGCAAACAGTTCTGGGGGCACACTGGCAAAGAGGGGCTGCAACTCGTAATTACTGTGTATGTGTGTGAGTGTGTGTGTGTGTGTGTGTGGCTATTGAATGGTTTTCTGTTTTATGGGCAGCGCCATCATTTCGACAGCTGTAATGCAATCCTCTCTGTTCTTTCATATAATAATCTCGTCGTTGCCTTTGTGCTGCGAGCATGTTAGTTGTATGCGGGCATACCCCTACTAGCCGCTCCTTTCCCTTTTTCATTTGTAACTTTTCTTTGGGACCCGGACATGTGCCAAAGAAGGATATCAGCTGAGCACAAAAGGCAACAAATTAAACTGTTCTATTTGCAAATGAATTGTGCGTGTCTGTGCTGCGTAATTTCGCAGAAAACTTTGCAATCGGCCCCCTATTCAGCACAAGCTCCACCTAACCATCTCTTTATCTCTCTGGTATGTTGTAAAATGTTGGGGATATCCCAATTTCTAGGCAAGGCACACCCACACCCGCACACACACACACAGTCACACACTTGAAATAAAATAAGTAGCCTCAGAAGAAAGGAAACGCAATGGAAGCAATGGATTCTTGTGTTTGGAACTACAGTGCGCTCTACTAAATGTGAATATGCGAATTGTTCTAATGTATATTTTATGCTGTAAGCAAAAACTAATACAAAATGTGTATGAAATGTGCAATATCTTATAACAAATGCCTTCGCTTCTCCAATCTTAAAACCATAGCTGAATATAGGTTTATCTAAGTGTACATTATATATGAGTATTTTTGATTGTGATTTTTGCGAAACTTTAAACAATTTTATAACTATTGCATAACTTAAAATTCATCATTGAACAAAAGTGTGTTTATAAAGATTTAATTTAAACTACTACTGCTAGTTTTAATATTCGATTGACTGGTTGAGATCGTAATTGCATGTTTGAGCAGTTTTTGTGCTGGCTGCTTTCTTGAGGCGATTCATGCGCTCAATTGCCGCTGGTTAGCCAACACTGGGTGCGTGTCCTGGTCGGCAGTCAATTGAAAATGAAATTGCTAAAACTTGCCGAGCAGGTCCTTGTCTCTAACTCTGCGTGTGTGTTTGTGTGTGGGTGCGTGTGTGTGTGTGTGTGTGTGGGTGCGAGTGTGTGTGTGAGTGCGAGTGTGTGTGTGTGTGTGTGCCTCAAAGCAGAACGTGCGGACGAGCATGCATAATGAGCCTGCAGGAGCTGCTCTGCTGTTTCTCTGCCCCTCGCCCCCTTTTCTTTGGCTCTGGTTCTATTCTGTTGGCATGCGGGCAAGTTACCTCAGCAAATTAATACTAACATCAAATGGCCAAAGCGACGTGCCACATGCTTTTATGACACTGCAACTACGCCCAGACGCCCTTTTTGCAAACTCCATTCAGCTCGTAAAGTTGCAGCTGCAAAATGCAAGGGACACATTTGGTGGCAGCATTTGTTGTTGCTGTTTCATTTTTGTTTTTTTTTTTTTTGCTGCTTATCTTTTTTGACACGTTTTGCTGTCGCATTTTTTTTATAGATTTGTTTGTTTGCAACGCTGTTTTTTTTTGAGTGCATTTGCTTGTTGCGTTGACTACGCAGTTTACAGATTTTTACGACTTAACTCGGCGAATTTATATTTGTTTCCTTCTGGTTGGTTTGTTGCTGTTGTTGTGCTAAAGTTTTCATTATTGTCACAAAGTGACAGTTTGTTCAGTTAAAGAAAAAAAGAGCGTTACAGCGGGCCAGTTAAAAAGGATTAAGCGCATAAAAATGCAGACATAATGCGGCCATATTGAATGGAACAACAAAATCGTAAAAAGCTACTTCCATCTTTCGTTTTCTCTCTTTTTGCTTGTGTGTGTGTGTATACCGGAAACGGTTTGGCCAACTAAAGAACCTGCTGGTTTGGTTTAAATGGTGCTTAGACTGGTCAGTTTATGAGTACTAACCATGATGGATACATAAGGTTAGCAGTTGTCTTTATGATGTACTCAAATTCTTAAAAGTGTTCCGCTTGAAAAGAGTTTTCCGAAATAAAAATTTTCTTTGTTTTGGACAAACTCCTTCATTTATAACCTATTTAGTCCAAAATGAATAGATTGCATTTTATTGAATTATTTATTCAAATGACAACAATAAACAAAAATGTAAATTTAAAAAATTTAAATTAAAACTTAAAATGAATAATAAAAACTATAGGAACCCTAAGGAACCCTTGACAACTGTTCCGAGAAAAAAATAATAAGTTTTTCTTATAAAATCTAAAGTATTTTCCTGTTTTCATATGAATTTATATTTTCAATAGAATATTATTTGTATTGCAGTAAACGCAAATTAGTTAATATATAACAATAAAATATAAAATAACATAATAAATTTATTAAGAAATTTATTTTTAATTTAAATACGCTGCAAGATGTATTTCAGATTTATGCGTTTCCTATAACTTACCTTTATATTTGATGTTAATTAATAATGCCAGGATCCTATCGGTCTTTCAGCATTTACATTCAATTCCATTGTTGATTTTCTTAACTTCAGCTTCAGCACTTCGTACATCTAAAAAAAACAAATAAAATAAAATACGTCAATTTGGTAGAAATGTGTCAAATAAAATATTCTCTGCAAACTGTTTTTCAGTGCGCAAATTTACTTTTCATCAGCCTTGTAAAAATCATGCAGATTTTGCTGCCTTTTCAATTGTATTATGAATATAAACATATTATCCAATTGTATTTCCTGTTTTCGCATAATATTTTATCGATATTTTCAATTAAATGTTTTTACAATTCTCAGTTTTGAATTTTTTTTTATTTATTTATTTTTTTTTTTGTGGCAAATTCTATCGGAATTCATGTGGCAATTTTGCGGAGCGGAAAATATGAAAACGTGACTCTTTCATTTCTCTGACTGGAAACTATTTAAAATGCATGAGAATCTCAAATGATATATGTATATGTATTCAAAATAAAAAATAATATTTTTTTTTTTGCAAATCGAATGGAAACTCAATTTACCCAGTAGTCCGGAACAAAAATAAATAAATGGGAATGCAAAAGTATTGCCAAGGCAAAAATATAATCTAAATTAAAAAGTGAAAATTCTATTTCGTTTTTTCTTTGGAAACACAATCATTGCGCGGATTTCGCAGTAAAGTAATTGATATAAATATGACTTGAAGTAGCTGTATCAAAATTTCTATAGACATGCTGTGTTTTTTTTTATGATCTCCTAAATTTCTACATATTCAGCTGACATAATTTTATCATAATTTTAATTTTACGTTTATTAAGTTTATAATTAAAATATTTCTTTTTGCTAGCTTCACATTTTAATTATAAGAAAGAGGTCAACAAATAAAAAATAATTTACTGGCTTTTTAATTAATTTTGCTGTTTATAGTCACAATTAACCAAACAAAACTATTCTTTAAAAAACATTAAAGTTTTCTCTTGAAATATTTGTGAATCACATCAAAATGTTGAAAATTGTAATAAAATAAATAAACATTGACAGGGAATGTGCTGGATTCGAAATCTCACTTGTTTTTACTGGCAGATTAAACATGCATTTTCTGTCACTTTAATGTCAGCGATAAATCAAAAATAAAAGCCACCAAATCATTTGTCCAACAGCGAAGGACACTAAAAATGCCATTTTATATACATGTATGTACATATATAGTTTATGTATAACATTCTAACTGGCGAATTAATCAGTTTGATTTTTGCACTTGCACTTTAATTGGCCTTATGGCAGTTGGCTTTATAGGTCGGCACACCCCAACAATCACACTTTGGGTTTGCGAGTGTGTGTTTCGGGGGGCGTGCACATACACATAAAAATTTATGACACCTCCAACTGTGGCAAGGACTCAGGGACTCAGGCCTCAGCACTCTCTGCCTAATTCAAACATTCGAATTTACGTTAAAACCTCATAAAAATGCGCGGGAAAAAAAAACCAGAAATCGTTATGAAGTTCATTCATGGGCCGAAAGGTTGGGGGAATGGGAGTCGAATGGGTTTGGGTTGGGGTCACAGGATATTTATACTCACATGAACTGTGTGCAAAGGAGCAGTCGCTATCAGAAGGCAGCATCCTGTGGCGTTCCTCAGTTCGCAGTTTCTTTCATTTATATATGTATATGTTTGTATGGCTGTGTGGGTTTTTTTTCCCACGCTGGCATTGTCGTTTACATATCGGCCTGGCAAGGGATCTGTGAGTGTGTCCTGCGTCCTATGTCCGTGTCCTGGGCGCTTGCCACGTTTGCCGTCTAAACGATTTACGACACTTTTGCCAACTGCTTTCGCCTTGTGCCGCACACACATTTGCAATATTGTTTCTACTAACTGTTCGTCCTATCCTATATATCTGTGGATGTTTTCTTGTATCTGTGTGTTATTAGCATTAAGCAAAACCAACAAAGCTACAAAAACTTGGCAAAAACAGCAACAGAATGCCGCACACGTTCGTTTTTATTATGTTAAATGTCTCCTGGGGCCAAGCAAGCAGGACTAAAACACACACACACATACACTGTCAAGGACCACAACTACAACACTGAATTGTAGCGTCTGTTTTGACTTTCCTCTTGCTGCTGTTGTTTGTAACTGTTCAACTGTCACTGCTTCTGTCACATTTCACATTCACTCAGCTTCAGCCTTCAGTTTCAGCTTCAGCTCAACGCGCGCGCCAAAAAGTATGCAACACAATTAGCTAGCGCAGCAGTAGCAACGGCAAAAACGGCAGGGCTGCTTGCCTGTATTTTGCACCTGCCGCTTTCAGCACACTGAACGGTGCTCCACTGAAGACTGACGACGCTTGGCTATGGCACCGTGTGAATTGAACCGCTTCGGAAATTCACCCACGCACGAACGTTACCAAATATACAACGAGCCGAATGTGCGGACTTCGTTTGCCGAAAGCTTTTACGCGGCGTTGACTCAAGTTGAGTTTTGATTTGCTTTCTGTTGTGTGTTGAGTTAGCACTTACTTTCACTCGCCTGTGCAAAGAGACTCTGAGTTGAGTTCAGTTTTGAGCTGCCTGCCAACTGAGCTCCACACAGTGTCACTCTTGCACAGTCAGCTCAAAGAGAAGTTGTGCTTTAGACTTACGCTGCTTATAAGTGAGTTGAGTTGGCAGCCATTGGCTGCTTGGTGCAGTTTATTGCTCTTAGCTGCATTTGAGTTTTGTTTTGAGTTACCTGCCATCTACAAAAACTTGAGCGCTTTTCATGCACTCCTGCACAGTCGTCTGCTCAAAGGGACATTGAGCATACAATTTACTCTGCTTGCAGTTGAGTTGAGTTTGGTGCAGCTAGCTGCTCTTGAGTTTAGTTTGAGTTGCTCTTTTGTGCAGTTTATATATGAGTGAAGTTAAGTCAACTAATTTAATTTTGAGCACAATTCTCGACTCACCTTAGAGCAAAACTTCTCTTTGAGCAGTCTAACTGGATTGTGATTTCATATATGCAAATATTTTTTATTTGTGTAATCTGTACACTTTAAATATTATATTATAAAAATCTTAATACTGAATTTTGTAATATATATTAATATTTTAGCATATTTATAAATTTATTATATTTCATTACTCTCACATTTGAATCTGTGTTAATCTCTGTTGAGTTGCCTTCAGTCACTCAAGTGCCGAGCTACGTTTAAGCTTGAACTCAACTCATTTTCAACTCAACCGGTGTGCTGTGTGCTCTCTTCAGTTTTTACTGCAGTGCTACATTGAGTTGCTTAGTTGGCTCCATTATGTGCTGCTCTTTGCATCAATTGAGTGCTCTCTCTGTTTTCACTGAGTAGCTTTATTTGAACTCTTGTCATACTGCTGCTCGCTCTTTGCTTAGTTAGCTTTATTGAGCTGCTTTAGCTTCGTGCCTTTTGGACTTCGTTGCTCAGACGAAATTCACCACTCAGCCGCTCGTCGTTAAGCGCTCACGAGCGCCAAGTGAAGCTCGTCGTGTCTGTTCGGCCGCCACGCACGCTGACACACAGACACACACACACACGCGCGAGCTGTTCGCTGCGGCTGGCATTGAGCCTTGGCCAATCGTAAAAGTTTTGTACGTATTTAGTACAATTTCGGGATTTGGCAGGATGTAACGAGCCTGTAAGAAACTGAGCGCGCTGTGTGTGACAAAATCAACAACAAAAAGAAAAATAAATACAGCAAGAAAATATATGCTACAAAAATTAAAAAAAAATAAAAATAGTCAAAAAATTATATACTAAATATAATAACGGCAAATCCATGTCAAGTGTAGTAAAATTTAGTTGCTTTTTTTGTAGCTTAACAGTTCAATTTTGAAGCCGTCAAAACATCTTCGGCTTGCCTCGGTTATTGTTCGGTACAAACTTGCCACACAAACCGCGCAAACGTCCCGACCCGCCCCCGCCCCATCCGGCAACGTATGCCACGCGTCGCCACGTTGTTTACCGCGAGCCGGTTAACGGGTTTAATTTGGTTACATTTTTATTTTGGCCCAAAATGCCGCAACAACTAATTAAAGTGAATGACTAAAAAAAAAGCTGCAGCGCTTTTAAACTGGTAAACAAAATTGATTGATTAATTTAAGCAAGAACAGATTTTTGTGTGTGGTTCAGTTAAATATTCATCCATTTAGATTTATATATATATATAGTTATATATATATAAATGCAGTTAAGAGGAGCGTGATTTCTTGGAGTTTCCGCTTCATTTGCTTATGCAATGTTCAAACTGAGAGTATTTCTTGTGGCGAATCCTCTCGACAAAAAAGTGGCTCAACAAAACGAAACGATTTTCACAGCAATTGGCAAAGGGGTGCAAACGGGGAGGGGTACGCGAAATGGCTGAGGGGGAGGGAAACTTACCCGAAAATCAAAATCGCTTATGTTTGTTGTTGTTGTTGCTGGTGTCCTGTTGTCCTGTTGTCCTGTGTCATTGTCCTGCTGCTGTTGGTCCTGGGTAATAGTGTCGTTTCCTTTATTTGTGCCCCCATTGACTTTTATGTTACCTTCTCCTTTTTTATACTGTTGTTGTTGTTGTTGCTTCTGCTGCTGCTCTCGACGCACACAATTGAAAATTCAATTGATTTACAAAATGAAGTTGCTTTTCTATGCGTGAGTGTGCGTGTGTGTGTGTGTTTATTCTTTTTTTTTATCTATTTTCATTTTGGCTTTTACGAGCGGCACAACAATTTTGAGCTGCTCGCCGGGCTTTTGGCTTAAAGCGACGGTTAACAGCTTTTGCAGTTTATAGTTAGGCAACCAAAGGCTATGTGCGATTGGCAGAGAGTGGGGAGGGGAGGGCAGGGGGCTTGTCGCAGTGTTTCACGCCCGAAATTTCCTGCTTTTGTTTTGTGGGCAGCGAATCTAGCGGCACGTTTGCGGCAAACTCCAACTGTGATGGCAGCCATCATGTGTCCACTTTATACGTGTGTGTGTGTGTGTGTGTGCCTGTATGTCTTCTCTATCTATGTGTGTGTGTGTGTGTTGCGGCCCAAATCGCTTTAGGCGCTGCGCTATGAGCTGTGATTTTTTGGGCTGCCTTTTTCTGTTGATTCGAAATTTTTGTCTCTTTTTTTATTTTTATTTTTTACTTTTTTTTTTTTTTTGGGCTTTGAAATGTTTGCCCTGGACATTGGGCTCAAGTTTCGTGCTCGGCAAAGGGATGCGCTGTAGATTGACACAGTTAGGATGTGCAGACAGCAAAAGATGCTGTGAAAATGCCGAAACGTGAATTGTGTTTGTCTATGTGTAACTCAATACGAGAACTTGGCAAACAAAAACCAAGTGCAAAATCAAGCTGCCGATGATTGATGTAACTTACATTTTTTCGCTCAATGCATTTCAAATGGCTTGATTTAAATATATATATACATAGCTATGGATATACTCTTTATCTAAAGTTGAGAGTTTTTTTTTTACATTTTTTTAAATATTGTCTTTTATCAAGAAAATTCTGTTTTAATTGGTCATAAAATACAGTCGTTTTTACCATCTATGAAAGAGTTTGCACATGGCAATGGCTGAGCGTAATTTATACATCAATTTGTATGTACATCAATTATTTTTGTCTCAACAGTAAATCAATAACATTTTATTGCTGTCATTTGCTAATGGATTCATTTGTTATGGATTTAAGGTTGTGTTTTACTTAGACTTAACATTAAACCTGCATAAATGTGACACTTTTCTGTATGTGCCATCGAATTTATGTAACTTTTGCTGTGCAATAGTTATTTCAGTTTACTCCTTTCACTAACACATCAAAGTTCTCACAAAACCAATCAAAAGTAGGCAATTCCCTTTTAGTTTCACTTTGTGTTCGATCTCCTTGAAGCGCTTCAAAGCCAGCAAAAGTCGCACGCAACACAAACCTAGCAATGGATTTTTGATTACAAATCTCGGTTAAGAAGAGCACAGGACAGGGGGATAGGGGGCGTGGATCGGTAGGTAGGTCGGTAAGAACCTTTAGTTGCCGCATTAAAACTGCAAATACTCTTGTCATCGTCCTTTTTCATGTCCTTTGACAGCTGCTGTTGCTGCTGTTATTTTGTAGCACACTTTTGTGCTGGCGTTTTTTATTGTTAAGCATCCAGTGGCATCCTTTCGCTTCCTTTGGCCAACGGCTGTCCTTTATTTTTGTAGCTACTTTTTGCAGCATTGATTGTTTGCAATAGAGATAATTTGCAGTTAAGCCAAGCAAAAGCAGCTCAGTTATGTCGTTTCAGTTTCAGTTTCAGTTTCACTTTGTCGTATTAGCCACCAGATTAAAGACCCAAAGGTCTATCTTTCTGCATCTCAGCTGTAAGCAACTGATGAAGTAGTTTTTACAGTTGTCGACAGTCGGCAGTCGACTCTTTTGACATGGCTAACATTTTTCAACTTATTTGCTGCCGGCTTTAAAAAATTGAAGACACTTACACACACACACACACACACACACACACAAACACACACAACGTTGTCTAAATCTCACTTATTGTGCCATTCTCTGCTCCACTACATTCATTTTCAACATTCTTCGTCTCATTTCGTGCATTCTCAGTCTCGCCCAAACACTTTGTTTAAGGAACTTTCCTCGTTTCGGTGTCAAGTGTTTTTATTAGACCCAAAAAGGAAAAAAGAATAAGAGAAAAAAAAATAACACAAAAATACCAAAAGAAAATATAGAAAAAACGGCAAAAAAAAATAAAGTGAAAAAATTGCAGCTATTGAGTCGACAGCTGGGAAAAAGCAGCATCAACGAATGCTTGCTCAAGCTCCTCAACCAACACTCTCCCAACTCACACTCCTAGAAGCGCTCGCCTATTTTGACTATACATATATACATACACATACATATATATATATATATATATATATACTTGAGTGTGTGCTTTCTTTCATAAAAGCTGTTGCTGCTGCTTCTTTGGTTCGCTCTGTGAAAACAAAATTTAAATGAACCTTTGATGCCATATTTTCTTCTTGAGACACTCGTAACACGCATACGCCTTGTGTGGCAGCTTAAGTTTTACTGCTTAACCATTGGTGACATTTGTTGTCCTTTGTTTTATTGTCCTGTTAATGGAATTTATTATACGTATACAGCGAGCAGTTGCTTTATCAGATGTCATTAGCCTAATTGACAAAAAAAAAAAAAGATAGAAAGAAACGTAAGCAAGTTTGGCCAAAACAGTTCTCTTTTGGCCAATTGTCTTAATGTCAGTGGGTAAATAAAGCAAGAGCAATGAGAGAAGTTGAGAAATATCGTGTGTGTTCTTAAATCAATGCAGTTTACTTAAGATATGCTTACGAGCTTCTTTTGATTAATTAAAGCTGCTAAGCATTTTGAGGTCACAGCAAAAGGCTTTAATTTTAAGGCAATGCGAAGAAGGTTGTCTCTAAGCAAACATGCTAGTTAAAATTCAAAGCAACTTCTCTAACTTATTCCAAGCTTGTTTGCTGTTTTGCTTATCTGTTTTTCTTATCTCATTTTACAAATCTTTAGTATTGACTTCAGCTAGAGAATTTAAGCGCGATATTTCAGTCTGCAATTCGCCAGTTTTGTATTTGACAGACGCTTAACTGACTTTTAAGGTTATCTTCTTAATTGGCATTATTATATTTTGCAATTATCACATTTGGTTCGTTCCTTTGACTGACTATAAATATATATGTATAAAGCAAAATCAATTCAAGATTAGTTGTAATCAGAAAGTAGTTTTTCTCTTTCTAAATTTGATTCAATTTGCAATTTACCACTTTCTAGCTGTCTATATTGTAAAGGTACAGTAGACACTCCATAAATCGGGCATATCTCTCATCAAACTCTTTCAATTATAAATGGCCCATGATTAGCATAGTTGTCTGTGTTGCCTTTTAAATTGCTTGAGGCAATCTCTGATCATCGGCTTGGCATGTGTTGAAAAGCACCCCTTAAGCAAGTCAGTTTCTATATATGTATATATATATACATATATGTAAGCTGCTTTTGCGATTTGTGGCCTTTATTTTTATCTCTGCTCGATAATGACAAGCCGTGTGGCATAAGAGCCATTAAATCAATGGGGAACGCGGCCAGTTGGCTCAACCAGAGGCGCTGCAAGCTGCTGGCGGCTCCTTTGCACGAGTCATTGTGGGCGGCTGATCGGCCACGCCCACATAGTAGCGGTTTGCTCTGCTTCTTCTCTGCAGTTGTTGTTGTTGTTGTTGACGTTTTGCAATTGGTGTTGAAAACTTCAGTGAAAATTGGGTAATACACTCAACATTGACGACGACTGCAGTAAACATTAAGTGTTTTCCTCACTCTTTCTCTCTCTCTCTCTCTCTCTCTCTCTCATCTCCCTCTCTCCCTATCTGTCTGTCTCTCTTTTTGGGGCTCGTTCCTGCTGCATAGCTTGTTCGTGCCTGTGCTTACAGCTAAAGTGCCAAGGCAACAAATAAAAAAAAATCCAATTATTTTAAAACTTTTGACAACTGCAACAACAACAACAAGAGCAAGAACCCAAGCGACCAACAATGCAAACGCTATGAAAACAATAAGAAAATCAAAAAACGAAAAGCAGAAATACAAAAAACGAGTTGCCAACCATTATAACTTCACTTCAAAAGTTTAATTGATTTTTACAAGTGCATATAGAGCATAAAGCTGCATATATATACATATGTATATGTACTGTTACATGTGGATTTGGCCACGCCCACCTGCGGCTACTGCCTGCTTTCCGCCAGCAACTTACTTCCCTTTATGCCGCTAAGTGGGCAGCCCCAATCCCTATAGCCCCCTCTCTGTCTCTCTCCATTGTTATCCGTCTCTTGCACTGCCTACACGGCGATGTAAACAAAGCGAGTGCCGAGCAAAAAACAACAGTAAGAAATTAAGAAAAAAAGAAGTAGCTGTAAAAAGCGAAATCAAAAGTA
>JAWNMK010000538.1:0-72500 GCA_035044105.1 Drosophila nr. perissopoda 5 BK-2023a | reverse complement strand
GGTGTGCAGGACGTTGCGTAATTAACGAATAAGAAGACGAAAGTATTTATTTATGCGGTCATTTTGGTTGCTACTGCTGTCATTTTCAATTGTCAGCGATGCGCGCAGATAAATGTTGATTTATATGACCCTGGCCCCGGTGGTCCTGGGACATTAATGCGTTGACATTTCGAAGAGAATGAGCGTCGAAAAACTAACAGCTTTTTGCTGTAGCCATCAGTAGACATTGTGGAGCAGTTGTAATGAAAAGTAATAATATTAAATTAACAGAACTCTCAGGAATTGTAGCCAGTTTGGTCCAGATAGTGGCGGTGTGTGTGTGGGGTGTGCTGTGCGGTGCTTTGCTCCTGGAAATGGTCCTGGGAGTGCGGCCCGCTTCCACTATTATTTGCTCTCTGGCTAGGCCGGTCGCAGTAACATCTTATTTATGGTCTCGTTTCTCGTAAAAATTTGTTATTTAGATTTATGGCGCTTTGCTCTTTGTTGTTGCCACATTTATTTATCTGCGTTTTTTTTCTCCTCTTGTTATTATTGTTGATGCCACTGAAATTTTAGAGCCACTTTGCTTGGTCACTTTGGCATGGCAACAAACAAAAAAAGTGTGATAAATGCCGAAACATTATTATTGTTAAGCATTCGGGGCAGTTAAGAGTGCGCTCAAGTACTTCTTATATGAGCATGTTTACTGATCTAATGATATGCGGCATTAATAAAACGCATTCGCATTTGCGTTCCTCATTTGCTTAACTGTCAGTGCCCCCGAATGGCCCAATATAGATGGGCGTCGCCTTGAAACTTGTTCTAAACTTGAGCACTCATCACTCACAAACACCTATATAAGTCCTTTATATATAACACTGGAGTATATTTGTACATTTGGTAAAGGACATGGAAGCCTTGAGTTTGAATATGTAGTAAGTTGTCTATGTAGACTTAAAGCTGATGGTGTTAACTTGTATATGCATCGTACAGCTAAATAGTTTATGAAAACAGGCTTATACAACATAAAACAAATCAAAGAGATTTTATTATTCAAGTTTCTCAATCGTATAATCATTGTGAAAGTGAGCAGTAATAAATACTGTTCAAAACAATGCAAAGATTTTGTTTTAATATTTTTTGTATACATTTTAAGACAATTGAGATCTTTTGAATAGATATGTGGAAACATCGATAAAAATACAAAAATAATTGTTCGCAAAAGAAAGTAAACACTTTTTAAACTTTAAATATGTAAATATTAAAAAAAATTAATAACATTTATTGAACATAAATCCTGTTGCAATATCTGAAATGAAGTGTTGGCCAATTTTGATAGATAAATGAAATTTATTTATTTAATTCATAGAAATTGAAATTGATATTGATTTACTTATGAAAATTGTAGTCTTCATTTTATTTTGCATCTATTAAATTGCTTTGGCAACTGCTGATGCTTTAAGTTGAATGTTTCATTTATCTGAGTGAAAAGTCGCCGCATAGCGAATGGCATTATGCAAATCTTGACTGCTTCACTTTTAAGTGCTACAAATTGTGGCAACGCATTCAACTGCACACTTTTTGCTGCCAGTTTAATTAGAAAAAATTTTAATTTAATGCTTCGCTGGTTCGCCTAGCTTTCCTTCAATTGAGTCTCTCCTTGACGTTTGAATGCTTGCCACTTTTGTCTATTTGTTTGTTTCCACCTAAACGAGCTGACGCCCAAAAAAGTATGCCACACGAAACACACAGACACACATACACACACAAACTCAGGCACAGGAACACACAATGTGCTGGCCGACGCCATATGTCCGTGTCATATTTTGCTTGTAGCGAACAAATTTCGACAGTGGCCGACAAAAAAATTAAAAAAAAATTCGACGGGGTAAGCTGAACTGCAAAATACCCTGATATGTGATGGTTTGGCAGGACTAAATATAAAATTAGCAAAGCATTTTAAGGAAGATCTTTGAGGTGTAGAAGAATACCCTGTAAATAAAAGCATAAAATATACAATGCCACTTTAAAGTACATATTGAGAAAGTTAAGCCAGCGAACTAGTTCATATGTGCGAACTTAATTGTTCCACACAATCTTTCCTCTATGGAATCGTTTTTTTCTTTCTGCCAAGCAATCGTGAAACAATTCACAATTTTATGCTTTTATATGGCAATTGAATTGTTTTGTCTAATACAATAGTCGTTTGCCAAAGGGATGAGTGCTGTGTCATGAAATTGTGACTTTGGTTCATCAAATTGTTGCCGCATGACCTTTTTTTGTAACTACCTTTGCTGGGTTAAAGGGCAGCTGGGGGAAATCCGAGCGCAGTTTTCATTTAAAAAGCGAAAAGTTTGAGTGCGCTCGTTCATTTTGGCAAGCCAGTGACTGTAAGTGTGTGTATGTGTGTGTGTGTGTGAAAGTTAAATGATTCATGACTCATGACTCACATGTGTGTGTGTGTCTGTGTGTGTGTGTGCTTGAATGTGTGTTTTTGCCATGGGCGAAAAGTGCTTAACTCGTAATTTTTCGAGCGGTACGTGCAAATAAGGCCACTGAGGCCGACATCGGCCGCCGTTTAGCGGGTCGCATCCCCAACCGTGCCCCCTTCGTCTGCTTCTCACTCGGCGAAACAATTTTTGAGTGCATTTTATTGTAGTAGTTTGTAGATTGTTGTAGTTGCATGAATATTGCAGCTGATGAGCAACACCAGCAGCAGCCCCCCACCTGCCACCCATCCACCCCTTGCCATCATCGGCTTGGGCAAGGGTCAAAAGTTTTAATTAATGTTTATGGCTGCACTGCGGCGACTCGGAAGCCCCTTTAAGTACAATTTATTTATTTTTGTTAGGATCCAGCGTTATGGCTAAGACGCCACCGAAACGGCCGTCTCTGCCTTCGTCTGCGTCTTTACCTCTAAAAGGCAGACAACGCATTTTTTAATTAATTTGTTTGGCCCTTTTGCCACAAATTCGGCATTTTTTTTACGTGGGCTATTTTTATTTTCGGTTTGTGGGGCGATGGATAAGGGTGGGGGTGGGGCATCTTATATTAATCAATTAAGGTGTGCGCGCAACAATAAGTACATGAAATTTTAATTGCATTCCTTTGGCCAAGCGTCCAGACAGCATTTTTTTATTTTTCGTTTTTGTAGACATGTGCGTGACAATAAATTTCATTTATTTCCTTTTCCCTGACAACGTTTACGGGGCGCGGTTAATTTTTTTTTTTTGGGAACTTTGGCAATCGTTTTGGAGTTGTACATAATTCTTTTCTACGTTTAATGGATTCCTCTTTTTTTTTATTAGTGGCTAGTTGTATAAGTAATCAGCTTTCTATGTGCAGTAGCCCTGGCAGAAATATTGAATTTAATTTGTTAATATAAATAAGAGCATTAAATTGAGTGTGGCCTGGCATAGTTGTAATTAAGATGATTGAAACTTATGTGGAATTTATTTTAGTTTTTAATATTTTATATATTAATGATAATAAACCGAATTTCATACTTCTGCCAAGGTGAAGCTAAATTTATACTTTCCTTATAAGAAATCAAAGCACTAAAAGAACCCACAAATTGGGCGCTTGAAACTCTTTCACTTTCAACACGCCATATACCATAATCTGATATGAGTAAATACCACATACATATGTGAATATATATAAATATATATACCATATGTTCATTTCAAAAATTGCCAAACTGCTTGACTCTCTCTGTCTCTTTCTATCTCGCACACGCTGTGGTCCTTGCATGCATGCGTGTGGTTTTTTTTAGGCGTTGTTGCTGTTGCTTTTGGCGGCTTTCGTTTTGGGGGCACGCAGGGGAATAATTACAAAATTTATGAGCACGCCAATGGGCGTGTCCTCATAATTGTCAATTGATGGGGAACAGCGGGTCGCAGCGGGGTTTGCCTCATAAAACTGAAGTTGTTTGCCAGTCAACAGACGCGTTCTCATTCTCATTGTTGTTGTTGCAATTTGTTGTTGCTGCTGCTGCTGCTGCGGCTGGTTGTTGTTCGTTTCCGTTCGCATGTCGTGTGTGCACACGCCAAGGGGTTAAGGTTCAAGCGGCACGTGCTGCTCCCTCCCTCCGGAGGAACCGCTAGCAAATCAGGCAAATCGGGTTTTAATATAATGCGCATTTTAATGTCATTATTTTGGTATGTGTGTTTGTTTTTTTTTTTATTTGTTGCTTTTGTTTTTCTGTGCTAAATGCGACTTCAACTCGCAAAGAAAAAGCAAAAGTGCAAAAGACGTCGACAAAGCTGGGAATGCAAATTGCGTGCATAAAAAGCAACATAAAACAGTCGGTTAACAGGGGGTTCTCGGGGAGAGGAGTTGCGGTGTGCAGAGAAAGAATAGCGTGAAACTAGACTGAGAACGAGAAATGTCGTCCGCAAAGTGGGCTATTTTTGTATGGCAAAGAGAAAAAAAATATAGAAAAAAAAATAAACAACAGCAGCAGCAACAAGAGCCAAGGCCCCTTTCCCCCCACACTCCCCACGCACCTATTCCCTGGCTCTCTCCTGCAGTCAGACAAAGCGACGGCATTGTCGCTTTTGTGTTGCATAGTTGACATTGTTGGATTTCCACAAAGGTGTAGCCCCAGCGCCCAGGCAACAGGCAGCACTCGTAGAAAGGTGGCGAACAGTGGGCAGAGGGGAAAAGTGTACGGGGAGGCAGCTGTTAGACCAGACCTCAAACATTCGCACACTCGCAGACCCACCCATAGAGATTGCAGCACATTTGATTTGGTTTTTGCCTTGGTGCGACACTCGTATTTGCTTTAGGTATGCGTGCTTCTCTCTCAGTGTTTATGTATGTGTGTGTGTATCTGTGTGTGTGTGTGTGTGTGTGTGCAACAATAGTGCTTTTACATACTTCTGACTGTTCATCTTCACACCTCATTGGCCGCCAGGTGGCGCCACTTTGGCACTTGCAAGGCAAGGTGAATCCAACAGAAAGTTTGTTTTTGCTACTCTTGCCTTCTCTGTTTCTCTTTCACCCCAGCATCGTTTCATCTGCATCTCCATTTAATATCTCTTTGTTGGCATATTTGCTTTGGCTGCATTTTGTACTTTGAGCCAGCCAAGTAAACACTTTTAAAGCCAGTGCTTTATTTATTTTGCATGATTTATTCAAGAATTGTGTAAGCACTTCGAAGAATCCAAAGTTCAGCAAGGTAAGCCAAATTTGTTGAAGAAAGCTAGAAATAAACTAAAATGCTTTGTTTAATATCATTTTAATTATACACATAAATTGAATATGAAATATATCAAAATAAAGTGTCTAAAAAATTATCTATATTATTTTAAGGACAATCTTGAAGCTAAACTTTTATTTTTAAAATATAAACTAGAATTTTATAAGCATATGAAGTGATTAAGTTAGTTTTCACTGTTATTTGTTATTAATCCATAGCTCGTTCACTTTCGACTGTTATTGTTATCGACAAGTTTCAATATTTTCTTGTTAGCACTCTGAAAAGAACTCAATTTTAAACTTTTGTCTACATTGTCTGTGTGTAACAAACTAATAAACTATCTAAAGTCAACTGTGCTTCAAATATTGTTTATTTTAGGCATTATTTTTATTTCACTTATTTTTATACATATTTTTCCCATCTTTGTTGTTGTTGTTGTTGTTGTTATCAAGCGTTTTTCAACATTTTGCTGCCATGCACACGAATTGGGGACAAGTTTATTTTTTGTCAGCTCCCCTTCGCAGTCATGTGACCAGCACTTAAAGTACACTTCTCAGCAGCAACCCCCACAGCTCGCCATTCTTTCTGTTGGCTTGCATTTTGTGTTTGATGCTCTAACTAAGTACTTGACTGTAGTAAGGAATGGGGCACTGGGAGAACGGCAGCTCATCATCTTGTGCTTTTTCTTCAGACTGCGCCCATGATGCAAACTTTCCAATTGTTAAAACTTTGCACTTGAGCGATTTTTGTGTAGCATATTTTTTGGCATATTTGCGCGCTCGCATGTACCAAGCACTTTGTAAAGAAAACTTTTCAATGTGGTAAACACGGGCAGAGGCACACACACACACACATATAAATTTACACATACATGTTCTCACACACATATATTCACACTGCTGCACATATTCGCCGCATATTGCCGCAGACACAACTATTAAAAGGCAGGAGCAGCAGCAGCCAAAAGGAAAAATGCATAAATAATGTAGACAGGGCGAGGCAAGGCTTGCAAGCAAAACCATAAAGAAAGCAAAAGGATGAAGAAGACAACAAGAAATATGAGCTGGCAAATTGTGCAAATATCGAATATTTAATGCCCTCACGGAAGTGCTGGCAGGGCAGTCGCTGGCCAATCTGCAATTGCTCTGCTCTTTGATTTGTTGTGTGCCAAAACCAGCTGAGAATTGGATATGAATTTGATTTATTTGGATGGTCTAAAAGCTTTTATTTCAACCATATTGATTTCGGATTGAATTATAAATGTTTACGTAAACATTCTAAGATTAATTCGAATTTTATTACCATGTTGAGGCTTTAGCTATCATTTACTTATTCTATTCTATAACTATTTGCAAAGAATTGTTGAGCAATTTACTCGATTTTCTAGTTGAAATTTGCTGAGAATTATGAATAATACTGATTTATTTTGTTAGCATTAAATTCTTGTTTTGTATTTCTGAATCGAAACTATTTTGTTTGGTTTAATTCTAATATGTTTCCATCTTGCAATAATAATGGAATTTATTTGCTCTGCTCTCTTTTGTGCTTTTTTGCATAGCCGATATACCCCATAATCCACAAAAGGAATACAAGAGAGCAACAAAGTAAGAAAAAAGAAGGACACCGCCTGTGTCAGTTGACAGTTTTACTTTTCTGGCTGGCACAAGTTCTTTTCCACACATTATGAAAAACTTTCTTCTAACGCGCACTGATAAATGCTCCCAGCCATGCCCACAACCACTCCACTCTACACACAAGCTGTGTGCGTGTGTGTCTGTGCGTGTGTGTGTGTGTGTGTTTGTACCTAAGTCAACACCAACAAGCGAGCAGCCAAGCAGCGAGTACATTAGGCAAATACTTTGAAAATGGTTTCCAGCTTGCCCGAGTTGGTTGGTGGGTCAATTTTGTCCCCCTATATTTATTTTTTTTCTTCTTTTTTGGCTACGCGTTGGGTTGCGTGTTTGCCGCGCATTTTGAGTTACCTGCGCCAAGTTGTTCGCTGTCATGTTACGGCAATTTTACGCCCTCGCCATTTCAGGGGCAGCTTTAGCAGCGACGCGAAAGTTGATGACCTGGCGACACAGCAGATTGCGACTACAATGTTTAAATGTCAGAGCAATTCAACATTCATAGCTTTTTAGCAGCACTTTTTTCTTTTCGCAGACAGCATTTTTCCAGCATTTTTGAAACGTTTTTCCATATTATGCAGCGAGGCGTGCGTGCGCCGCAGCTTATGCAGCAGTTTAATGCTCGTTGCTTATAGCTGGCATTCAAACTGCAATTCCCAAATGCGCCCCTCCCCCTGCACCCACTGTTTGCCATGCTTGCCTTAGCTGACCGTTGCAGTTGCTGTTAAACCTCGAAACACGCATCCCGCATCGCATGCAGCAGCTGCTCCGTTCCCCATTTCCCCCGCCTACATCGCTTTGCTTTGCTTTGCTCGCTGGGGACACGTATACCCCGTAACGAAAATCGCGCTATGAAATTAAATATTTCTGATCCAAAAACATATATTTATTCCAGCTTAGCGTTGATCTAGATATTAAGATATTATTATTTATAGTTTACTAATCATGAAGGCCAATACCTAAAGTTTGTCGCACATTGGCTTGGCTTGCTTATAATCTCATAATTCCGATAGTTTCCCAATAACCAATAATAAATGAATACACGCAATGCGGGCTACAGGGTATCTTCTTGTCGAACACAACCGGCTGACACATTTTCTGCAAGTTTCGAGCTGCATTTGCAGAAATTGATGTTGTGGCTTTTGGCTGCAGCCAGAGAAATAGTTGTTGTACCGCTGCTCGTCCCCCGCCTGAAGCATTTTTGCATTTTTGACCAGACAGCTCCCGTGCACTGCCTATGTAAATAGATGCTGAATAACCTGCAAAACTAGAAAGCCAGCAAAACCTGAAAACCATTGCCATTGAGTGCACTAATTTAAAATTATGCCGAGCTACGCAAAATATCGCATAGACCATGGAAACTTTTTCAAGTGTGTGGATGCTGGGTTCTGTTCAGTTTAGTTGAGTTCAGTTGAGTTTAGTAGCCGCTTCTCTGTGTGCGCTTTAAGCATTCAATAATGCGGCCACTTTAAGAGCACTTAGAGTTGAGTAATTATTGTGGTTAAGTTTGCTTATGTGCGTGTGTGTGTGTGTTTGTGTGTGTTTGTGCTCCATTTGCTGCCAATTTACTTTACAAGTAGAGTCGAATCGGTTACTGAGCCGGTAAATTTGAAATGGATTACACAGTCTTAAATTCAATATCACTTAAACCCAATTTTAAAGTGAGCATTTGTCAGGAATAAAACATGAGGTTAATTAAAAAAAATGTACTTTCAATTGGAAAACTGAAATGTCAACGCTTAAGCTAAATGTCAATAGCAAAATTGGCTAGGCAAGTTGATTAATTATCGGCCTTGGCAGCTTATTAGAGACAGCATAAGACAGCATCAGCGAGAGAGACAGATGGAGTGAAATAGAGAGAGAGAGAGAGAAGGAGAATGTAATGAGAAAATAGAGCAAGTCAACTAGAGCCGCTGTCAATGTCCGAAATTGAAGCACAAAAAAAAACAAAACAAATACAAGTCAAAAATGGTAAAGGCTTTAAGGCTTCAACATCAATACATTTAAAAATTAACAAACTTAACGAGCGAGATAGATAAATAGGGAAAGAGAGAGAGAGAGAGAGCGAGAAGGAATGAATGTGAGAGAAATACAGATAGCGAGCTGAAAGCAAAGCAAAGCAGAAACAGTTACAACTGTCAACTAAAGGAGCCAAGTTAAGTAAAACAGACTTAAAGTTTTAACAAGTATCTGTCGAGGGGCCTGTCAAAAGTGTGAAGGGCTGCTAGGCCAGGGAGAGGGCGGATAGTGGAAGCGACTGCAAGGCGTTAAGTCTAAGAGGGGCTTGCTTGTTTCAAGGGATAGAGAGCGAAGCTGTTGCTTCTTGCTATTTACTTATTTTGTTTGCATTTACTTAAATCGGATGAAAGGATTTGCTGCTTAGTGAGCGCGACTTTGTCTCTGCCGCTACTCGCTCCCATACAATTTCCTCAGAACGAACCCCACCCCCGCCGACCAGCACTCACCCCGCAAAGGGCAACAGTAATTTTAAATGAAGTTTAGCAAACGTGCAAAAACTGAGTGGCGCATTTCAATTGAGTGTCACCAAATGTTGTTAGTCCAACAATAACAAAAATTTCTAGTTGGCTGTCTACAGATTTATGGTCATTGGCCCGGCCCAATGTGTGTAGCAGATAAAAGGCTGAGCTCTCAATAACATTAAAGTCCCTCAACCCGCATCAGCTGTCACCAGGCAGCATTGCCCGTTGGAAGCAAAGAAAATATAAAAAAGGGATCGCTCAGCCGCTTATAATAATGACAAAGGCAACAACAACAACAACAAATCACTGGCTCTGTGTATATGCTATATTGTTACGTTCTGCTCCATTTGTAAAATCCTTTTTTATGTAAATAAATTCTCAAGTCCATTTTCAACATATTTATGCGCCATTTTACACACACACACACACACAAACCAAGAACGAGAGTAGAGCTCAATTCTGGTGAACCCTCTATAGACATTTCACTTTTTGTAAATCCCATTAAGAGAATTTTTACCCAAATAAGAAAAATGAGCTTTCAGCGCATTAGAAAAGAAAATAATCAGCCCAAAAACCAACAACCAAACAACAAATGACAATAGCCAAAGTGTAAGGTAAATTTACTGTTGACATTTCATTTTGTTCATGGAATTTGTCTACCGTTTTTCGATTTCTTCTTTTGCATCTCTTTATTTCTATTTTTTCTTTTTTTTAACTTTTTTCCTTCTTTTTTTTTTTTGGTTTACGATATGCTTGACACTATTTGCTGTTGTTTCTGTGGGGGAAAAATACTGAAGTGTTGCTTGGGTCAAGGATGAAAAAAGGGAGCTACAAATGGTTAAGCTCAAGTGTGTTAAATCGTTGAATGTTAACGGAAACATTTTGTTAGCCAAAGATGATAAATTTTGGGCATATGCAGTAATGCCAGACTTCGAGTTGAGCTTAGTTTCTTGGGCTGATGATGATTACTGTCTGTCGATTCTGAGAATGTATTAAAATTGTTATAAACTTAATATTTCTGCCTTTTTATCACTTAAAAGCTGAAACCAGAACTTTAAGTTAAAGTTAAAGTTAAAACCTTTTAAAAAGCACTTTCAGTTCTTTTGAAGCGGAACAAAGCTTTCCCTTAATGACCTTTGACAGCACCGCAGTTATTTTCTAGATTATTTACGTGCTTCGTAGTGCTCATATAGCTACTCTCTCTTATCAGTCGAAATGGAAATTAATATTTAATGTGCGCACATTTTTATTATTTTGTATTTTTTGCCCAAATACCCCCACTCCTGCTGCTGGTCTCAGGCGGTCGGCTAGCTTTGAAATGTTATACGCTGCTTAAGCCTCATTAAAAATTAATGACGGGCATATTATGAAATGAAATGTTAGGAAATGACTGCAAGGGAATGTTGAAGAGAGTTAGAGATTGAAAGGAATTCTAAAAGTAGATGTTTGTTTTTGACATGAACTCAATTCAGGCCAATTCTTCGAATTTTTGCAATAATTTTTTGTGGGTGCAATTTATTTGAGGCGTCTGTTCAATAGCAATGAGTTGAAAATATTGTGGAAACATTGATAAGCCAAACAAACTTTTGCTGGCCTGCAAAAATCTCTGGAAATAGAGACAGCAATAGAGCAAGCGAGAACGAGAGATAGATGGAGAAAGCGAAAATTTGTTTTTTGGACAACTTGGTGGCTGTGATCTGGTTTTCTGGTCTGGTCGTTGCTTAAACGCACACAAGCAAAAGTTTTTGGCCGCAAAACTTTTAACTGGTTGGTCGCCATACTTGTTGCCCCAACCACATCGCAGTAGAGGGGTACGACGAATAACTGCGAACTGTGGGAACAATCCTCGCAAGCAGCTGCTAAGACAAACATAAATAACATGCCATTGTCCAATGGAGCGCGTCCTGGGCCACAAAGTTGCCTCTAATGATGCCACATTCAGATGTCCATGGGCCAGGCGGCATAAATTAGCCAAAAGCACACACAAAATCACACACATACACAGACAAAATTACACACACACACACATATATCCACACACATATGTATATAAGTTACGTACACACAGTCATTGCTAGGTGGCGCGCCAGTTCAGCTCAAATTAAATGTTAATTTCATGCCATCATAATCACCGACGTCGCACAACCAACACACACATGACCTCATTAAGGCCAACCGCTGGCCAGCAGCTAGCCAACAACAATAACAACAACAATCACAAATAAGTTAGAATGTGAAAATTAGCAACTCCCGTCAAGTCTTCAAGATACCCTGCAAGTTCAATTCAAAGTGAAACGAAAACTTTGCCAAGTCTAAAGTCTTTAGTTTGTGGATCGTTTTTAGAAGTTTGATAAAATGTTTATCAAGTTTATCAACTCATACTTATTTAGTGCGATGTTTACTTGTTCAGTTTATTTTATTCTATCTCACTCAACTCAAGTTTTAATAGATTCAAGAAATATCTGGATTTATGCAACAGATATTATTTTATAGTTCAATATGATCTGTTTGAAATTCAATTCAAGCTAGTTCTTGAATATGAAATGCATACCCAATGCATACTCGGAGCTAGGATATTATATCACGAACAATGCCGATGTCCTATAATAAAAGGCAACAAGGACCGACCACATAAAGCCAAAGCTTCCAACTGTTGGACAGTTGTAGGGGGTTTGGAGTAAGACAATAGGAAGGGTGGGTGAAGGTGAGGTAGTGGAAAAGAGAGAGGGAGAGGGGGGTGGTTGACTGGGCGTCGTCTACGTCGCGGTCGCCACGCTTTGCAAATAAACTGTAAAAATGTTTACCGACAATTTTCTACACAATTTTACGCCGCGTCGACGGCAGGCGTTTCTCGGGGGAGCTCTGGCGAGGAGGGCGATGTTTGGCTAGGAATTTTAGCAAATTAGGGTGCGCATGAGGTCATATTAATGTGGTTAATTACAATAATTAGAAATTTAATTAAGGTGTGTGTATGTGTGTGTGTGTGTGTGTCGCAGTACACACTAAAAATCGAATTTACATGTTAAAAAGCTGTAAAAAAAAAATGGTAAAAATGAAATTCAACGCTCAGTCGCACAAAACACATGCCATAAATACAAAAACAATATAATTTGTATTATGGGCAAGGTCTACCGTATGAAGGGGATTGTGGTGTGTGGGTAGCGGTAGGGGTAGGGGATTTAAGCCAAAAGGGCTAACTGCTGGCCAGTTAGTCGGCCAGTTAAGTTGGCAACACAACAAAACAACACACTAACTGAGTTGTTGTGGTTAATGGCTTGTAGGTGCCTTTTATTTATATTTTTTCCGAACTATGTGTAATATTTTGTGTGGGATGGAGAGGGGTCTAAGCAGTTAATGATGATAAATTTTGCTTACAATTTGCTATGCTAGCAAAAGAGTTGAGTTAATATGGTGTCCATGAAATTGGGCAGAACAATAGGTTAAGAAGGCTGGGCTATGTCTGCGGCAAGGGTTTCTGTTTATGTGCAGCTGTCAGGAATGTGATATTCGGTTTGTTGGAACTCAACATAATCTGTGTTAATTTATTAAAAATTATATTTATGGCGTATTAACTAACTGCACAGAGATGTGGGTACAATTTCGACAGAATTTATGTTACAATTCACTGTGAATGAACACTATGAAAAAAATTATTATGGAATGATTTGTGGAATTGGATTTCCAACCTGATTATTTTACATCAAACATATCACTTTTATAAAATTTATACAAACTCTAAACATTTCTGTATAAGGCTTTAATATTTTGGTTACGTTTTCATTTAGTTTTGGAATTGAACAAAATGTTTATCCTTTAAGTGTTTTTAGTTTTGGTCTAAAAGCTGGTTTGCTTGCACTGCAGTCTAATTCAAATTTGGCTGCTATAACTTATAGGCTGTTTAGCTAGGCAAGTCTATGCTCAATTATAGCCTGTATCCGATTCCACACAGCAGTTATATAGTCTCGCTGGTAATATATCATAGGCCAAAGGAGGCCTTCAATTACCTGTGTGTTTCAGCAACTCGCATTTGCCACAACCAATTACTGCAAGAAAGTGTGCTATCTAAACGTATACGTAATATGTGTATACGTAATATGTGTATACGTAATATGTGTTATTTGTGCGAGTATTCATTTTATGGCCTGCTATGCGGAAACTCGAGCGCTACAAACGTGCGTTTAATTAGAGTTTTTACATGTCATTGATTTGCCACAAGCACACAAAATATATTTTAACGTGCCACCAACGTTCCCCCTCTGTGGTATGCAGCGCATAGCTGAACATTTTTTATGTGCAATTTGATTTTAGGCTGTCTTAATGCCTACCGCACTTTTTGTTTAGTTTATTATTATGTATTAAATATTTGCGAAGGCATTCGGCTCGCTGTTGTGTGTGTGAGTGGGTGTGAGAGGGTGTAGACATAGCTGAGACCAAGCACACTACGAGATGTGAATTTAATTTGCGTATGAAAAAATTCCTTTTGCCTCAGCAGCAGCACCAACAGCAGAGCAGCAGCAGTGGCAGCAGTGGCAGCAACACAATTCCCCAAACGAGACTCGGGACCTGAATGCGAGTCGAGTCCTGGCTGCTTGTTGGTTGTTTGCTTGGCTGTTCGTTTGCCTCACTGCGCAGTTGTTTAGAGGATATGCATAAGAATGCCTTGCATTTCCGTTTCAGTTGTTGTTGCTGTGATTTCCTATTTGCAGCACCAGCAGCAGTAGCAGCAGTAGTAGCAGCTCCTTTGGCAGTGGCAAGTGGCATTGCTGGCGCTGCGAGTTGATTTTATGCTTTGAGCAAAGTTTCGTTGCATATTTTAAGGCTCTTTTGGCCCCGTCTAACTTGCCGTTCGCCGCCCCCATCCCCCCCAACTCCCCTGCTCGTCCTCCCTTGACTACAGTTATGTATGTACTGGAACGTAAAACAATCAACTGCGATTTGTTGTAAGGCAATTGCGAAATTATGCAGCAAGCAAACGGCACCCCTCCCTCCCGCACACCAAGCGTATTTTCTCGTGCGCGGCGAGCGTTTGTCAGACGGCCAGACAGACAGCCAGCCAGACAAACAGACAAACAAACAGACAAACACTGGAGCATTTGAAATAATTTGATGTTTTTCATATTTATTTAATTTGCCTGGGGCTCTGTAGCTAGGCAAACAGCAAACAACAATAACACCAACATTGTAAGACATACTGCCGGCAAATCAATTACAGCTACCACTCAACAGCTACACACACACACACACGCACACACAGAACACAGTTAGCTGCTGAGTCTGTTGTGTTGAGTTCGTTGTCCGTTTGCGCCGTTTGCATGTTTTGATTCGTATCTTTAATTAGAGCGCCGCTTGAATTGATGACGGCTCGCAGTCGACGGCTTGTTTGTTGCCCATCACTAGGTAATTACCCGGCAGGAAATGCATATCCTTTCACAAACAAAAAAAAAAAAAGGTTACACACTCACACAAACACAACTAGTTTGAGCTGAACACACGAATCAAAAGTGGAAATGAAAAGCTAAGCAGAAACTTTTCGACAGCTTTCTGGCGCAAATTTGTAACGTCAGGTTCGCTCAATTTGTTAAGCCCACACATACAACTGGCTCCTGCCCCCCGGTGGCATGCTGCCCGTTAAGGGATAGCCCCATCATCATAATCAAGCATCAGCTGCTGCTCCACTTGTTTGGGTCACATCAACAGTCAACATGTCAACCTCAAAAACCGCAAAGTTGGCAAACAAGTTTTTTGTTAGCCAAAAGAAAAAGGCAAGGAAATTTGGCCCAGCTTCGATTGAAAATCAACGCACACTCACACACACACACAGCACATACACATACACATATGGGTGAGCGTGTGTATGTTTGTGTACACATTTGTTTATTTGTGAAATTTAATAAAAGGAGCACAGTGGGCTGCAACTTATTGAGAAATACCAACTTGACATGGGTTATAAATCGAAAGCTGCATTTTCAATTATCCAGAGACAGAGCAACAACAATTTTGGTCATCAAATTGACTTTTTGGCTGGGCTTTGTTTAGTTTCCTATTGATTTTCATTTAAAGTTTTTGCTCGGACAAGCAAATTTGTCACGTCAAACAACTGCCAAAAACTGACCAAGTAAAACTAATGAAACATTCTGAGTAATAATTGATTTTGGTATATTAAAGGCTTGTTGATTGTCTAATACCCTCCAGCACAAATCAAATTTTTTTTCCAATTAAGATTCACTTTACAGAATAGCAATGAAAAGAAAATGGATGGTTACTCAATTCCACCGCAATTACAAACCAGTGTGCAACATTTGGTGGCAGATCTGCTTAAGGGTAGATTTTTCCCGAGCGTCATTTTCAATTTACGTTTTTGATAAGCATAAAAATATCCGAGTGTTTGCCTTTAAATTTTTATGTAAACAACTTGGTGACTTGCTGTGCGTCCCCTTCCAGACACACAGACACACACCCGCTAACACCACATCCACACACAAACACACACAGACTCACAATTTCCTGAACCACTCACGCAGTCACTTCAATGTCAAGCATCAGCAGAACTGGGAAAAACACGCTACGCTCATCAGCATATCAATGGATGCCTGTGATTTTCTTCTGGTGCTGCTGCTGTGTTCTTTTTTTATTCAACTTTTTATATGCTCTCCAATTTTAATTACAAAAGCGTCTGTTGCCAGCTCCTTTTAGCTGTTGTTTGTTGTTGTTATTGCGGCGTTTCTAATTTTACGCTAGACAAATTTTATATGACTGAATTATGATATGAACCGTGGCCATGAGCCCCGATTGTGAGTCCGAGTCTTGTCCAAGCGGCCAGCTCGCTTCATAATTTAAAACCTTAAACGTTTTCAACTTTCCTAGCAACTTTTGATACCCTGTTCTATTTAAATCTGTCACTCAATGATCGGAATGTGGCACAATAGGCAGCGTTAGACATTATATGTCTTATTAAATTAATTTCTTTTTTTATTATTTTTTTTTTAATATACATTGTTAGTATTCTTGTGTGCATTTTTAAATTCAAAGTCGGTGTAATTAACTCACTCTTACGAGCTGCTCTCCAAAGCAGAGGCTAAAAAGATATCACAAACTGGTCCTACAACAGTTTAATATATATTATTTTTCGTATAACTGTGGCATTATAAAGTAATCAAAGACTCAAGACATGCCATAGGAAGCGATTAAGAATTACCTATTAAATATATGTCTAGAAATGTCATAACTCTCTTTTAGTAAATCCCCAAGTTATTCAAATATATTATCACAGCGTACAGGGTGCATAGCTAGCTTGATATATATTTTAGCCAAGTCAAGCGCTTAAAGCTGTCTGCAGAAATCAGACTGAGTGGCTTTAGTTTATGCGTACAAAGAAATAGGCCGAAAATTATGCTAAGCATATGCCGGGCCAGGCTTCAGGATGATGCTTGGTAATGACAAGGACCTCAACTGAGACGACTTAAGAGATGACAACGAAAACGTAAAGCGAAAGACGAGCACGAGCGCAACGCAGTCAGCCAAAAAGGACAACAAGCTTTATTAATGTTTTATGTGTATTGTGTGCTGCATACTAAGTACTATTTTCATAAGGATGGCTAAGGGGTGGCTAGCGGAATGGGGCGGGCGGGGTGATGTCCTGACAATGTCAATTGAAATTGTTTGCTGAGACTGGGCATTGAGTGCGCGAGTCAATAAGTGGAGCTAAATAAAACTAATTAGTTCCAATGAGCAAACAGAAGCGAGCGAGCACCTGCGACGACACACCTGCAGTCGTTGAAGACAAGCATTTTTAATTAAATAGCATGAACAGCAGCAAGAAGCTGGCAGGGAGGGATGAGGTTGGGGTACGGGTGGTGCTTTGGTTGGCTAGAAGACAGAGACGGAGACAAAAACAATAAAACAAATCTCAGGCACAAAAGTATGCAACGAAAAGAAAAGACTGCAATTAAAATTCAAATAACATGCAAGGCGCCAAAGTGCCAGACAAATTCTAAGGAAACCGCCAAAAACACACACACACACACACGTGCCCCGAATCACACAAACACACACACACACTGTTTGTGCAAATGTAATAAAGCTTTGGCTGGCATCCATTTCAAACTTTGCCGCATGTAGCATACTTTTCCGGGCCACCCGACGCATATTGCGTTTGCTTGTGGTAGAGCACTTGTATGGTTGCCTCCACTTCCCTCCCTTCCCTCCTGACCATCCCTCTTGTCAGGCAGAACATCATCATATTCATTATTATGACAGTTGTTGTCACAATTAAAACAATAACAAAAACAAAAGTCGTAAGTTTACATGGTAATTAAATATTTTAATATGCCTGTGAGAGAGCAAGCGAACTTTCTCTCTCTTTCTGTCTCTCTCTGTCTCCCCCTCGCACCTATGGACTGTGTTTCTCATTTTGGGTTTCTGGTGTCTCTGCGGTGCTACTATATTCGGGGCCATGCAGCTGGCGCCAAAGACAGGCACCACTGTAGGTGGTGATGGAGGTGCTGGTGTTGGTGGTGGTGGTCGTAATGGTGGCGACAGTGGTTGCAAATTGCCAGCCAGCAGCCTGTGACGACTACGTGTCTTCCCCCCTCCATCACTGACTCTGCAAGCACAACAAAATTATAGCCATTGTGTCACAGTTGCTGCGTTTAATTTATTTATTTTTTGGCTGAACACTGCAAACAATTCCAAAATACCTGCTTCAGTACATAAATTGAAATAACCAAAATTGCACAATTTAAATTGAATTTGTCTTAATTGACTCCTAGCTTTGTTGGATTGCGAACATGCCCCTACTTTCTGTCAGTGTAATTTTAATTTTCTAATTGTCAAAGTTGTGTGTGGTATTCACATATTTTTTCACACACACATGCACACACTCACACATCACTCGTGTGGCAGTCAACATCGCATCTTTTGAGTGATTTTCATATATTCAACTGTTGCTCAAGTTTATTGCGAGTTTTCAGTTTTCTCGCCACATGTGGTAGGCGGTTGGGGGGTGGTTGCTTTGTGCTGGGATTTTGCGATGCGTTTAATTACAACTTTATTTTAATATTTTGTGCACCATGTCGCCGCTGTCAGCATTTGTCAAGTTTATTTTGCTTCCCCTCACATCTCTCTCTCGCTCGCAGTCTCTCCCTCTTCTGATGCTGCTGCTGATCTTTCTGCTATTCCGGCTGCTCAACTGGCATTAATTAATTCAATTCAGGTCCTGTCAGTTCGGCAGTTGCCGCCGTCGTCTTTTAATCTGATTTGAGCACGCACTTAGGCATTATTGAATTTAAACTTCTGTATGTGCCTTAAGATATATATATTTATATACGCCTGTATATAAATCGAGTATTGCTTATTTCGGTTAAGTAAGACAATTCATTCAATTTGTGGCCACTAAATCAACCATAATAATAACCACAGCAAATGGACGGCCGCACATAACAAAGTAAAAAAAAGCGAACCAAAATAAAAAAAATTGTTAGAGAAAAGAAAGGAAAAGCTTTGGCAGCTAAACGAAAAACCAAGCCGCAAATTCAACGCCCAATTTGTGCCGCACTGCTGCTTCCGTTGTCAATAACAATTTACGGCAAAAAGGACAGAACAGAACAGAACTGAGAACACAGGACCAAGCTGGCCAGGACAATAATCGAAAACAGCAGCCGGTCAGTAGAAAATATATATTTCCTTTTTCTAATATTAATAATCCGGCATACGCAACGACCAAAAACGCCATTGAATCTCTATATAAGCAGGGGAGCTGCCTGGATATAGAATGGACGGGGCGAAGCCTGAGTTCTGTCTTGGCCATGACCAACAAATGAGCTCCGACAGGCGTGGAGGAGGCGCTCCTAATATGTCACTGTTGGTGCCAATAACAATAATAAGCAGCAAAACAAAGCCTAAAAGCTGCCAACCATAAATTCTGAGCTGCTGCTATCGAGCACTTTGATGCAAGGGTGAGAGTTGGAAGGGGGAGGTGGGCAGAAGCAAGACACTGGCAAAGTCGTTGACAATGTCAGGCTGTGGCCTGTAAGGCAACGGGACGACAAGAACCACGACGACCCTTGCCAATTTCAGCTGCAAAATTTATGAAAAGTTCAATTTATTGTGTGACATTATTTTAGCACATAGTTGCTCCAAAAACACACCCTGTAGTTAATGTTGGCAACGGGCAATATTATTTGGCATAGCAAAATCTTCAACATTTGTGTACAAACACAGGTAGTAAAATCTGTAAATCATTGAAATATACCGTGTGGTCAAAGTTGGCATAGGCAATATTATTAGAGCTTGAAACAACATGTAATATTTCAAAGTTGTCAATTAAATTCGTAAATATTTCAATTTGTGTATGCCAAATATTAAAATGTAAATAAAGAGACCAAAAATAGAGTAAAAAGATATTTATATTTACTGAATTAAATTAAAGAGATATAAACTTTCAATCACAGGGTGTATACCAAGTCAGATTTTGAACATTACGGCATCTTATCGTTATATAATATTTTATTTAAAAACTTTATAAATTTTACTTGTGAATTACTCACACATGAAAAAACGTTGGCATATCAATTTTTATGCCATACGCACATGTATTATTTTAGCATTTACATATGCGGGCACCGTTCTAGAGTGTGCGTGTGATTATGTAGCTGTGTGTGTGTGTGTGTGTATGTGTGTATGTGTTTGTGTTGGTAACATATGCCATAAATTGGCTGAAGTGGCCTCTCAACTTCCTTTTGCTGCTGACTTACTGCCTGTTTCCCTCATCTCTCAAGCCTGAAAGCATAAAATGCTTAAGCATTATTGAAATTTTTCCTTTGACTCGATTTTTCTTTATTTGAGCTTTTTGCTTGTTTTTTGGTTGTTTATATGCGGGCCAGACAATAACCCACTCGGCATGGCATCAATTTAACATCAATCTATTGATATTGAATCACACTCACACTCGCACATCCAATTGCACACACTCGTACATCCCATATATCTTTTATACCGTTCGTAAAAGTCGATTTGCATACAAGCTATTTTTTTTCTTATTTTTTTTTTTGGTTTCTTGTTTTTTCTACCGTCGATTTTCAAAACATTAGCAGCTAGAAGTTTGACTTGACAGTCTTGTAGAGCAGCTAGCAAACAACATTTTTCAATTTACGAACTTTCAACGTAGTTTTCCCCGTCGATTTAGCTTATTGTTTGATGTGTATGATTGATTTTCAAATAAGACTTCAGCTGGGATTTGATAGTGTTGCTAACGCTGCGATAACGATGATTATGGCATTTGTTTACTTCCTATATCTATCGTACATATCTCACAATAATGCTTTCGCTACATAATTGTACCTATATATGAAGATTCATTGCCCAGTAGGACTGTAGCCTCGTTTGTGTGCCATCAGTTAACTCATTTTGTCTTCTCATGATAACATTTCGCTTAGACGCTCCCCTCCCCCATGTGGAATCTGTTCAGAATGATAGCGCGGGTTTGGCAATAATTGCTTTGCCTTTTGATATGCTGAATCATGTAAAATAATTTCCTTATTGGCCAAAAAAGCTGGTCGCTACTTAACTTTTTGACAAAATGCTGCCACTGCCAATCTTTCGCCTTGCTTTTGTGAGAGTTTTTCCACAGCTCCAAACAATGACTATATACTTTCGTTTTTTCATTATCTATGCCAAACGTAAATCTGGCTTTTGGGATATGCCATGGTTTTAATTAATGAATCTGCAATATGACGACAAAGCTTAACTAATTAATTTATTGCCGGCAAACAACACCAACAAAATACAACAAATAAGCCCAAGTTGCCATGAAAACAGCTTAGTATGATACAATCAAAAAATAATGTAAAAACAAATTGGGAAGCTCTAAATAAAACATTGCTAGAAATATATTGAAGCCATCGCACACGCAGAGCATGAGTATATTTAAATGGTATAAAACTCAGTAATCGACTTTCGATTCTTTGACAACTTTATAATCCAAGTTCGATGGGAAGCAGTTCGAAAATCTAATCAAGAGTCCGATTCGTATTTTAGTAGCTGTAATTCTAGGAATCAGCTTAATGAGATTGAGATGTTATCCAGCATTGTTGGAACTTTCGCTTCAGCTAAATAAGTTTGAGATGTTATCCAGCACTGTTTTAACTTTCGCTTCAGCTGCTATCTGTGGTTGTCATAATTTAACTTGCCACATAACTTACACTTTTTGGTGGGGTTGCGGCAGCAGCAAGCGTCAAATGTCTTTACTATCTCCACGCTGAGCTTTCACTTGGTGTCACTGGTGTCCACTCACTGTGACTTTGCTGCTAACCAAGGTCTCCCCACCCCCATGTGCCAGCTGCCCTTATCCTTCCCCTGTGTGTGTGTGTCTCAGCTGGCTCAACGTTACGTATACGTAACAATGCGCGCACATGACCCCTTTTGCTTGACCTCACTTATCTTACTTAGTGGTTTTAGTGCAGCGCGCACTCGCTGGCAACTTGGTAACAAAAACATTTATAGACAGCGTGTAAAGCGCGCCTCCCGCCCCCACCCCACCTCAGAATGATCTGGCACCCCTGAGCGCTCTCGCTTTCTGTGCTGATATTTATGTGGCCAGCTGTTGGCATTAGTGGAACTGGCTTTTAAGGCGGCAAAATGTTGTGTATGCCCCGCATGGCAATAATGTGGGCATGCCCCGCCCTCTGACTGCCCTTTTGCTGCTGTTGCTGTTGCCGGTGCTGCTCCTGCCACTACTGCTGCTGCTGCTGCCGCTGCTGTTGGAGCATTAGGTTTCAGGCCACAAAAGCTTAGGCTTTCGTCTGGCTGTCTGTCCGGCTAGAGTTTTTGTGGCTGGCCAATGGCTTTATGTGCGTGCGTGGTTGTATATGTTTGTGTTGTGTGTTTGTGTGCGGGCAATAAACTTGTCACTTGTTATTATCGTCTTAATCGTCTCGACTCGCTCAATGCCTTTGCTTTAATGTTTCCTGTTTCGCCACCTCGTCCTCTCTATCTCTCTCTCTCTGTTACTTTTGTTCGGTTTTATGTACTGGTATATATGGTTGTCCGCCTGCCTCATAATTGCTGTCATTGCAACAGTTGTCCCGAGCTGAATTGATGGAATCTTTTTTGGCAGCACTAAGCACTTACTCACTTCTGTGTCCTGAATGTGTCTCCTGGACAACCTGCGGCGTTGACTCGCAACGCATTTCCATAAGCTCACACAAAGCACACACATTCAAAAAAAAAAAACAGCTCACAACTCGGGCACATTTATCAAATTGTAAATGTACCTAAAATATATTTTAGACTTCGCTCCTCGCATCCACTCATTCGCTCTACTGTTTTCATCTTTAAAAGTAATGCGTGCCGCGCCACGTGACAAAGTTGTGCAAATGTCTTGACTGCTTACCCCTCCACCTACCCCAAACCCCACATTCCACCATCCCCCTCCTTGCTCTCATCTACTCACGCTCGCAGCGACGACCTTTATAATCTGGTCGCTACACGACGCTTGCTGCATAATAATAAAGAGCCAAAGTCAAGTCAAGTCAGCTCCAGACAGCAACAGCGATTTGAGAAACAATAAAACAAAGAGCAAAACGTCGCCACGCCTCCGTAACCCTCCTCATCCCATACGCATTCTCACACAGAGCCTACTTGGGAGTCAAAGGCAAAAGGCAAAAGACATTGCATACTTTATGATGGCAAAAACAGCGTCTAAACATTTGTGCTTTGCTTTTGATTTGCAAACGTATGAATAGAATGAGAGAGAGAGAGAGACTGTGAGCGAGAGAGAGAGAGAGAGAGATTGTCTTTTAGTCTCACAAAGAATGGGTAGGGAAGCGGCTCACATATTAATTCCTACAACTTTTTGACTAAGGTGCATCCAGCACAGATTTGATGAAAGTTTTGCTATGCTCTTCGTCCCGATTGATTTGTCTTTGGCTGTTGTGGAATTTACTGAAACTTTTGCACATATTACGCATTCCGCATAACTTAATCGACGAACTAAATCGTTTGTTTGGTATGGGAATCTTATGCACATTAAATTAATCAGGGCTTTGCTTGAAATGCACAGTTTTTAAGATTTCATATTTTTTCTTCAAAACTATTTAGGTCAACGCAACTCTGTCAACATTTTTATAGTTAACTATGCTTTGAGTTGTAAAATTCTGTTGCCTTCTCAAACGATGCTTGCAAAGTTGTCCATTCTTTGAACAGTTTTCTCCTCTACACAGTTTCCTATAGAGTATTCGTCGAATGCTTTTTCGAATGCCTCTTTAGAGTGTTGCCACCCAGTCTGTAAGTATTTCTTCAGCTATTTATCAAGCTATGACAATGCGGATTTGGAACAGCTGAAATGCCAATAGATTTCAACTGCCTGAAATCTGCAAAACTTTAGCTCATTGCTGTTACTTTGTTGGTGTTGTGTGTGTGTGTAAAGCGCACTTAAACCCGACTTTGACTCTTTCCCTCCCTCTGTTTACCTAGGACTTCTGCCACTCACTTGCTGACTACCTTGTTGCTGTTACCATTTACTATTTACCTGTTTGCTGTTGGCTGTTTCTTGCATTGTTTTTGCTGCTGGCGCGACTTAAGTGCTTGCCTGTTTTGCCTTTGTGCACATTTAGCTGGCAGTTGTTGTTTTTTTTTGGTATGGTTTTTGTTGTTGCTGTGGCCGTTCTTGCCATTGGCATTGGCATCCAAGTGCTAGACAAGTTCTTCTCTTCACCATTAGTCGGCAAGTGAACAACTGCCCGAAGCATTTGCTAGCTTATAAATAACACAAATTAAACAAAACACCCGCCCCAAAAAAAAAATATATAATAATAATGAAAATGAAACTTTGATGCAAGCCAAAAGTTTTTTCTCTGCTTCATCTTGATCATCAATATATGTATTTACGTATAAGCTCAATATAATTTCTGTCAAAAGTTGAAACTAATAAAAGCTCGTAGAGAAGAGGGGAAAAAAGCATGGCCCAGGCCTCTTAATACTAATAATAATAAAAGTTTTTTCAGACTGTTGGCTAAAGTTTATGCATTGTCTCGCAGAGCGAAAGAGAGTGACATAGAGATAGGTGAGAGCGGGGGGAAATCGCGTCTGTGGTACACGAATCAAATATATATCATAAATATTATGACAAGCTCAATAAAATATCAAAGCCTGCTTACCGGCGCCTTTACGTGCGTAAAATGAAAGCAAAGGACGAAAACAAAAGCGACGAATAGATGAGAGAGAAATATTAAGGCCGTTTTGGGGGTGGTGGTGGTGGTGGTGGAGGGGTTGGAGGTGACGGTTTCTTGCCAATTTGGCAAGTGTCTGCACAGTTTATGAAATTGCCAGGTTGTCTACAAGATATCTCAGTACACGGGCAATCATAAATTGCACAAGGCCTAGTCGAAAGGACAGCACACAAAAGCAAGGACACTGGGTGGATTGGGGCTGTGAGGGGTTTAGGGGCGAGAGACAGGCACGTGTGTTGCGTCTCATAAAGTTTGCGGCATTTTAAGCCGTAGCCCAGCTTACTAAGTAATCCCGCATAGAGAAATAATGAATGTGCTGCTCTGCCTGACGACGTCTTCGTTCGTGTATCTGTAAAAAACAGATAGATAGATGCTCACAAATATTAAGATACATATAGATTGCTAGGTGTGCCTATCTGTGTGCGTATTTTGTGTGTGTGTGTGTGTCTGGCAAATCCCCATTTAATAGAACAGGCGTGAGGCTGAAATTTGTGCAAAAATATGCTGCGGCTTATAAAATGCTGCCAACCGACCGCAAACTCAAATAGTTTTAGACCCCCAGCAGCCCCAAAGTCAACCCCTGAACCTGAAGCCAGCTTCCAAGCCCACCGCAACAGCCGCAGTCAACGCAACTTTGCTGTCCTTAAGGCAGCTTGAACTATAGTACCTATTTTCACAACTCCTCCTTCTCCTCCTCCTCATTCTGCCTACACCGCACGTGCTGACATTTTTTGGCCGCACTTTACATTATGCCCTGAAGCAAAAACTAATTATATTAAAATGTCATGTAAAATTTTTGTGTGTTGGCAGCGGTCAGAAATAGTTGTCACTGTGTTAGTTAGTTTAACACTGAAATGTTACTGTGTGGTTGTGTGTGTGGGGATGTATGTGTGTGTGTGTGTGTGTATATTGGTGTCTTAATTTTTGGGTCGCTTGTAGAGCTGACTTTGCCAAGTCAATTTTTGAGCTGGCCAAAGCAGTTTTTTTGTGGTTGCCTGCAGGCAGCTTCGGAATTGCAAGAAATTTATGTTGATGAGCTGTGAAAACTTTAGATTTGTGCTCAACAAACTGGGTCAGTAGATTTTATAATCGATTTTGAACAATATACAATGATATGAAGGTATACATATTGTACATACGAAGCTTTTATATTTTTAATATATTATATATATATATTATTCCATTGGCTCTGAAATATCGAATGGCTCCTTAGAGAGAAATTTGGCTGCAATGATTTGCACTTAAGCTTTTTCTTTTTCAATATAATTATTAATTGATTCTGATAGCTTAATGGGAAAGGCAACTCTACATTATAAATGCAATGCAAAACCATGATTCTTGTATAATTAATGGTAATATATATATAGATATATTTTCGTTAAATTCCTAACACATTTCACAACGAAACGAAACGAAACGTATGCGTTTCATCCCATTCCTGAAACTCTCTATTGACTGGCTTTATTGACTTGCAGATTGCTGCTGGTTAAAATTGGCATTTGTTATGCTCGACAGTTGACAGCTGATTGAGAGATCTGTAAGATTGGACGAAGCTTAGCCTAATGGTTTACCTTTTTATCGGTTCATTTAGCTCCGGCTGAAGGGTCACCGATTAGAACAGGAGCGCAGCTGTGCCCAAAATGGGCCCAAAAATGGGGAGAATTTGTAAACAACAGCAGCATACGCGCTTTAAACTTAATAAGCTTACTATTCAAGTCAAAGATACCTTCAATGTGGACGTAGCTTTTTCCTTGGAAATTCCCGACCAACTGGTCACACTTTTAATTTTGATTAATGATTGCCGTAGAGGGCCCACATCATTTATATGCCTGACTGCGCAACGCCAACCTGTCGCCTTGATAGGCCTAAAAACTTTATTCCACCATTATTTTATTTAGCTACTGATGAGAGAGGGAGGCAGGTTTTTGGATGTGGACATCGCATCGATTTGCTGATTTGATGAATTGTTTAATGGGATTTTGTTGACACTTTGCGTTCGACCCAAAACCTGACAAGTGTTTCCAGCTGCCCTGCACGTCCTTTTCAATACCATGTTGCTTGTTGTGTAATTTAATTAAAAATTTACATCGCATAGTTGCAAACGTCAGGCGATATAATCACTGTCTTTTGTTCCAGGCCCAAGGGAACGAAAGCGCAGCTTGTTCTCAACTTGCGTAAAGTTCATTTTTATTACTCTTTCAAGTAACATTAAAATTTAGTTGCATACACGAACCGGAGCTTTGGATGGCTATAAAAACGCCAGCGTAAAACTCTGCTGCACTTTATATTTTATTTGCAGACTTCCAGAAAACCCAACCAGAGCCCAGTATCAGAAGCATTTGAGGCGTTCCGTTTCCGTTTCTTAGACTCAGCAGATTTAGCAATTCTATGCCAAAGTTGCTGCATTAAAAATACACAACGCGACTTACGACGGGGATGCAGCGTTGTGAGGCGGAGCATGGTGGGGTGGGATGTGGTGCGACGCTGCACGACTTGAACAGAGTTGCAATTTGTTGGGGCCAGAGTGTTGGGTAGCAGCAAATGCAATGAATCGTTAAATTTAGCATCCTATTTCAATGCAATTCAGTGAAACGAAATGTGCTGCTGATGCTGACAGGTGAATTGCAGCTGTCAGTCAACGGAAAGGCAGTGAGGATTGAGTTGGGGTCATTCCCCATACCCCCACATCCTCCTATTCCCCAAAAATTGATATTCTTGCTGCTTCATTTCATCCATATCTTTTTTCCGTAGCTAGGGTCTTGTTAGCAAATGATTTGTCCTCAACACACATTGCCTGCCCGTAGATCCAACAGTTTAGCAGCAGTAGCAATCTCTTAACCATTTTCACAACCCCTTTCCTTGCCCCACACCACTTGACTACATGCAGCCGAAGGCTTCTTCTCCGTCCAACAACCCGAAAATATTAACATTTTTGCACAACTTTCGCCCGCACTTTGCACTTATTAAAAACTCGTACAGATGAAATAGAAAAACCTTGTTAGGGGTTACGTCGAGCGAAGGGGAAGGAATGAAGGAAGGGGGTGGAGCGCATAAAATGGCCGGGCCAAGCACTCGGAGGCCCAACTTTCTGGAACTAGGGTTAGGGCCATAAAAAACAGCTGCATACTTTACGGCGCTGAGCATATGCTGATTTTATATGCCTCCTTTCGATTTGGCACTCACCCCTCCCCGACGAACTTTACTGTGCCTAGCCACACCGGGTCAATTTTTATGAGCATTTGGGCATATTGGAAACAAGGCCAAAAGTTATGGCTATAATTTAAAAATGTTGCAGAAAGCAGAGGCGCATCATTGTAAAAGAGAGTTGCGAGAGGGGCGTATCCACCATGGAAATGTCAGCGAAAGTGTTGTCGAAATCGAGTTGTTTTTCTGGGTTGCATACATGTGTTTTATTCAAAAACAAGAAAAGCAATTGGGATCGGTTCGAGTTGTTGGACAGCAATAACCTTGTTCCACATTGCACTTGCCACATCTAATCGAATCATTTTTCCAGTTAGTAAACTACGCCACTGAGTGGCAAAACGTTTTCTGAATATATTTTATAAAATCAATTCCATTTTTTTTTATACTTTCACAATTTTGTATTTATTTTTTTTTGCATTATAGTAAAAATGTTAGTATTAATTTCCATATAAATTGCACGGCTGCCTGAGTTGGTAATCCTATTGCTATATTTGTGTGTGTGTGTGTGTGAGTATATGTAGGTGTATGTGTGTATAACTTCACATTTCAAACGGTAGAAATCAATTTGCACATATCAACAACGAAATTGTTTGCACTATGAAGCCCAGCCCCTATATCAACTCCCACCACAACCCGTGCTTACCCCTCCGTTGCAAATTCAGAGCGCTAGTCAAATGTGCGAAATGAAAAATCAGCAAGAAACGTTGCACGCAAGCAAAAGTTGGCTGCATTTTAACTATAAAGCCCGCAAACCAATCGAATCAAAAACCAAACCTGTTTCTGTTCCTGGTTCTGGTTGTGGTTCTGGCTCTGGCGCTATCTGTGGCATCTACAAATTTCATTTTCTGGGCCTTTAATCTTTTTAACAGGCAATGCCCCTCCCCAAACATTCGCTTCACGCAGAGCACAAACATAATTAAATTTATTTAAATTTTACTCTAAGCCAAGCAACAAGCAATGTTGGCAATCCAGCAAATAAGCAGAAATCCCAGTTTTATTGCTGTAATGATACGATTTTTATGACTCGTCACGGAAATGTCTCTCTCTCTCTCTGTCTCTCTATCTAGTTTCCACTCTCAATTTCTCTCTGTCTCCGTCGCTGTGGCTACGCTTCGCAATCAAATTGCTTAAGCAAACATAAAACTTTACAAAGGCGCCAAGAGACAACGATGAAAAAATATATATATGTATATGTACAAAATGGCTGTGAATTTGCTTTGCCATCTTTTGTAATGGTGAAGGAGGAGGGGACGGAGGCGGAGGGGGAGGAGCGACGGGTGTTAGCTGATGCTGTAGCTCATTACAGCCACAAACCAATATGCTTATTGCTGCTCGGGCTATAAAAACTGTTAACGTAAGCGTAAAATGCTTTCAAGTGCTTCGCAAATCCAGCGACGATGAGCGCTAGCAAATCATTTTCGCGAAGTGAATGAAAGCAAGAAAGTTGGATAGGAAAATAGGGAGGGGAAGTGTGTGAGAAATCTCCATTGGACGTTTTATAATGAGCAGCAGCAAAGTTAGTTGCGTTCAAGGGTATTCTACAGTTGACAGTTGCATTTAAACTAAACTTCATCATCAGGAAAATTTTGGGAATAATAATGACATTTAAATATATAACTTATTGCATTAAAAAGGAAGATGACTGTTTCTTGAACCTAAACTTACTGCATTAGATGCAGTCTCATTCGAAAACTGAAGCTTACTCATTCCATCTGGTTTCAATTTGAAGATTATTTATTTAGTAATGCATATTCTTAGCTATTCTTTCGAGCTAGTTTTGTGACCACACTTGAGCTTTCCGAGTGTCAAATCTGAAATATTTTTCTGAAATTTAGGTAGACAGGTTGACATATGAAATTGGTCGGAACAACAGATATGCTGTTGTTGTTTTTCTTTTTTTTTTTTTACTTGAAAGCCACACATAGTACAAGTATTTTTCATTTTACTTCAGTGTTGTAGCTTGGTTCGGCTGAATATTTTTCCCACATGCTTGTAGAGCGCAAGAGTCTGGCCGGCAACTTGTCGAGGCAAAAGTTGAACGCAAAACTTGCCAAATGATACCAAGTACAAAAACAACAACAAGAGAGAAGAACAACAATAGCAGCTGCCTCAATGCCAACCAAATGGTCTGCATGTTTTGGCTGTGGACGCCTTGTAGCAAAGTTTAAATTATTTACAATACTTGCACTTACAATGTCCTCAGATTTGTGTCCAAGACAACAATGCAGCTCATTCACTCCCCCTCTCTCTCTCTCTCACTCTATTTCTCTTTCTCGCTTTGTGATCCGCCCTAGCTTTGGGCAAATATTATAATATACATAAAAAAAAAATACATATACTTAGATATATATATAATCCGGTTCTTTAACCTGCGCCATTTTGCTTGCTTTGGAATTCAGCCTGCCTTCGAGCTTAACAGAGTTCCAACATCTGCACAAAAAGCTAAAAAGTTGTACTGCCCGCTCAGAACAGAAAGCGAATACCATTGTTGTGGCATAAATATTAAATAACTGAACAGTAGATTGATCACTTATTCTATTAAAATATTTAAACATTTCTGTTAAAATGTGGTTCTTAGTCCAGTAACTGCATCAATGCTTCACTTGCAACTATTGTCATGTTATTTATTGTATTTTGTAGCACAATATTAAATATTTTAGAATAAATTGGCTTGTCACATTCATATTAGTAATCTGCTTTCAGCAAACGATATTTTGATTACGTATCAATCTAATTAATATAAATATTTAAGTCAATTTAAGTATTTGTATAGATTTATTTTATCTGCTAGTTAAATTTTAAGCTCATATCCTAAGGTTATAAATCAATAATAAAACAATAAACGGCAAAACAAAATCAATCAATTACAAGCGCGTTAATCTTAATCGAAAAATTCGTGTCGTTGCTATTCGTGGCAATATCCGTTAATATTAATCCGCCGTTACATTTACAGATGCAAATTTTTCGGAGTTTCCCTATATACAATATCTGACACGTAAGTTTTGGTTGAAAAGCGACGCAGCAGCAACCAATCGCGGTTATCAATAAGAAAAATAAAAGTTAAATACGTATTTCACTTATACATTCAATTTAAATAAAACACATAAATCGAATGATATGCTGGGTAAACAACTTTACTCTAGGACAAAGGCGGCGGCAGAACGACAGGACAATTGGCTAGGGGTAGCGATGAGGAAGTGAGCTAGTGGAGGCATTTGCTGTACAAACGATGCACATGACAATATTTTTGCTGCTTGCTTAACGTTTCGTGATTTTTACCAGATTTTTAATGCCACACACACCCACACATATCCAAACAGCTTCCTGTTCGTATCTCTTTCTGTGTGTGTGCAGCACGTACGCAGTTCTCTCTGTCTCACTCTCTAGGTGTGTGCGTGTGTGTGTGTGTGCGTGTGAGTCGCAAACAACATGCGACGTTGTATTGACAGCATATTGTGACAAATATGTAAAAGAAAATAAAAGAAAATGCACAAAACACACAAGCGCAAAATAAATCGAATTCGCGCAATGCAAAAATGTTTTTTTTTAATTGACCAGTGACCACTGCTGTAACGTTGAACTAGCCCAACCAGCGTGTTTTAAAGGACCATAATCCTTTTTTCGAGTAGATCTCCATCAGGAAATTGTGGCTTATTGCTTCTGCGATAACACAAGAATAATTTTAAGTTTTTCTCTCTACTATTTGCCATCCATAAATTGAATCCTGGACTGTCGCTAAATTCTCTTATGAGTTTATAGCCTTACTATCAATCCTGCTTCAAAAGTTGAATACCCAAGTTCACCCACTCCAAATAGTGGAATACTTTTTGTAAGGAGGTTCATATATATTACCTGCTTTGCCGTCGCTAGTCCTGGTCTTAAAATCGATAGTAAATTCGGTTACTAACCATCGTTTTGCTGTTCTTTTGTGCAATTTCGCAGATCCACCGGAGATCATCAGGAAGCCGCAGAATCAAGGTGTGCGGGTTGGAGGCGTGGCCAGTTTCTATTGTGCGGCACGCGGTGATCCGCCGCCATCGATAGTTTGGCGCAAAAACGCCAAGAAAGTATCGGGTGAGTATATGGACCCCCAACATAAACGCCAGCTGCTAATCCTTTTACTCACACACACGCAGGCACTCAATCACGTTACACGGTGCTGGAGCAGCCGGGTGGCATCTCCATATTACGCATTGAACCCGTTCGAGCTGGGCGCGATGATGCGCCCTACGAGTGCGTGGCGGAGAACGGGGTGGGCGATGCCGTATCCGCAGTTGCAACTTTAACCATCTATGAAGGTAAGTGGCAACCGATCCCATCTATTCGTATATATGTATGCCCAATTGAAGGCGTCCTAATTGAAGCTGCAGTCGTAGAACGTGAGCGGAGGATGTGTTGGGCTGAGGTGGGGAGTGTTTGTGGGATTTTAGAAAAGTTTTAGCGTAATGTAAGCAAAGTTCATACATTGATTTTGAATTAAAACTGGGTAAAGAACTTTACATGCCTTGGCGTAGTAGCAACTTTTGCAACACCACATAAACCCACACTCATTCACGCCCTAATCATCATTCCCCTTTTCTGGGCCACCCCTGGGATAACTGCCTGCTGCAAAGTTGTTTGCCAGCTTGTTTGTGTGGCTTAAATTACTTGCCAAAATTTACTTTTGCTTATTTACAACTGTGCAAAGGATAAAGTTTTTAGCCTAATCCTAATCAAGTCTATGCCAAATAGCTAGCTATACGCAGTTGTGAGCGAAGTGGGCGTGGTGGAGCAGGCTGCTCACTTACTTGGCACCGGCAATTGAACTAATTTGCTTAAACTGAGCACACAGCCGGCCAACAAAAAGTATTTATAATTTTGCACTAAATTATAAACAGCTAAAAGTGCCTTCCCCACGCAAATCAATAACAAAGCAAAAAACAAAGCATGAGTTCTGAATTTTCATAACTTTTACCGGCTTCACCAAATTTTAATTAGCTTTAAGTATCCTGCGTCTTTATAAGTGTGCAATTAACTCGTAAAAATTAATCGCCCGAAACTATAACACAACTACAAAAATTGGCAAAAATAAAACTTGTAGTTCGGAAAAGTTGAAAAGTTTCAACTGATTGACTTGTGGATTTATTAGTAAACAATTTTGTTGAACCATAAACTTATAATTTGCTGAAGCAAAAAAAAAAAAATGAAATTGTATATCCTAAAAGTTGAAGTTTCTTATCAGCATATTTATTGTTTGGTTATTAAAGTTTATCATGGTCATTACAAAGTTTTAAGGTGAAGATTGAAAGTGTTTGCTCAAACATGAATAAACCTATTTTTTAAACGTTATTAATTCAACGTAGTAAATTAATAAAATATTAAATATTAATGGTTATGCCCAATTTACTTGATAATTTTCTCTTGACTGTAAGGTATCATCAATATATTAATATGCAAATACGGATTTATTTATACTTTGAATTTGATTAGCTCGGAAATGTTCTTATAGTCATTATTTGCGCTCAATTCTTTTTGATTTGTGTGTGTTTTGTTGTGGCAGCCATTTTGTAAACGGAAAATAATTATCCCCTATAAGGTAAAAGGGAAAAATGTATGCAAGCCGCGTATGAGTAATGTGCGGTAGTTTATGGCCAGACTGCAACTTATAATTTACTACTACTGTCTACGGGTTGTTTGCGACTTGTTTGTTGTTATTGTTATAGTTGTTGTTCTTTATGGTGCGGGTGAGATGGGGTTGGTGGGTGGTTCCCGCAGCCCCACACAATGTGTGAAAATTGCACGTGCCTAGGTGTAAAAACATATTTTGGTCGATGTAAACACACACACACACACACACAGGTTTTTTGCATTTTTAGTTGTTAATTATGCCAGTTGATTATGCTTTGTGCACCCTGGCGCCAGGTAATTGGTGGTGCATTTGATTTGTGGCGGCTTGTAACGCTTCTGGCTGTAGCGGTCCCCATACACGATATGGTAGCACAGCCCACAAAATGAGGGGAAGTAATTAGTGTAGTTTAGCAGGGACTACAAGCTAGCGATTGAAGGTAAAAGTGGCCTCGTTTCTCATTCCCCATATGTCGACAGTTTGTGTGCCAAAAATTCTGATATACATAGATACATAGTTACTTATTTTTATTATAATATTATTTTTAATCTTCTCGTATTTTATTCATCAGCGCTGAGGCTTCTAAGTCTATCCTTAGTCTTTTTTTTTTTTTGTGTATAAAGTTCACTTTGCTTACTGCCGCAAATATATCATCATACTGTGGGAAGTTTTTTATTTTGCCATGCCAGCACTTAGCCCCACGTATATCCATCATCTTTGTATATGGCCGTGCTATAATATGTATATATGTATCTCATATAACTCACCTGCAGCTGCACAAGCCCCAGCAGTCTTAACAATTAATTGCTTTATGTAGCTGTAGCAGGAGGTTGAGGCATGTTGTGATATTTATATCGTCCTTATACACTAACTTCAGGTATTAACTACGTTGGGAAAATCTTAGCGAATAAAAAATGTAGATTCTAAGACTGCTGATGTTTGCCATGTGGGCTTCAGGGTCAAGTTGAAAACGCATTACAAAATTTATTTTTATATATGTATATACATATATATTACAACTATTAAATATGTATTGTAATTTTTAATGATATATTTATATTATTAATTCTCTCTTATAATCGATGTGAGGGTATACAAGCTATGATTAAACCTAGCATAGCTCTATGGACTTTTCTTTTTTGGCTTTCGCTTGTTGGGTTAAAGTTTTTGGTGTGATAAATCTCAATGTAAAATTTGCAAGCACACACACACACACATATATATATATATATATAAATACAAACACACACACCTGCACAGCAGGCAGCAACGCGTTAAAATAAATGCTCCAATGCCAATAAATGCACAGTGACACGCCCACATGTATGCAGACGGAGTGGAAAAGGGGGCGTGGGAGGGTAGAACAGTGGCCAGATCCGGCAAGTCGGCGCCAAGCACGTTTGAGCTTCACGTGGAAGCATTTTTAATCAAAATTCCCAACAGGCTAAAGCAGCGCGAGATCAAAAACACTTGCAACGATATGTGTGATACAGTGTGTCTAGATGTGGGCTTGTGTGTGTGTGTGTGTTGGTGTGTATTGCTCTTGGTTGGTGTTGGGATTGCTCTTGTTGCTCTTATTACAACTCACCACAAAGCCGCCATTGCCACCTTGTGAGCACGCACACACACACACAGACTTACACACCTGAAGGAGTCAGCGTTGTCGGATGGATTGCAACACCTGCAAATAACGTGACTCTGACTCTGCAGCTGGCGATATCTCAGATGCCTGCATAGTGGGCGTGGCAGCTGCAGTAAATCCGTTAGCTTGCAGTTTTATGCACTACCAAACAAAAAAGAAATGAAAAATAAAAGACACACACACACACACAAACTTGCAACTCACCAGCAAAACCAGGAGCAAACCACTTACAACACAGCAGCAGTAGCAGCAGCAGCAGCGACGACGACACTTGCAAATTTTTTGACATGTTTATTTTGTTTTATGCAAATATCGAAATAAAGATTAGTCCGCGCATCGTTGCAGCGCAAAGGATATCTCACATATGCCACAGACCCTCCGATCCACGAACAGCACGGTAGATAAATATTCTTTGTGGGCGTGGCACAGACACTTGCCACTACCCCCCTGTTTTGGGTGTGTGACTGTGTGGCTGTGTTGTGTGTATTTATGGGAGAATCGTTTAACTAACTGGCGGCGTTAGTCGCTGCGATTTAGTGCTAATGTGGAACGGAGCATCCTCTCATACCACATACACTTACCTATCCGCCCCATGCCCTGCAGCTTGGCTAGCGAGAAAATTTACTGTTTACAATTTGTTGCCTGATTGCTTGCGCTTTACTAAATTTATTGCATGGTATATTTATTTTGTAGCTACCCCTTTTCCAACCCACCACAGCCTTTTTCTCAGTGTGTGCGCATTTTTATCTCTTTGCGTATTTATTATAATAGCAACTGTGCTGCATTATTATTTTCGTATTACTACTACTAAGAGATACAAATATGTTTGAGTCTCCGTCATCGTTGCTCTACTTTATGTGATATACAATTTAAAATAAGTGAACAACTAAATAAAGGTAAAAAGCAGGAAAAGGTAAAACAATTGCTTGCTATTAAAAAATAAACATTAATCGTAAAAACTCTTTAAGCTTGTTCTTAATATATCTTTGAGATTCAACTGGATGGCTGAGAAAAATATATATTTGGATGAAATATGTAATGAAAAGAGGCATTTTCCTTAAGAATACGTTATGTATGTATTTATTTCGAACCAAAAAATGAGGAAAATGAGAAAGTTACGTAATTAAAAGATGCTCTCTTAACGCTTTCACTAGAAGATTAATTAATTCCAAGTCTTTTAATGACTTTTTAATCAATTCAATGGCCAAGTCTAGACATATATTTTCAGCCATTGTATTTCGTAAATTGCATTATTTGTGCCAATCTGCGTCTCAGTCACGCACAAGAGCCAAACAATTTGCTTAACAGCGGTGCACCACCAGCTCCGACGGCACCCAGCCACAACTGGCAGCCGAGCAAATACTTTGGCCTGAAAAGCTGGCCGACGCGTTGGTGCAAATAAATTATATTAATTGCCAACAAGCCAAAAAACCAAAACAACAAAATAAAAAAAACAAAATGAAAAATACCGTCAAAGTCTTTTTGTCGAGATTCATTAATCTCACTTTATAGTAATAAGCGGCTTTGGTGGTTACGGTTAGGTTTCATTTGGATGGGTATGGAGCTTACCTACGACCATTCGTAGGGCTTGATTAAAAAGGCCCCCAGGACTCTGTTGCTCCCTCACTCTCTCTTTCTGAATCATATTCTATATCTCCCTGTTGCTCTCTCTCTCTCTTTAACAGCTGCCTGTGCACTTGTTGCAAAGTCAAACGGCAAGTCGCAGTTAGGAGGAGGATGAGCAAAAAAAACTTTATCCTTGCCATTTGCAGCGACTGCCCGCTGCGCAGCATTGCCCCGTTTCCCATGGCCCGTATAGTTCATACTGCTGCTGCTTAGGTTTGTTCAACAGACAAACATTGACAATACACTGGGCGCGTTTAACTGGCCAAAGGACTGACTGGGCGAAATCCAGGACCGAATTGGGTCCTGTGGCAGCCACTTGGCGCCGGTTGCCGTTTGCCGTTTGCGGCTGCCTAAAAAGTCATATTAATAATGAAAATTGTACAGTAGCGAAAAGTTTAAATGGGAAATTTTTGCAGCCAAGTAAGTAGTATGCCGCTGCTGCAGATTCAGTCAGCCCTGCAGCAATGCAGTGGCGCCAAGCTGTGTGCCCAGCATCCAAAAAGAGCACGGGCTGGACGGAGGGAGAGGCACAACGAAGTATGTGTGTACATGAAAGTTATTGGGCTTAGAGCGCTTTGCGCTTAATATATATAATATATACTAGGGAAAAGGGCACTGAGGAGGGGTGTTCTTAAACTTAAAATAAAGCTGCAACATAAAGTAAAACAAAGTTATGCTAATAACATGTATATGTAGCTGTATTCAAAGCTATCTGCTGTACATCCAACATTATGATAACGACAAGGAATTTGTTGAGTATTTGCTACATTCGTTGAACCCAACCCTAATTAAAGTTGGCATTTAGGAATTTTTATCAGTTATTATTGACAAAATAATATAATAAGGTATTGAAATGAACACAATGCTGGTCAAGTTCAAGTAAAAGTTCTGCAATCACTTGCTGAGAAGCTCATGATAACGACGTGGAAACTTGCTGGCAATATTGTGTAATGCAAACTTTCAGTTAATTTAAGTAATTTCCTTCAAGTTTTTCGAGTCATACAATAACTCACGACAATTTAACAGTTCGTATATCATACGAACATCATTAAATGCTCACTTAAATTTCGTTTGACTTGTGCTTACAGAAATTCAAGTGCCTGGCCAAATTGCCAAAAGATATATATGCCACATAAAGTAAGAATGTAGATATATGTTAGCTACTGCGTACGAGTGTAGCAATAACCAAGCTCTGACTTGTTGGCATGTGGCTTGGAGAAAGGGAGATGGCTGCTTGTCTCGCGTGTGCAACCGCACGTAACTATCAAAGCGACTTCGTCGCCAGCCAACGTCTTAAATTGAGTAACAGAGCGCAGAGCGCTGCCACAGAAATATCATGTAATGGAGAACTGAGTCAGCGGCAGCCATAGATAAACTTGGCCAGAAAATTGGTGCAAAGAAAATTGAAAAATTGATAGCAAGATTGATCTAAAAAATAATAATAGAGAAGAAGCAGAGAACTTATGTTCTGTTTGAGGATTACTGAAAATTAAAATTGATGGTGCATCAAAATGAAAATTGGACATTAGTGAAAAGAAAATATGTGTATCAAGATACGCTATCTACCTTTTACATAATATTAACAAGGATGTGCTGAGAAATTAGATGCGAACTGTAAGTGGAAACCCAATCTCTTTGACTTTCTTGAATTTTACTTAAGTTTATTGTTATTATTCTTGGCAAGAGCATTTCATATTCAACGTGGCCCCAGCACAATAACTCACATGGCAGCCGCCTGCCCATCAATAGACGCTCACAACACACCCTCCGTAACAAAATCCCCGCAGCCATCTATCCATCTATCCACTGTCTGCTGCATGCCAAGCAAGTGCAAAGTTTGTACGGTATTAAAGTTTCCGATGTAATGACGTTAAATAAAATTGGAAGCGACTTCAAAAAATTGAACTTATATTGGCTTCCAAAAAAAGTGAAATTACATTTTACCATGTACATGCAACACAGTGCGGGGATTGTATATAATAGATATATGGTGTGCATGTAGAGGTTAAGGAGAATGCCATGTTTTACATTTGCCACATGCAATATTTCATGCTAGTTTCCCTCGATTCCCCTTCCCTGCACATTTGAACGAAGTGGAATTCATCATCATAACAGCAAACGATGCGCTGCAAGTGCAGCCGCAAAACTCGTTTGAGAAACGGTTTTTGACGCATTGCAGTGTGGCCACCAAAATGGATTTGATGACTATGCCCGGGCATTTAGATAGGACACCAGAGAGTGAGAGAGTGAGAGAGCGAGAGAGAGAGAGAGAGAGTGCGAGAGAGATGGAAAACGAAATATATGCGAGAGCAGCATAACATTTTCTGCTAAATAGTTGGAATTAGGAATTAGACTTGGTCCATGGGCTTAACGATAAATTGAAACAATTTATGGCTGGGAACTGAGGAATTATATGAGACTTTATTGCTAGGCAGGCCTAAGCTGCCTTGGACTTAATGTGTATGTCCGGCACGAGCTGTAAGCTAAGTTTATCTGGTGAGGCGATAAGCTAGCTACAATTAATGTATATTAATGTTGGGAGAAAAAAAACTTATTTTGCATGTTTCTTTTTTAGGTGATGCGTAGTGGAAAAGATTAAAGAAACTGCAGACGAATAATTTAAATTCCTTTTTAAATAGTTATTAACTTTGTTTTGTTGATTTCTGTGGTTCATTTTATTTTTCATTGAAATCTTCTATTTTCTGTAAATGTAAACCAGATGTAATCATATTTGCAGTTGTTTAAGATTCACATGGCAAAAAGATAATTAAGATTGAATTATATTCTTTCAAAGAATAGTTGAGGAGCATGCTATTAGTTTTTCATTTCGCATATAGGCTTTAGCCCATAATACTTTGATCTAATACAGTTCATACATTTCAAGGCTTAGTCCACAATGCTCCCTACTGTTGGTAAGCCTTATGAAACTGCTATGTACGATATACAAGAATTTCGCTTCATTGTGCGCACAATGCCTGCTCAAGCATAATCACACACATACACAGACACTCTGGCATGCATTTCTGTGTATTATGCTTTGCTTTTTTTGGCAAAATCTTAAAGCATAATTCTGTGGGCGCGTTGTCCATTGTTTGGTTTTAGCTTTGGCTTTGGCCTCACTCATTTTGCGTCGCTTTGTTTGCCAACTGCATTGCCGAGTGGCTTTTGTTGTTATGCAGCAAACATATTCAGAACAGCACCAGCAGATGCAGCAGCTTTTGCCTCTATTTTTCCCTATTTTAAAATAATAAATATCCAATGCAGAGGACTTTAAAATTAAACTGAAGAATCTAGTTGAGAGGCACTTTGAAATATATGTATATTCTTCAATTTAACTCAGAGTCAAAATTGCCTATAACTTTATCAAATATATTTCCATGTTTGCTACACACACACATCGCGGCTGCCTCACAGGCAAATTAGATTGACTGATGGATGTGGAGGCAACTCCTCACCTCAGCCCATGCACTTGACACGCCAGCAAGAACGACAGCAACAGAAGCACTTGCCCTGACATACGATGCCACTTGAGAGATATGTCTTTGTTTCACTCTTAACATTTATGTGCTCTTTTTGTTTGAATATATGTTTATTTGTTTCGTCTCTGTTTGCCTTTTGATATCTCAACTTAGCGTGCGGCTTAGCTTCGTATTGTAAATCGGGGCAATTCATTCAGCGGGGTGTGTGTGTATTTTTGGTACGGTTGGGGTGGTTGGGGTGGTTTTGGGGATTTCTTGTCACATGATATCTTGCGCGCATTGTGGTTGTTTATTTATTTTTTTCATTACACGTGTAACAAAGTTTTGCATTTGCTTTGAGCTTGTCTCACGCATTAAAAAGTCGGCAAACAAAAAAGGCTCAGCTACATATATCTGTTGTTTTTTTTTCTGTTGTTTTTTTCTTATCATTTTTTGTTTATTTGAGTTTTTACTTATCTGGCTGGGTGTGGCTGTTAGGGGTTGTGCCCTCGGGTTATACGGGGTCATCCTTGTCAACCAGTTGACATGTGTCATAAATCGCGTACAGAAAATTGAAAGGCGTTGCCAGTGGAGCGCTTGTATGCAGACAGAAATTCCAATAAAATGTTGAAAAATTGTTGAGTATGTGTTAATATTTATGTAAGTTGGAGCTCCATATGTACACTCCCTTAAAATAAATTAAATGCAATGAAAAAAATTTAAATATTTGCTGAAAAATGTATAAATTCTTCACAGAAATGAAAAAACTCGCCCTGAGATATATTTTTTTTAAATTAAATATGCGACACATTGTTGATATTTCTGTAAATGGTATTTTAACCGCTATTCAATGTTAGTTAAAGACTCACCAGTTGGCAATTTCTTCGCAAATTTTAGGTTTTTGCTCTCAAATATGAATATGTCTCTCGTCCTGTCTAAAATATATAAAAATTATCTTTACTAAGCAAATTTTAAGAACAAGAAAACGCAACTAAGAACTTTGCCAGCTTATAAAAGCAGTTAACATTTCTTTAGCTTCCACATCATTTACTTCCCACTTGTCTCTCACTTTCAAAGCCAGATTCCCCCTGCAACTTTCGCTCTCTAGATAAAAAAATGCATTTGTCTTCGAACCTCCCAACTTGCTAAACTTGTCAAAAGAATAAAAAAAAAAGAGAATGAAAGTAAAAATGCTATCAGTGAAAGTAAAAATTTGTTTATATGTCCGATTTTTCAGTAAGGGGAGCATTTCGCTTATTTCAGCATGTTTCCAGATATTACGCTGATGTGTTTTGCCTGATTAAACAAAGTGTTAAATGAGCTGCAAAAAAGGTATACGCGCTTTGACCAACGCTGGACAACGGCCATAAAAACAGAAAAAGGCAGCAGAAATGCCAGATATTCGTGTGTTGTGGTTGTTGTTGTTGCTGCTATCATACATGAAATATCGCATAAACTAAAGCAAAATGTCAAAGTTGCAGTCAGAGCGCAAATGTCAAAAGGGTTGACAGCGCATCAGCGGGGGTATGGGCGGGGCTTGGTTTTGCATGATTTACGATGGTCTATCAAAAATGGCGACGCACAAAAGTATGCTTCACTTTTTTACACTTTTTGTTTTGTGTAATGCAATGCACAAAGCGAAGCAAAGCGAAGCAAAGCGACGGCTGTTAAAAGTTAATCAGTTGTTGTTTTTCTTATTGTTGTTGCCAGATGAATAATGGCTCAAATGCTTGGCTGACATTTCATTAAAATTAAAAAAAATAGAACGAATGCCCGAAAGCGAGAGTTGAGAGCGACAGCAATGCCAACACTTACACAGTCAATTGCGCAAATCTCAAACGCAGCTGAAGATGCAAATGCCAAAAAAAAACAAAAAAAAGCTGAATATGAAGGGATTTTTGTTTGTTTTTTTTTTGGTGCCCATATATTTTATGTATATCCTGCTGCTCGATTATAATTTAATCTAGTGTGGTATGTGTGACAAACTCACGATGTGCATGCGACGTGACATTGCCACCATTTTTCACAGCATTCCACTCTGCATACGCTACAATAGAACGGTGAGGAGAGGTGAAGGTGCGGTGGATATAAGACACAGACGGGGTGAGCTCTGGCAATAGCACAATGACAAGGACCTGCAATGTGGCATGTGGCGAAATAGAAGTGTCTGTCATTTTTATAAATAACATTTGCCATATGTGTGAGTGCGAGTATGTGCGTATGTGTGTGAGACAATTCTGGCAGTGTGTCATTGCCACTACAATCTAAAAACAAATGGCAAAAATGTCAACAATTTGGTGCTGTTCGCATTGTCATAACGACGCCAAGCAACGACCCGTGCGCTGACTTTGCCGCTAGTATGCTTTTTATAAATACCAATAAATATTTGCAAATTCCAACACCAAGAGAAATGCGTCGCACAATTAAAGTAATTGCTGGGCTGGGAGAAAGGAATTTTAGTTCTCTGTCCCGTTGTTTTAGTTTTGTCATTAAGCCTGCAATTAAGCCATTTATGCCAAGGCAGCACAAAAATGTTAAGCACTTACCAGCCAGCCAGTCCAACCAGCCGACCAACCAACCTACCAAGTCATACAGTTAACTTGGCCTGAACTTGAGTTTCGCTTATTGCGGGCTAATTAAAGCCCCTTAAAGGCAAAACTTCAACCGTCAATGGTGATGATGATGGTAATGATGATGATTGTAAGTAGTGGTAAGAGCGTTATGCTTTTGGCCTAGTCAGCAGCATTGTTTTTGGAATGTAAGCACATTCTTGGGTCTGTCAATATCGTTTTACTGTGTTCAGCTAATGAGTGTTATTCATGAAAAGGTAATCATTCAAGTTCAACTTTGCAATTCTGATGGCCAAAATAACTTCTGACCCAAGCCAATCTACACAAAAATTTAATATTAGACGTAGCATATTTCTATGTGTGTATCTCTAGTAACCTATTTCGTAAAAAATTCTTTTGACTAGTCTGTCATTATAAAGCACTCTCCTACTTTAAACCGTGCTAGCTTTGTGTAATACACTTCGTTCACTTACAACTCCCTCCTCGGCTTTGCCTTAATAACAATTAATTTTCCCAAGCACACTTGGAACTTTTCGACACCTAGGCAAGCAAAGAACTCCCTTGCATTTCAAAGCTAGCCGGCACAATTTGAGTACGCTGCATTACCATACTTTTCCGATTATACCAAGTACAACTTATGCCAAACGCTTTGCCCGGCCAACTGAGCAGCAGCAGCAGCCGCAACAACAAGTGAACAAAATACAAGCCGCTTAAAAACCTTCCGCTCATTATAAAACGCAGTGCCGCACATCAACATCATCTGCTGCTGATGCCCCTGCTGGGGCATGCCTCATAGGGGATCCACAGCAGGCATCCTTGCAACGTTGCAACACATTGTGCTTTTCATATTTTTGCACAATGAACGCCGCTAGCCTTGAGCCAGCTGCAGAACTCAACTCAACCCCCAAATACCTCTTCCGCTGCTTTTGCTTCTGCTGCTGCTGGTACTGCTCCTACTGTTGCTGTTGCTATGTATGTGTAACTGTCGCTGTCGCTGGCTGCTAAGGCAACCCGGCCAAAAACCCCGGCACAGCACCTCGCTCCGTTGCAGCCCATCTTTTGCTTACAATTAACCTCAAAAATGAGTTTCCATTAAAAATGCCCCAGAGTCATCGATGTGTCCTGGGTGCGAGTGTATTGTATGCGTGTGTGTGGCTTGCAACATTTTCTTCTTTTTAGCCTGCAGCGGCTGCTGCTGCTACTGCTTTCATTGTCCATCTTCGTCTCTGCCTCCGTCGCCTCTGTCTCCGGCAACTTTACGACAACGCCACGTGACGTATGTTGAGCTGTCAGTTGTGTTTAATGTGCTGCAATCTTACATAGTTCTTCTTCATCTCATTGTTTTTGTTGTTGTTATTTTTTTTTTTGTGTGTCCTTTTCTTGTTGGCTTTTCCATTTTTTCACGCTTGCTTCTTGCGGCTTAAGCATGCAATTTTCAACACAAACACAAACAAACAAAAACAATATAAATAACAAAATTGAAGTTAGCATTGTTGGTATGTATTAGATAAACAACTAAAAGATAAACCCAGCTAAGTCCGAACTTGATCTTGTTGCTGATGTCTTTGTGTCGAAACTGAGCTGTGAATATAAAAGATTTGTAGAGCACTTGTAAAACTTTTTCTGTAGACTATGAGAGGGGACAGATAAAGTTTTAAGTTACACATCTATAGAATGCAAAGTGATTTTTAGTTTTTATTGTGCATTTCGCACTTAACCTTTTTGAGATAAATTGTTGTACAAATATTTCTGTTGTTCGTGTGGGCAACAATTGGAAATAATGTTTTCAATCTGATTCAAATTCTTTATATGATGGTGTGCCAATAAATCCAAATTCAACCCATTCCTTACTCCCATACTAGAGTAGCCCTTCTATCAAATGCTTATCCACATATCATCATGTGCTACGATTGTGGTTTTTTGCTGAAACTTGATGCCTCGAATGCAGAAGCTGCTTTTTCATCTCTAGAGTCATTTTTTGCTCATCCATTAAATGGCGCTGTCTGTGGCTGTGGCTGGCAGTAAATTAATAATTCCTCGACCTTAGCTGGCAAACAATTTAAATTTCTTTTGCCGTGGCAAAAACAATTAGACGCTCGATCACACTAATTGCTGCTGCATTAATCTATTGATTCGACACTCACACACACCCCACCCGAAGCACAGCCACACACACATACACACACATAAGCAAAAGCAAACACACTCACATGAGCACGTCCTTTCGTTGTGTGGGGGTGTGGCGGAGTCTTGACCATTTTAAATTGAATTTTAAATTAATAAATGTTGCGGTTGCATCAAGAATTACAAATTTATACGCGTCGTGCTTGGTATCGTCGTTGATGCAATTGTTGTTTCTCTTGTTGCCGTTGTGGTTGTTGGTATCGTTGTTCTCGTTGGTTCCTGTCGTGCGCCAAGCATTGTGGCTAAATCTATGTACATTTTTTTTTGTCGCTTGGCCTTCTGTTAGTGACTCCCTTTTGCCTCTTCTATATTATGTTTCCTTTCTCTGCATACCCTTTAAGCTATTTTCTGTGCTGGGAGTTTTGCCACTGGGTTGGATTAGGTATATTATATGTCCCATTAGAGTTGAACATTGAATAAAATGTGTCGAGGACTAACTTCGCTCCATCGATATCTGCAGGATATTTTTGAGTTGCATATGCCTCGCCGCCGTGGAGTACACTTAATTCTTTTGTTGCATATAAATCTTGGTTTTGCCGACTCGTTTTTCCTTGCCACAGCCTTGCATGGCGGTTTGCATTTCTATTCTTTTCTTCACATCTTTTTTGTATCGCTTTCTTTTTGTTGTCTTGTTTTGTTTTGTTATGTTTTGCTTTTGTGGTTTTAATTCTATTTTCACTATAAATTGTTTCGGTGCGCTAACATTTTACAAGGCGACGTACTGGGCGAGTGCTGTGTGGATCGTAGAGCGTGCGGCATTTTACATTTGGCTGCTGCCCGTATCCGTCCGTACGTCTTGTGCGTCCGGTGTGGCATGCAACTAATTACATTTGCATATCTATGGCCAAGTGGAAATGCGGCACAGCCGATAGAAGCCCTAAAACTCATCTTAGTCTTAGCCAAAAGTAAAGGCAGCCAACTGCAGTTGCCCACAAAATAAAATAGAAAGAAAACGGTTTTGTGGCGTCAAACATCAAACTGCGCCCCGACTGTCGTCAGTTGCACAGTCAGCATAATTATAAACTTTTCGTAGTATTGTTTACGCATCTGCCTTATGTCTTTATAATGAGCAGATACAACAACAATAATCTGAACAACAATCGACCAAAACTTTGTCGCTCGCCAAGCAATTAAATATGCACTTGGCGACTGGACTCCATTTCGTTGCCTGATTTTTCTATGCAACTGGACGCGCCCATAAGCACGACTGCCTTTGCTGCGCTGAGTTGAGCACTTCGTTAATTAAACTATAATTAATATAAGAAAAACCAAAAGAAAAAAATTGAATTTGCCAGGCAAAGGAAAACTCAACGCCCAACTCTTTTTGATTGCTGTGCATTTGCTCTGCAAACAGCTTAATGTTGTTGTCATTTCCTTGATTCAATTCTAGTTGCTGTTGTTCCTGGCATTTTCAATTAATTGTGTGCCACTTACCAAGCGGCTCATGCGCCAAGTGCGCTTCAAACGCAGCATCCAATTCATTGCACCGCCATCAATCCCCTTTAAGTGAATAGAATGAGTGAATTTTTTTATATTCATATTTATTTAAAGTTAAAGGCACTCGTTGTACAATTTATAAAATAAAATGGTTCAAAGGTTTGTTGGGCAATAATTGAAGCTGATTCTAAAGTTATAATTCGATAATATATTGAATTAAAGACGTTGTTAGCTACGATGACCAATAAGAAACGAAACCAATATGGTCACTAATTTCGGTGGTTTACATTTGTACAAATATATATGACTTTTTCGACTTCAAATCAAATGTAATAAGCATCTAAGGAAAGTGAAAGCAAAAAACTCTATTCACTCGCCTAATGAACTTTCATGGAATCGCTAAAATATCTACACCCAAATTGGGGGTACTTTAGTTGGCCTTCGAACTGATCGATAACTGTCACTTGGTCTATATTCCCCATGGCCTTACTGTTTGTTACTATTCCTGTTGTCTGCTACAACCGAGTAAATTAATCAAATGAACTATCTCAGAATATAATTAAGACAGACCACACCTCCCCACCATCCACAAATACAACTAGCTGGGGACATATATGTGGGACATGGAAATTGGAGGGAAAAGTTAATTCTGGTATATGCAACAGAATGAGGCAGAAATATTAATAAAGCTAAAAGCATGCGACCAATAATGTTTATAAATTTAATTATGTAAATGTTCGGCTATAAAAAATAACGCGACCAAAAACCGAAAAACAGCGAAGCACTGAGGAAAAAAAAGGACAGCAAGCGAGCTGAACGTCGAAAAAAAAAGCAAAAATTTAATAGATGTCAAGCACAAATTGAAATGCGAATGCGAAAACAGCGGAGCAAAAGCTAAATGCAAATATAGTAAAAATCGCTTGTTGATATATATTAAAAAGATAACACATATAAAAAATAATAATAAAGGGAAAGTGAAAGATAGACACAGAGTGGAGAAAAAGAGGAGCTACGAACTGTTGTACCCATCACAGGGTGAGGCTGAAAACTCAACTCGCATATGAAATTAATTAAATTTTTTCCGGATTGTCAGCGAGCGTTTTACTTTTAATGTGACTGCTTTATGGCTCTTACCTATACAGACAGTGACAAATAGAGCGAGCGGGATGGCTAACAAAAACACTGAGAGATAGAGGGATTCGTTTGTGTTTTATTTGTAGACACACATTACAATGTATGTAATCCAAATGTGTATGTATATTATATGTATGTACGTGTATCTGTGCATTTTTGCATTTCCGTTTGGTTATTAGTTTTTCTGCGGCTTTTCCGGCATTTTTTATGTGAGCTCGTTTACATATGTGTGTGCGGTTTTTATGTATGTGTGTGGAAATCAAGGCACTGGCTTTTTTTTTATTGTTGTGGTCATGTTACTGTCTTAATTTAACTTGCAACCGTTAATTAAAACTACAATAAAGCCAAATATGCAACGAGCTTCACATACAGGTGACCACCCTTGACTCTTTACTGCATCAGAAGGGATTTGAATGCGGGTGGATAATAATACATTCAGTGAGCTTAATTATATATTATATTTCGATTTAGTTGTGCTAATATCATCCAACTATTTTATTTCAGAGTCACAGTCGAGGCCCATTTAATTATATTTTGAAAGCATTTCCCAAACGACACACTTTAGCTTAATTATTTTTTTAAGTTTTCATTGTTTTAAGATAGATTTGGCTGAAAAGCCCATTTAAATCGCAAATGGACATAAATTAACAATGATTCAGAGAGTATATCAGTGCGAGAGCATCAATTAAAAATAAAGTATTTCCGCGTTGCTTTCACACTATTTAACAATATTTAATAATAATGAAACACATTTCCTGGCAAACTTTATAGCGCGTAGCTTTTGTGGTGGCGCCTCCCTGAAAGCAGGCAGGCGGTCAGAGTTGCGAACATGTGTCGAACTGACACAGGTAGGCGCCATTAAGCATTTACGCCGCTGTCCAGCGGCTTTTATACATTTTATGATCATATTTCCAATAAATAATGTATAGGCTCGCTCGCAGACAGACTGTCGTTACCAAAAATGAGCAATCGTATGTACTAAAATGGGCGATGGAATGGAATTCGATGGCGGAGTCGTTTCTCGTTAATTACATAAATGCAATTATGCAACTTTATGCGAGTCTATTTGAATGTTTAACATGTCATTTACATATGAAAGATTTAATGGCAGCGCGCATTAAATTGAAAATGCAAGCGGAGTGGTGTGGATATGAAGAAAGGGGAGCAGGGACAAAAAGCGTAACAAAGAGCCAATTAAAAGGCTAACAGTGTGCGCCGAAAGTTTTTTAATTATAACTTTAAATTCAAAAACATTTAAGCCGAATGCGAATGCAAAACGCATTAAAACTCCTGTTTGTTGCCCATAAAAGTGTGCTATAAAGCGTGTCTGTGCCTGTGTGTGTGTGTGTGTGTATGTGCAGATGGCTCACAAACACATACACGCATGCAATGGGCAGCTGACAATGTATTGGCTTTGTAAGTGTAACTGGATGTATTTTTTTTTTGGTGCTATACCCTATAAATATAAAATTAAGGGGAAAAGGAGTATATTCTCGAAGAGTATTTGAGTTAATAAAACTTAATTGGTATTTTCAGTAAAAACTGTTAACTAACTTATAAATATAACATCGGAGATATGTTATAGAGTATCTGCTAGTCTCTCTCTCCTCTCTCTCTCTCGCTTTTTCTATTTTTTTCGACTCGAGATCAGTCTTGTGTTGTAGTTATTATTGTTGTAGTTGGTCGTAATGGACGGCATTGTTAATTGTGTGCCATAAATCTGTGTGCAGCAGTCGCCGTTGGCATCGTCGTCATCAACCTCAACCTCAAACTGGGAGCTCATTGCCAGTTTTTCCCATTTGCTCTCACATAACGCATATAGTCAGTCGTCGAGTCGTATACTTGTATATGTTTTATATCTCCCAGACTACCTTTTGCCTTTTAAAAAAAAAAAATGATTGCAAAAAAGGAGTAAAGCAAATGCGAGCAAATAACAAACAGACGAATGGCCAGACAAAGTAACATGTTACATGTAATTAATTTCAAATTATTTATACATGAACGCGCGTTGCCCCGTAAAACGAAGCTAACAAATAAAAACAACCACGAAAACAACATAAAAAAAAAAAAAACTTCAACAGAGCCTGCGGCGTTGTTCGCACTATGCATTGTGCTCAATTAAAGACTGACCGTAGGGGCCAGAAAGTAGGGCAGTTAATAAAAACTGGTAAATAGTTTGGAAAGGAGCATTCTGAGTGTATATCAAGCTCCATAGCAAATGAGATTAAATAAAATGGATGAGTGGCTGTATTCTCTGTCTTTGCACTTTTCTCACTTCTCATTCATAGTATCTGAGTACAAAAAGCTGGAATAATATATTGATATGCTCGTAATATTAAAGACTTGCTTGCTTTCCGTAATTCACTTATACTTAACTTTTGAGTTGATACAGTTAATTATGGTAAATTTAGAAATGCATACACAAGAAGCTTATTTAAATTTATTACCTCGCTTTTACTGTATTTTCACCTGAAACAACTTCCCATTTAAGCTCAGATTGTAACGCACGCCTCGCCACAGCTAATATGCCCCAACCCCACTGACTCAGCAATCCCCTGTGTAGGGCATAAAATGGTAGCCTACAAGGTCGTAAAGTCGCAAAAGCGCCTTTTGCTTTCGGGTTTGGCTTGAGGTTTAGGTTTGGGGTTTGGCTTTTGGGCTCTGGGCTCTGGTCTGCGTCGCTCTGCTCTTTCTCTCTTACTCATAACGACAGTGACGAGAGGCCGCAAAGTATTTATTTGTTAACTGGTTTAATGACGCCAGAGCCAAAACAGTTGCCGGAGCGTCATAAAATGCGTGCCACGCACTTTAAGCCACAAATGCAATTGCTGTGCGTGTGCGTGTGTAAATCATAGCATTTTGGCTTTAAGCGTTAAACTGCGCAGCATTAACTGCCTGTCCCCTGCTCAGCAGGCCATCCCAGTTACTCGCAGGTAGCGGCATCAGGAGGAGACAGTAGGTGGTGTCGAGGGAAGCAGCTGCGTTCCAATAAGCACATAATTGAATTCTGATCATAAATTTGCATTATGGCTGTGGCGCTTCGGTTTCTAGAGGCTTCACATTGCTTTGGTCTGGTTATGGTTTGGTGTGGTTTTCCCAGCCACAACGATATAATTTTTGGTCATTTTTTTTGTTTGTGCAGTGTACGCAGCACGTGGCTTATGGCATAATTTTACCCCAAACGCACATTTCAGATTGCGGGCCCAGCGCCAGGGAAGATACTCATAAAAACGTGCTGCCACCAAAAAAAAAAAAAAAAAACAACAAAATGAACGCGCAGCTGGATGGATGCCAGTGTTGAGAGTTGAGTTAAGTACGTGGTGGCGGGGGGATAGTGGGTGGAGAGGGGACCGTCATAAAATGTTGCGATTTATGGTCGAAACACCTAAATAACAATGGACACTGGCCAAGCGCCAGTTGTGCAAGTCTGAGGTGAGCTTATTGGGAGTTGAAAACCAAGCAGCAATTTATGCAAATATGCTTCAACTATTCCAGATACAATTGGATATATTTGGTTAACCTATGGTAATTATTGAAACACATTACGGACGCACATTACATATTATTTCGGTTAAAACTTTACAACACATTTGTCACAATAATAAGTTCATTGACTAAGTGCTTAAGGCAAGTTGCACTTGATTTATGATCAAAGAAAACAAATTAACTCAACTTAAATGTTGTAAATACACAGAACATGTCGACTGCAGCTTAAAAACAAAAAGTATGTACTTTACATCCTAATAAATATGAAATCTTTACAGTATACAAATCGGGGTGGTGCATCGGTTTTTGCCAAACGACAATAGGTTGGCAATTGATGAAGAAAACTAGTTAGAACGTGTAATTGAGTTACCTAACTAGAAAACAAGTTAGCAATTCCACCTTCAAATATAATCTACACACAGTAAACGAGTTGTTAGTCTCAACTTAAGGGCTTTCAATACAGACAACCATTTTACAAGTCCTTTTAAGAGCTCTAAACTCAGAAACGTGCACTCTCTTTGTTTGATACTACCTGTCAACACACACAACAAGCTAGCAGCCTTAGCTCCAAAGTTGACTACACAAATTCCGATTTATTTTTAATTTATCATTTTTATTGGCTCTTCTTACCACTCTATATTAATTAACTCATCAGAATATGGACAGGAATCTGAACTCCATTGAGATTATATGTAAACAACTGTAAATTCACTTCTTGTACTTGTGGCTCATGTTGTTCGCTTTTGTAAATGTGTGTTCAATGTGATATTTCTATCGATCCATCGAGTTGTTATTCAGATATGCAGATGCCTTCAGTTAACTCGCTCTCGGCCAGGCATTTACTACAGCAGCTGCTTATTCCCAGTATACAAAAGCACACACACACTTTGCTATTATTTATATTTTAATTTTCAAGCTCGTTGACTGCACCACCAGCTTGATTTGTATTTGTATTTGTATTTGTACTTGTATTTGTATACGTACATATTTATACATATGTGAGAGTGTGATATGATTAAAACATTTTATTACAGCATATATTTATCTAATTGTTTATAAATTTCTTGACTTGCGGCTAACATCAACAAAAACACGCACAGTCAATATAGCCATCAATCTATCTATATATATATCTATATATGCATCCATTCATATCCCTATTCGGTGGGAGGTGGGAGGTTCGTGGGGGCGTGTTCATACATTTCGCTTTGATTGTTTTCAGTACCGCACAACAAATGTGCTTGTCAAAAATTAATCACTTGCTCTTAGTAGTAAACACCCCTAACACATACACAAACATACATATATATACAAGATACATATATATACTAAGACAATGCCTGTTACACGCATTTATAATTGAATTTGACGTTTGTTGTTGTTGTTGTTGCTCTTGTTTTGACGTTCTCTATTCAAGTTGGCAGCTCGGCAATCGATGTGCTGTGGGCGACGAACGGTGTTGGCAACTGGCAGGCGCCTGAAAGCACGCAATTTATTTTCATTTCTCTAATAGACTTATTTAGGAAACAACACACACACAAACACACATTTGCACACCTATAAGCACACACTCATTTATATATATTGGCGTGTATATGTCTACGCAGTACTGGCTGCCAATATGCGTGTGTTTCGTGATAAATTATTTGTAATTTATTAATTTATTTATTAATTTTGCCGTCTGTTATGTTTTGTCTGTCTGCATCGTTTGCCCTCTCTCTCCCTCTCGCCTTTTCTCTCTTTCGCTTTCTCGCATTCTCCTCCTCTATGTGCTTGTTAGGGCATATTTGAACTTCAGTCACGAAAAGCAGTTTATTTTGGAACCCAATAACTACTTTATGTCTTTGTTTGATCTGAAAGAAGTGCTGATATAAAGTAAATGTATGCATATGTGAGAAATTAATTCGATATTTACTCTATATTGTTGAAGACTGTGTTACCAATTGATTGAAAAATAAATCATAATTATTAATATAATTCGATTTCCAACAAAACATTAATCCATATAATACTATATAAATACTTTTCTCAAAAGATTCATAAAGAATGTGCTAAAATGTTTCAATAGCTTCACAGCTTTGATAACTTCTTATGAACTTTAACCTGAAAGGTATATAATTCTTTAAGAAATCAGATCCAATTAATAATAATATCCCAGGTAGACAATCAAATGCCAAGAGTATCTACAATATGTATTTGCCATTTCTTTTGTAAAGCCTGGTTCGCATTTGGCTTTAACTTTCTGGTTTGTTGTGGCAGCTCATTAATAAGGTCAGCAACAAGGTGAAGGTGTTTATGTTTCGCACTGTCTTAACTTGTTTTCCATTCTAATATTTTATTTTATTGCATGCTAGGCGGCGTTTAATGGCCCCGTCGCATGCGAGTCGCCAGTTGTTGTCAGGCTTGTGTTGACAATATAAATGGATTTCCAATGATTTATTATTGCATTAGAACGCATTAGGTAAACAGCCCAGCAGCCAACAGTAGCTGCCAATAGTAGGAAATATTACTCACTCAGAACTTCTCCATTTTTAGTGACGCATCGCCGCTAGTCCCTTCTTCATATCCTCCACAGACATTTGTTTCAGCCGGCTCAGTGTGCACTCAGTGGAAATGCATTAAAATGAGTCATAAGTTTAAAAATTTATAAAATGCGCCAGCGCATAACTGCCAGACAAGAGACTCAACCAATGGGGGACGCTTGTGGGCGTGGCTGTGAGGCATTTGCAACATTCCTTGTAACATTTTACTGCCCAGCAAGCAGGCAGCAGCAGGCAGCATTATCAAATGTCTACGACAAGAAAAATTAAATTAAATTGTTGTGAGTAGTCAGTGCTAGACTGGGTTTGCACACCGAAGCTGGATGTGGAAGCGAAAGGGAAATAGCAGAAGATGGGAGAACTTCTATATGTTAAAATAGTCTTCGACAGGCACATGGCCTGGACAGCGAAATTGAAACGTTGGCATCTAAGACGACCATCTTCCGGGGCCGCAACAGGAGAAGCAGCAGCAGCTCCAGCAGCAGGATTCGTAATGCAAACTTAATAAGATGTATGCCATCCTCTCTCCTCTCCATCCCAGTATCCCGATCCGTCTGGCAGTGCATGTCGTCTGTCAGTGGATACACATGCAACCATCACGACTGCACTGACAGTTAGACAAACAGAGTAGAAAAACTCAGTTGGTATGTCAGTTTATCTGTCGCCGTGCTAGATATAGAAGCAGTGCGATAGAGTGGGAGAGAGAGAGAGAGAAATAGAGAGGGACAGAGAGAGGCGCAGAACAAGCGGACAGCTTGAAAAGTCAGCAAATTTGTTAGCCCAGGCAAGTTGTTGCCATATAACTGTAATCAGTAAACATTTTATGTTTAGGGCTGTAGTGCATTTTGTATTAAACATCAGGCTGTGGCTTCCCTTCAAACACATACATCCAAACAATGAGAACGTGCTTCCATCTACCAAATGAATATAGCCACATTTGGTGCCTCCGCCAAAATCATGCACTCAATCAAAATTAAACTGATAGTTATAGGTCAATACTTAAATATATTAAATAAATTACAACCTTAATATTGTAAAAAAAAAACAAAAACAAATATCTTAAATCATATATTAAAAATCGAATGTGTTCAGTCTACGTAATCCGTAATGAGTTAATAATGAGTTGTGTTATTTACCATTATTCCATTATTATATTCTTTACTTAAATCATATATTAAAAATCGAATATGTGTTCAGTCTACGTAATCCGTAATGAGTTAATAATCATTTGTGTTATTTACCATTATTCCATTATTATATTCTTCAACTCAAATTTATGTGGATGTGTTCCTCTATTTAATAGTTGTTTTAACTTTTTTGTAATTTCATATAGCGTACACTGCAAGTTTATCAAGCACAAATTATATATTAGTACATTGATTAATTTTTAATCAATTTTCCTTACTTGACTCCGCATCCGTAACGAATGCTCTTGTTGAGCAACTGCTCATCTTTTCTTTTGTTTTTTCGCATCCTTGCAACTGAATACCAGCTTATGAGCCACTCAAATAGTTTTTACATTGTGCCTCCGTCTATTGTAAGCAGGCTCCGTCATTCATCCGCTATTCACAATCAATTTTGAAGCACACATACGTACATCCATATCTATTAACTGCTATCATTACGATCTACTTAGGCAGTCTTTATGGCCTACTCAAGGGACCCTTCTGTGTGATTCAATTGTTTGCTGCAAACGAAGTCGAACTCAGCTCGAGTACTTGGTTGTATTATATATCGATGTATGTATATGCGATATACAACGAGAGCCGGGCTGAGAGCCAGTTGCAAGCGACAGCAATTAGGCAAACGTTGGCCCTTCATTAGGCTGATCAATGGGCTGCTTGATGTCACTAGTGGGCAACAGGCACAGACAGTAGTAGGCCGCATGCAGGAGAATGAGGCGGCACATGTGCCATATCCTTTTTGCCAACAGGAAGTGTTGACTGGCCGCAAATTTACCAGCATCTTGCGGATGCAACTTTGTTATATCTTCATGCTTGTGCTTTCGCTTGCTTTTCCCTCTGCTACTGCTTCTGGGTTGGCTTCGGCTTCTGTTTCTTCTTTCTTTTTTTTTTGTTGCCGCTGGCACTTGCGGCTTTATTGTTGGCATTGTCTAACATCTTCAGCAAGTTGCCTTTTTTTCCCGGCTGCTGCCACTAAAAAAACGGTTATTTACTCTGTTTGTAGTGCCGCAGGCGTCGCTGCCACTGCCACTGCCTTGTCGCATACTTTTCACTCTATCCGGCAGATTCTCTCTACCCCCTCCTTTGCTCCTGATGCCAGCTTTGCCTGTGTGTGCCTACTTAACACAATAAACACTCAATTTTCAAGCATGTTTTGTTTGGGATTTGTCAGAGATACTTCTTGGCACACACACACCCTGTGTTGAGGAGGCCGAGAAGCCTGTTGGTTGGAAACTTTGCTAAGAAGCCCGCAACTGTTTGTTTAGGCAAGGCCCAAGCCGAGGCCTATAAATACATTTTAATGTTGCGACAATTGTTGACTGCTGCGGCTTTGATTTGTTTTCAATTGCTGGCAGCAAAAGTTTTTGGGATAATACCCAAAACTCGATACATGGAGTGAAATACGTGTGCAAATGAAAGGTGTTTCCACTTGTCAACAGCAGATTGCAGTAACAATTTTAAATATTTTATAAAATAGTAAAATACCATCCATATATCAATTTAAAAATAATTCATACAAATCTATTATATAAATTACTTTTAGATGTATAATTTTATATTATTTTACCTAATTTTTCAAACAAAAAATAAATAAATAAAAGCACTTAATGTTCCCAATAATTTAGAATCCATACTTTTGACTTCTCAGCTTGTTTAATAATTTAACAATAATAACAATTGGAGGCAAGTGGCACAGCTAATGCCAATGCTCTCAGATGCTGACTTGCGGCAAAATGGCATTTTGTGGCAAACCCACAAGGAGCAAGAACCAGCAACGAAAGTCGACTCTTGCTTGGCCCCAGTAACAGTATGAAAAAAAGCGCCTCTTATCAATCTTAAAAATGCATGAATAATTAAAATATGTAAATTTACTTGTGGCCAGTTGCTAGTTGCCTTAAAGGCACAAGTCCAATACCGAGACCATGCCCAAGTCCTGAGTCGAAAGTCACAAAGTCTCTTTAAACTGAGTTCGCAGTCATTTTTGTTCGCCGCTCTTGTAGAGCTGTTACTGTTTCTGTTTTTCTTTTTGTTTTTCTTTTTGTTTTTATTTTCTTTTTCAGCTTTTGGCGTCTGTAAAATGTTTGCTATACCAGCACGCAGGTAGCTTACACATTAAGAAACCGTGAACTCACTCAGAAGGGCCGAAGATGAGATACACTTTAATGTTATATTAGTCTTCAATTAATAAATTATTGCTTAATTAAGATCAACTTCATATTAAATGAATCCTGGTAATCGTGTATCGTCACCACCAATTTTCGATTTACTGCTCTCATATTTATTAGCTGTGCAAAAGTGAAGCAGGTGCACAGTGTTTTAATCTAGACTTTATGTGCATAATGGATTTCGAAAAATGCCTCCATTATATGTCTCTCGACAAATTGTTTATGCCCATGGGCAGGGTATAAGAACCGCCCAAACGCCACTCCTCCCTCCCACCTTGGTGAGTAAACAGCATATTTATCAGAGTAAAACTGAGACAGAAAAAACGCGGTGTGAAAATGCGCCTTTGAAAGTGACTCAATAATGCAAACACCTGCCATCTGAGCCCATGGCTTGTATGTATTGTATGGGATATCCTATGCTGCCCCGGCTTTTCCTCCAGCTCACAGCTCCACACACCCTCGAATGCGTCTCCGCTTTTTGTGTGGCGCGAGGGGGGTCAATGGCATCTAAAAGCAGACAACATGCAAATAAAGCGCTTTATGTGCCGCTGCTTTTGTGCCGTCTAATGATGTTTATCGCCGTCAAGACACTGCCAACACTCTATTGAGGAGTGTGCATGTTGCTGTTGGTATTACAGTGTGTGTGTGTGATCCCAATAGAAGTGAAATGAAAGCAAAGTGTGACCAGGTGGAGCACTCGACACGACTTTGCCTTTATTAGCTAATTCATTAAAAAGCTGTCGCCAAACTCAACGAGGAATACGCTGCCTGTCTCTTGACTCGTCTTCTTCTATCCCTGCCGCTGCCCAAATACATTGTTCGCACATTTTCCAACACTTTTCAGCAGCAGCAACCACCAACAAGCAGCAGCTTAATTGAAATGCATGAAAAGCCGCATGAATTTGGCAGTCAACGACAGCAGAGTACTCCACTTGCCCATCTCTCTCTCTCTCTCTCTCTCTCTTCCTCTCTCTGTCTGGCTGCTTGGCTTTATAATAAATGTACATCCTAACACACACACACACGCACACGCATCCAACACGCATTGGCGCGTTGCATTTGGTCAACGATGCGTTCGTTACGCTCCGCCCTCCCCTCCGCCCTCCACTCCGCCCATACCCTGTCAGTTCATCGATGCCTCTCGTAACGCTGTAAATGAAGTGTTCGACCGTTGTCCAGGCTCTGAGTTTTCACTGTCCTCTGCTTTTAGAATTTTTCATTGCATTTTCAAAATTGGCGACGCATAGGCAAAAACGACAAAAACACAAATGCATGCCAATAGGGTCCACTAAAACAACAACAACAACAATAACAACAAAATAGCAATAGCATCAAAATCAACAACTTTAGTCTTTAACAGAAAAGTCGTTAAACCAGCGTGTGGTGTTTGTGTGTTGGTTTGCTGCTGCCGATAGTGTTGGTGACTCTAGTGACGTTGCCACCAGTTGGTCATGCTGCAATATTTGCGCTCCACTGCCACTGAAAAACTGCATATATTTAGCTTAGAACAATGCTAAATATTTGTCCATACACATAATGCTTTAAGAGCACCCGAAAAAAAGCAGCAGCCCTTTCAATAGGATACACAATGTTATGTATGTCAATGGTATGCGAACCAACAAATTCGTATAAAATAACTTAAAACCCTTCAGATAAATTACGTAATCAATGTGCAACTTAGTTTTAAATTTTAAAAAAAATTTCATCTGTGTGGCGTTTAGAAATGCTGCTGAAGAATACATTCAAAAATGTATTAAAAGAGTTTTAAATATTAATTTACTTCGGTCTTCTTAGAAAACTCAAGAATGTAGAATTTTTCAATACCAGAGTTAATACCTCGACTCCTGCAAGAATTTACTGCCTCCATCAAGGCGCTGTCGTGTTGAGATTTCAACTATAATTCCCAAACGGTTCTAGCACCCAATGCACTGTAACCCAAGGGATGAGCTGACTTAAGCATACTTACCTGGCGTAGAGGTTAACCGTGATCATCAAGGCGGTTCCTCCGGATTGAGACTCTGCCATTGCACTTTAAGGTGGGGATGACGTCTGCGATTATTCCTAATGTGAATAAATCGTGCGTAAAATTTTTGATAGCCGGGAATGGCGTTCGCGCCGTCCCGACATTAAATAATAAATTTAAAAGAACTTATTTTTAGGATGACTATGTAGTTTATACATTAAAGAAAATTATGTGTTCCTCCGTAAATACATACATACAAATTAGCACTACATTCGTGTCACAGAATTTTTCCATTTATAGTTTGCAGATTTACGTTGAGCCTCTGTCGACTGTGTTTATAGAAAAAAAAAGTATAAAGAGTATAAATCGATTTTTTTTACCAATTTCTACAATAAAGAATACTATTGTTGCATATATATATAAATATATATATATGTATATATGTGTATATGTGTATGTGTACAAATTTGCTTCATGGATTTTCGATTGTACTAAAATTTTATATCTCTCGACTGTAAAAAATCTGGTTTTTCTCTCGCAGTTAGCACGACTTCATATTTACCCTCAGCATTTGTATATTGTTTGTTCGCCTGTCTTTCTGTTTGTCATATTCTCCTTTATTCCGCAACTCACACACATGTATAGACACACACACACACACACACACGCATATGTACCCGCTAAGCAAGCAGAATACACTTTTCTGCATTTGTTTAATAAAAAGTTTTATTTGTTAATTTTGGCACAGTTTTCAGTTGGGCTCTGTGTTTTTCGTTATGCATTTGTGAAGAAGTGGCGCTGCAATAATAAATAAAGCGGCAAAACGAAGAGAGCGTGCCACAGGAGTGCAGGATGTTGGGGAAAAATGGCTGAAAATGCCAACAGACTAAGAGATAAAAAGGGCGTTGAGAGGCGGCAATGACGGCAACGTCAAATGTCAACATCAATATTGTTGTTTTTTCATTGTTGATTGTTGTGGCTGTGCCGTTGTCATTGTTGTTGAGCTGCTGCAGCTGCTGCGGCTTCTTCTTCTTGTTGTGCATTTATGCATATGCAGATATACTACATAGATGTGCATGTATATTGTTGTGTATGTATTATAATGCATGCATACATTGCAGTAGCGTTTTTTGTCTCTGTTAAATTTTAATTTCACGCTGAAAAACACAGGCACTGCACAAGCCAGCCTGATAGTAAGAAAATGCTCTGCGGACATGGGTAAGGAGATGGTAGGATTAGGGGTAGAGCGGGACTGCTGAGAAAACAAGGACTGCAGATATCTCCTGTGCCGTTTATTGTGGATGTTGCCGCTGTTAAATATTTTTAGCGCAATATCCAAATGAAAATAATAAAAACAAGTCACACAAAAAGAGTTTACAACTAAGCTCAACGAATTTACAGTATACTTTTATAGAAATGAATTTATAAACTTAAAAATAAAATGATTAGACGGATGCCATTAATGGTTAGGGCATTTAATGCCTGGATAAGCCAAAGCTTTAACTAAGATAAATTACTGTTAAATAAATAAATTTGAAGATTCATTAAAAAAAAGAAAATATTTAAAAGCATACTTCTAATAGTGAAAATAATTAAGATGTCGTTTTTATAAATCTAAATTTTTAAAAATATAAATCTGTATTCTAGTAACCATAAGATCCTAACTTACAAATACTTTAGCTGGAATTGCTATACCTCAGTTTTATAAAAGGTCTAAATTCCATTTGTATTCAGCTGATTAATGCACGACACTTATGTGTGTGAACTTACATATCATATAAAATAGTTGGAATACTCCTACTGCACCAGAGGGGATAAGCGCCAACAGCATCCGGCAGATGTGCCTGTAATGGTAGCTGCAGGGGTAATTTGGGGGTGGAGTTTGTCGCCGTTGCCGTCGACTGCTGGATTTAATTGGAAAATGTAAATGAGCTTTGTTCATTTGAAAGATGCAGTCGAGAGCGGCCTCAGCCGCCACTTGACTCCTGGTCGCGGATTTGCTTTTAACTGGGCGCCTCTCCTTCAACTGTTTGCCGCAAAAACAATGCGAATACAGTGGCAGCTGCGAATGCGAATGCCAAGCCCTTAAAGTGTGCCACAAAAGAAATTGTCACAAGGAAAAATGCTGACCCTTGCTCCACACACACGCACGCACGCTCATATAGTGGGTGTGTGTGAGTGTGTGTGTGTTTGGTGGCAGCCATTGTTTGGCTTACAAAATGGCGTAGAAAGCGGCAACAAAGGCAACCGAGCAGCGAGGCAAGCTTTTTTTAAAACGGCAACTTCCGTTTATAAAAGCTGCATGTAAAACAATACTTTATATGTGTGTTGTGTGTGTGTGTGTGTGGATGGGGGTGTATGTGTATGTGCGTGTGTATGTGGGTGCGTGCATATTTGTGGCATATTGTTTTCGAGAACTCCATACCCTTCTATAAAAAACTCTTCACATGCCGTATATATACATATATATATTTTGTTTTTGTTCTCTATGCAACATAATTTTGCGAACCGGTTCAACGCTGTTGGTTTTTCTTTATTTTCAAATATTTTGCGACTTATTTTCATTCTTTCTTGTTTTTTTGCATTGCAGGCGATAAAACACCCGCGGGCTTTCCGGTTATAACACAGGGCCCGGGCACACGCGTCATTGAGGTGGGTCACACAGTCCAAATGCAGTGCAAAGCCATCGGCAGTCCCACGCCCAACATCTACTGGATCATAAACCAGACCAAAGTGGATATGACCAATCCGCGTTATTCTATAAACAACGGTAAGTTAAGATCTGTGTAATTAAATATATATTATATTACTGTTCCAAATCTCAAATATCAGAGTAATTGTGCATAAAATTCAGCAAATAAATGTACATAAGGCTAAGTTGAAACCTCAACAATAAAAACTTAGGCAGTTTTAATAAATTACAAGATGTTCAAATGAATATTACTAGGTAATTGGAAAATCGGTAGATAATTCAAAGTTTATTAGAATTGAATGTACAAGTGTATGAGCAATGTGAGTGGAAAACTATTTGCAGAATTTAAACAAATGCGCATCTATTTCAATATCACACAACCAGTTTTGTAAAAAATTCAATTCACTGGTAGCCATCCCTTTGATCTCCTCCTTAGGATTGAGGACATGTGCATATAGCAAACACAGAACTTGAACGAACACGTTGCCAGGGCTGCTGAGTTGCTGCTCACTGAGAAACGACTTCATTTATTAAAATTCAAGTCTCTGTCGCTACCTTTTTGGGATCTTGCTTGTTTTTTTCTACCCATCTCCGTCTTTTATTTTTAGTATTTTGCGCTTACGCTCATTTGAATTTCTTAGGAGTTTACTTATGCTTCGCCGCATTTTGTGTTACAAGTTTTTCGGCGCTTAGTTAACGTTTGACTTTTGCCAGCTGCTGCTGCTGCTGCGTACCTTACCTTACCATGCCTCATACCTTACCACTTACCAGTGCCTTACGCCTCGCCCACGTTACTTAGCTTACTTGGCTGCCTGACAAATGGCAAAGTTGGTCCTTTAAGGATAGCGCTCCTTTTTTTTGGTGCTGGGCACCTGCGGCTGTTTTATGAGCCAGCTAGCTGAGATCTTATTAGGTAGAAAACTTTACAAATGTCAACAGAATGTCGCCGGGTCCTTTAATCAAGCACTACTTTAGCTATGCATCGCGTTCGACTTTTCGAGTTCTCCAAAGGTATTTCTAATTACGGCATATGCCCGATAAGGCCAGATAAGGATGTTGTTGTTGCTGCTCGTTGCTTGTGTGCTGGGAATGACACATCAAACGGCGTTTCGTTGATGAAAGTAACAAAGCCGTCAACAGCAGCGGACGGTCATTAGAAGCGCAAATATTGACATTAATATTGACATTAATATGCATTAAAGGAGTCCTTTTAAAATGACGTCAATAGCCGCGATGCCCTGCTGTGTCGCGTCACCAAAACTGACAGACCGAGCGACAGTCGCGATAACAATAATTATATTTGCGTTGCGTTGTCGACAAGGTTTATAATGGGGGTGGTTATGGGGCCTAGCAATGAGGAAGGTAGATTTGAGGAACAAAAACCATCACGTTTCAATTGCAAGTGTTATCGACAGGCGGCAGGCCGATCAGAGCCTGCTCTGAATGAATTCTGTCCTGACCAGTTACAGCAGCAGCGGCGCCACAGCCGGAAGCCAACTGCGGAAAGGTCCGGCCAGCGGCAGTCGCTTTAACAATTCAAAACGTGTTGGGCATAGTAAAAATGGCGAGGGCCCAAGTCAAACCTGGCCACAATGCTAATGAAATGGACGCTCGCCTAATGACAACCCACTAAACAATTGACTCGTCGTCGCAACACCAAACAAAGGTTAGGCCAGCGGGAAGTCCTTGAATGCCCTGCACTTCCCAGCTTGTAAGCTCATTAGCGGAACACGTTGGCAATTGCAAATGAGCAACTTGTGTAAAATATATACAAATTTACAACATTTTATATCTGCCATTGAGACTAGAAACGATATTAATAATAGATAAGATTCACATTTAACCATATGCCTTTCTTACTAAACATTTACATGTTTCAGTATTCTTGTTCCCAATTTACCAATTTCTTTCTCTGGTATTCAAACTTTCCAAATTCCATTAAAAAGCTAACTAACATTTTACTACTCTTATTAGACTTCGGTATTTTTTAAAATTAAATTAAAAACTCGACATACTTTGAAAAGAGCTTGCCTATTGGATCTATGAAAATATCGATTTAACTTTTGTTCATTTAAATATAAAGTTTATTCTGCAATTTCTGTCGTAGCATCCGTTAGATGGTTCTAAGCTCCTTACAAAGTCGTTGCAGCTCTTGTTAGTTTGCATTACCTACATATATCAAACTCATGGCCTGTTGCAATTACCCACTAAGAACTAACCACTTTGTTTTAGTGGCCGTAGCGCATTACAAATTAAAAACTGTTGCAAAAATTTCCCCAAGGTAAAATCATTTTTTACGGTCTAGCATAGTGTGTGCTCTCCTGTTGTTGTAGTTGTTGTTCTTGTTTCGCAATGCCGAGGCAAATTTTCGTTTCTGTTTTTTTTTTTTGTTGCCATCTGCCTCTTAGTGTGGCAGGCGGCGGGGGCACAGGTCGACTAATTTAGCGTAACACGAACAACACTGGCCATGGACGTTGCGGGTTAAATTAGTTTTACGTGGGCCGCACAACTTGCTGCAGAGCTGGCTAGAAGACAGCCAGTCGCCATCTTTGGCGCGTTAAACGAAACGTAAAAATATTTCCGCCAGCTAAATATCCTTTTGGGTGCCTTAAACGTCTCTAAGCGGCACCTTCTGTTGCTGCTGCTGCCCCTGCACCAGGGCTGACCTGTCCGTGTATCTCTTTCTTTTGTCTTAAAGTACGTTTTAAATTTATGAAAATGAAATAAATTTTGGCTCCAGGCGCGGACGGGTTCAGTTTGGTCCGGTTCGGTCTGGTTAGGTTCAGCACAGTTCAGATTATATTTTATTTGGGCTGCATAGCAATGATGGGCGAGAGAATATGGTATTATGTACATATATATTTTTGAAAATAAGTTATGCAAGTCATGTGCCGTTTTATTCAATTAGCACTTTATGGTCCTTTATTTTGCAAACCATTCTTCACCACCCGCCAGCCACAGCCCAGCCCACAAAAGGCAGCTTGAGGCGCGTTGATTTTTTCGGTTATACGGCCGTTGCCTGCTAATTAGGGCCCCGGGAGGGGTACGTGAGTTATCAAAATGAAAAGTAACTCCACATAGTCGCACTTCACATAGCTCACATTGCGTTCTATCTTTTCCCACCCCCGGTTTGCCCTCATTCCCTAGCACTGTCTTTGTGCTGGTTTCATAATTAAATTAGAACTTTATTATTTTAATAAGACGCCTTGGGTATCCCTTTGCCGTCTCCGGTCCCATGTTCTCTGTCGTCTTTGTCATAGTTACAATCATTTGCCGCCTTTGGTCACGGCTCATTTGCTTTAAGACTTCTTAATTTGATTATTATGTAGCCCTTGTGAAGCATTTTCTTAGATTGTTAATGCATCTTAAAAATGATTAAAGTGCCTTCCAAGCAGCAATTGATATTTTTTTATATTTAATATAAATTTAATATTTTCATATTCATACATAAAATTAAAGTTAAATTCAATATATATAATCTCATGAGAGTAGACCAAGAAGAGTAAGGGGAACGACAGCCCGTATAAATTGTAATGACATGCTGAAATTATTTTCTTACTGATCAATTTAGGCAAATAAAAAAGTGTCAGAATGATGAACTTAAAATGTTATGTAACAATTGAGAGGCATTTACATTGGGCACTGCCAAGCACTTTCTAATCCCTAGTCCCTTAATTGTATGTGTGTGTGAGAAGGGTATAATATACTTCGTTGTTATGTAAATAGCTGCATTTGGCGTTTTATTATCCGCTTCTGCTCTTTGGCAAATGACAACGGTCGCACTTCAATGCGCAAATACGTTTATAAATATTTTATTTAAAATTACTTCGGGGCATTGCCGCATTGCCGTTGATAGTTAATTTTGTCCACGCTGTGGCATAGGCGCAGCTATGGGGACCAACCGACCGACCAACAAACAGGCAGACAGACAGTCCGACAATAATATTGAGCATAATACCTTTATTTTTATTCGCCTGCCCGCCAAATAGTCCCTAAGGGTTTTTGTTCAATAAAAAATAAAAATAATAATAAAAACAGGCAGCAGCAGCAGGAACCTGCATTCGCCGCTTCTACTGACCATGTTCTGCGGCTGTTTCTTTTTCTTCTTCGTATTTTTTGTTTAGAAGGGTTCAATGCGTCTGGGGAAATTACTTTATAACTGGATTGGGGGCTATGGCTGGGTGTTCAGGGTCTTTGCAATCCTGGGCTGCTTATTGCGAAATAAAAACAACAAGACGAACAACAACATGAAGTAAAAACCGAAAAAAGGTATAGCGAATATTTTTCAAATACCATAATTTAGCTTTTAAGCAAAAGAGGCTTATCAGAAATTGGTTTTGCTTGGCCAATTGTTTTAATGGCCAGTACGTGGAATGGGCAATGAGCTTACGCAGAACGCGCACAACTGTCACCCCAAGCTTGACTGAGGCGGCAACAAAGGGTTGTCATTGTCCAATGAATTCAATACGACAAGTGGCAAGTGGCAAATGGCAATGGCAAGCAGTTAATGATTTGCATGACGAACCTGGGAATTGAGTGGAAAACCAACTTAAGAGAGCTTAACTGAAGCACATTGCTGTATTATTTGAATTGATTGTTTGTATTCAATAAATTGCTCAGACGAATCTAATTGGCATTAAAGAGCAATTGTAACTGTTATAAATACCGAATAAGAAACGTTTCCATAAATCGAAACAAAGATTGATTGACTAAAATTTAATTTTATCTTCGTTTAATAATGCAATTTGACAGTAAACAAAAAATGGGAAATGGAAAAGCTAGTAGAAGTCGGTGACTATTAGCTCTGCTAAAATAATAAATCTTACAAAATCTTTAAAGCAAGCGATTCCTTATCTATATTAAACTTGAATACAAAGGGAACTCTTAAGTGAAATTTAATGCTTATTTTATAAACTTAGTAAAACTACACGCATTTATCTTTAAGTCCAGTCTTAAATCTTTACTAGCACAATGTTGTTTTAAATTCGTAATGCCCATGTCGTAAGCCCCGAATAGCAGTTTAATCTTTATGTTTGCCCATTGTCGTAAATGAATACACCTTGTCGCAGTCTCCAAGCTGTCCGTTTGTTGTGCACACACACACACACACACGCACACGCTCTCTCTCCCTCTGTCTCTGTCCATATCGTTCTCTCTTTCTAAGGACACTGTGTTGTGTTTTTTGCCACTTTTATGTACTCTTGTTAAACTTACTGTTAAACTTAAACTACACGTGGCAACGTTTTGGGCGCAGCTGCAGCCTCTTTAAAAACAAGCACCCACTCCCCTGAAAATAATCATGCGACTATAACTTTAATTACTGTGCCCATCATTACAATCGTTCGCTGCTGCTACCCCTGCATGCCACATACCGCAACCCAGCACTTTATCCCCTTGACTGGCACTTGTTGTAAGCAGGCAGGCGCCTGCTTCGGGGCGGGCACTCGCAATTATTTACTTGAGCTGTAAAACTGTAGTTAAGACCAAGTCAACTTGAAAGCATTTGAGAAAGTTTAATGCTTAAATTATGAGCTACCCCCTCAACACGCAACTCCCAAAGAGTTGACAGTCACTTTTCTTGAAAATGAGACAGTAATTGCCCAAAATTTGTGCATGACTGAAAGAGGCGGCCCTTCAGAGACTTTACTCAATCCCAATTCGACCTCCATTCCAGAGGTCAGTTAAGTTTTTAATTTTTTCTTACTTCTACTTTGGTAGCTATAAGTCTTGGTTAAATTAAAAACTTTTAAACTTTTATGTGGGCAATCCCTTTCCTCACATTAACATCAAATTGTTGCCAGAGATGACGACTACTTAAATTAAAGTATAATTTAATTAATAATCCCATTTGGCCACACTGTTCCAAGCTGTGAGCAGACGCCTTAGTGGCTGTGGGATTCAGCCAAGCGATAAGTTTTACCCTCCTCCCTGTGTTTGTGTGTATGTATGTATATTTGTATGTGTGTGTGTGTGGCAACGGAAGTTACAAAATATGAAAATGACTGCGCAAGCGGAAGTGCAGTTGTGGCGTGCCACATGTGTGCCATGCATACGTAGGGACGGGATTGGGTTTAGGGGTGGCCTGGGCACATGTCCGTGTCTGGTTTTGTATTGGGAGCCGCCATTGTCTCGCGCCTGTTGTTAATGGCAACTATGGCACAAAAGACAGAAACGCGTTGCTCTTTTGCCCGCCTGCCTGCCTGCCTGCCTGCATGCCTTTGCTCCGATTGACTTTGGCTAAATAGTCGTTTGGGCCATTAAAAGCGATTCAGCAATTCAGCGCCACCAAAGTGCTACACAAAGATGCCAACTATTGGGCATGGTTTGAATGGTTTCGTTTCCGGCATGCATGCAATTTTCGGTGGTTCTAATTCGATTAAAAGTGCTGCGACTTGAAGTATGCACTCAGCAACTATTTTAGCTGTTTCAAAGCCACTGTCAGAATTTACTTATAGACCGCACTTCAGAGCCTCTTACTTGAGCGTATGCTGCTTATTAACCTAAAAATGTTGAAAGGATTACTCTCGGCAATTGTTTTTTTTTTTTATTATTTTAAGCCGCACAAATGGAACCCATTTTTGATAACTCATTTCCAAACCGGTTTGCTCTGCACCCAATCTAAGTTTTGCCATTTCTTTATTTTTTTGATGCTTGAGAGAATTTTTAATTTCCATAAGAGTTACACACACACACACACACACTTGGGACAGACAGACAGAGAAACTGGAGACTAAAAGGTCACCAGATGGGATGACGCTCAGATGTCGTATGTTTCATAGCTTAATTTTTATTGCACAGGCAAAAGTGCTGGATGGGTTTTAAAAACCCTTGCAGCCTCCCCTGTCTCTCTTTCTTTATACGCTCTCTCCATATTTCGTTCACATTGTGTGTGGCTTATGTTAATGTTTTGCCAGCTTGCGAACAATTTTAATGAAAGTTGCTTTGCATAAATTTTAATCAACCTTTTGCGAAACATTCTACCGCGCAACCAGGCAAATGCCGGTGAGTGAGTATTCATATTTAAAGTGGAAAAAAACAGGCTGCGTACTCAATATCCATAGTAAAAATATAAAATGCATTGCCATTTAATGGTTGTTTGAATGGTTCAGCGATTCCTAAATAACAACAACAATACCGAAAGTGGTGTTGTTGCGGTCCGGAAAGCGCAACAAGCGTAATAAATGTGCAGCTATACAATCCCAAAAAGTATGCAATAAATTTCACAACAATCAACTTTGATGCATGTTCACCTAACAGCCACAAAAACAAAATACTAAAATAAAAGCAAAACGATTCCGAAATGGTAGTACACAGTTGAAAAAAGAACGGCGCTACAATCATTTAGCAGCATACATCATCATTTTTAGTTGTTTGCTTTTTATTTATACTTTTTCTGCTTTCCCATTTCCGTTGCCCTTCCCCAATAAAACAAACACACATAATAAACACGAGTAGCAGAACCATTTTTGCAACATTTAGCACGGCTCGATTTCTACAATTTATATACACACTTCCTGATGTGGGGAGGGAGGCAAAAACACGAGTCATTAAAATGATTCACTCAACTGCACTCGGTGTCCCCCGTATTATTGCATTTCTTTTGACTGTGGTTTATATTTATTATTCTGCTGCTTGCAACGAAGCGAAGCACATTTCCATTAATTGCCCAGCATCAAAACACACATCTAGTCAAGTATGAAAACGTTATTTACATTCGCTGCAGCCATTCACTTTCCACAGATTATACATAAAATAGAAGGCAAATAGTTGACATTTAGAAAAGTGAAAATATTTGACAGTTTTGCTCAGCAGAAAAAAAACTCATGTCTATTGACCTTAAACCCTAGACTTTAGGGTCATACAATTTAATATTTTACTAATAATCAAATTTTTGCAATCACAAATTCATCGAATTAATTTAAAATGAAAAATGCTTTGAATATTTCATTAAATCAATAAACCACTAAAAAGAGTAACAAAAATATTTTTGCCCAAATAACTGTAATGATTTTTTTTTCGCAATAAGTTCCCATATTCATTTTAAAGGGCTTTGGGATCGTTGCAAAGTAAGCAAAAGTTTTATTTTTGTATCATATCAGAGCTGCTCGCCAGTAAATTTTGATAATAAAAACTTTTTGTCAATCCTCTCAAATTTTAAATGCAATTTCAAGAGTATTTTTTGTCAACCATTTAAAAAATAATAATAATTTAAAAGAACCAGTGAAACCTAATCTGACTACTAAAAAATGGTAAAAACTTTATCACTTCAAAATCTGCTCTATAAATAATAAAATTATTAAAATCTACGAATATTCTTTTTGCGTCATTGTTTAAACGTACAAAATACCTGTTACCACATATATCATGCATATTTTATGCGAGTATTTCCCATAAACATTTCATGGCGAGTATTAAATATTTTAAAATGAAAGTAACTGATTAATTGTACTCTATTCATGTGTAAATTGTTTAATTCAGGAATCGAAATTTTTTAATTAAAAAAATGAAATGGTGCTATTAATTAAAGTTAAAATAAATTGGTTTTCAATACACAATAAACTAAAATGTCTAAGAGATTTAGAACAAACTTTAAGTAACAATCGCACATAGCTAATATTTATATACACTTGTATAATGACTATGTAGGTTTATGACAGCCGGAATTAGCTCGTTGGAGTACATGTTTCATTGTTTATTGGTCATATAAATATAATGCGAGGGCTTTCTACGCAGTTTACGACGTTTTATATGTGTCATTCACATTAGCTTAATATGCCGAAAAAAATACGCTCAATATTTAATAGACCCGAGGCTGAGGATTGCTCACATCGGCAGCAACACTGTCATAACTTTTATACGGCCTTTAAAATCATATAAAAATTGTGTTAATTTTCATGTGTTGAATCCCTCCGTCCAGCCAACTCCGCTTCCCGAGCATCCCACAATCCAATCCACACACACGCATAAAAAAGAAGGTAAATTCTGGCCATTTTATGGGCCAATGAGTATCATGCGGATTTGGCCATTAAAGCCGAGCTACAAAACGAATGAAAGGGCATCCTGCACACTTTGACTTTAAAATTTATTGATAAATCTAAGATCTTAAGGCTACTTACATATGCGTCCGCTCAGAGTTCATAAAAGGTTATAAATCATTAAAGCTTTTTTGCTTAAATATAAATTTGCTTACAAATATCAGAACTGGAACGAGAGGATAAAAACTGAGCCTTTTTCTGTCTTGTGTGACCGATATGGTCCTTAGCTTTCATCCTCTCCAATACTCTAAGTCAAAAAGGGGCGGACATTCATCTTTAAACTAATGCCTTATAAACCAGATTAGACGGTTTCAGGTCGTCTGATATATTTATATTTACCAAATGGTTTGGAGGGCCGACTGGGTTTCCGCCCCATTTCTCTGCGCTTTTCTAATGACATCCGCATTCCTTTGCCACGGCCTTTTGGTATTTGGTTAAATCGATAATGTCCTCGTTAAGGTATCGAAGTATGGTTATGGCGCCCAGCACAGTGGGCACACAGCAAGGCTTGGGCAGATGCGGCTGCTTCAGATGCATCAGCGTTTGAACAATCGCATGATTTGTGGCATTCATTTTGGTACCCAGTGGAAAATTGCAGCCACCGCCGCAGAAGTATGCCTCGAACTTCTTGGGTGCAATGACCCAATTATGCATTTGCAGCTCTTTAAAGTCCACAGTAAAATTGAGACGCTCACAGGACTGCGGTGGCTTATAATAATCTGGCGGAGGCATGTGATGATAACCATTAGCCGCCAGCGTTGCCTTGCGCTTTTGCAGCTCTCGCTTGAAGCGCAACTTTTGCACCTTGACCAGCAGTTCAGGCCCTTTGAAGTAGCCCACAATATATGGCTCCAAATTGGAGCGCAATTCCTGCGGCGCTACGAAGCCAGCGGCCAATGCACGCAACTTTGAGTCGCCTAAAGCGATGCGCAGCTCGTGTCGCTGTTTCTGGAGACTTCGTTGAAGCAGCCAGGTGTGCAGCGTCTGCGTTAGATTGAACTCCAGCCAGCCCTTGTAGTTGACTGTAGTATTCACTGACTGCAAGATGCGATATGCGCCCCCATCCTGATTGTGACTGTAAATCTTTTTGTATACGGAAACTGTCTGATTCTGACGCTGCTCCTGCAAACTGGGCTGCTTATAAATGCGCAACATGGCATGCACTAGCGTTAGATCTGTGGGAACATCATTCGTATTAAATGTTATATGCAGATCCAACTTATTGCCAAGGTCCCTTTTGCGACTGGAAAAAGTCAGTATGCTATTGCTACTGGCTATTTCTTGACGATCCGCCCTAGTTAACAGTATATCATCTTCTATGGAACGCTTGTGGCGCTGATGCAGCACCTCCTGTGGCTCCTGCTCCTCGTTGATCTCATTGTACACCTCCAGCATGAACTTTGAGGCTGAGTTATGCAACTCCGGTTGTGCCAGGCGTCTAGGTCTGTCGCCCAAATCCAGCAGATCAATCATCTCAAATTGTTCAGCAATTGGTTGCTCCACTGTTAAGTATGAGTTGCTCTCGACGTCCGACAAGATAAACAGCAGTGAAATTAAAACTGAGTGAAACATTGCTGTGCGTAGCTTAGCTGCCAATAAGTGACTGAGTTGTGTCTCACAAAACATTTTTATTATATAGGTAAACAGGTAAATGTTGGTGCGATATCTAGGTAGACTTAAAGACAAGCATTCTCTCAAAAATAATTGAGCCCAAATAATCTAGCGCAAATCCATAACTTGAACCACATTGTGAACCGCTTTCTCAGCTGTTTTGAGGAGCTAGGATTTAACCCTATCTATAACCAACAGCTAGGCTTTATAACACGGCATCTACCTGAGTTTAGAAGGCTCTTAAGACTACCTAGATTTGGGATATACCTAGACCCTAAGCCAATAATCCAAAGCAAGGAATGAGGCACATTATATAAAGAAATAGGAACTACATTCAGCAGTCAAAATATTAGATATCATAAATGAGACTAGAACAGAATCCTGATAGAAATTATGAACATTATTTAGTAATAGGAAAAGTTATGGCATTTTGAAGTTTCGACCTATGCC
>JAWNMK010000534.1:0-196973 GCA_035044105.1 Drosophila nr. perissopoda 5 BK-2023a | reverse complement strand
GTATATATATTTTATAAATGTGTATATATACACGATAGGGGCTTCAATTATCTTGCAGCTATGTTCCAACATAGGCATGTGTACATTTATTTATATAAACATATACACATATATATATATATGTATATTATTTTTATTGGTATACGAGAAATTAATTAGCTCTTATGGTCTCTGGCCTATTTACACATTTTCAATGAGTTTTGGGTATAGAAAATTACAAATTCTAAAGTTGAGTTGAAATTTCTATTGCCTTTCACTAACTTCAATAAAGTAAAACTCATTTTGAAATTGTGTCAAATCGGTGTACTTTCATGCAATACTTTTGATGTAGCCGACAACATTTATCACAAATTAATTACACTATAATTTAACATCAGGCCCGTATTCCGTTTTGATTTATATCCATTATTTACATAAATTTAACATATGTGAACATATATAATTCAGAAATGTGACCAAATTGAGGCTGCGCATTTATTGCATATTAAAGTTGGCGACAAATGCAAAAAGCCAGCGAATTTCACTGAAAATAATTGTTGAAAAACCAAAAGCCAAACACAAAAGCCACCTTTGAGGTTACGATTGCGCGAAAATCACAAAACAAAAACTGTGCGGCCAATATGGAAAATTTAGCAAAATTAAATAAACCGTTATTACAGTCACACACACACACACACACACACACAATAAACACACATGCAGACACAACAAAATGGCATTTTAATTGCATCGACTACAATAAATGCAGCAGACAAAAAAAAAGAGGCTGACTTTGGCAAAGTGGGAGATTAAATACTCTGACTAGATTGTGGAATTAATAATGGATAATATGGTTATCCGATTAGAGGCAAGTTTTTTTTTATTTTATGGAGCTTTGTTGATTGTGTGACAGGCTATTACTTTAGTTAATGCCAATAATCGGATTATTTGATTTATTATTTCATGCAATATCGAAACTGTTGTTGAATCGAAATCCAAAAATGTATGTATAATTAAAATAATTACAGTAACGATAGTCGTTATCGAATTGCTATCGAAATGTTATATTCGATAAAATTGAAGTTAGATAACAGTTATTAATGTGTTTGTCTCTAGTCCGATATCGATAAGAATGTAAGTTGTGAGAAATTTAAAGTATCCACACCGCAGGGCATTCAAATAGTGAAACCATTGAAAATGACTAAAGGCCACTCATTAGCCAATGTTATTGTGTGCTGGCCAAATTGAAGTCCTGCTTTCAATGGTGTGGGTCGAGTGTTTTTATTGACAACAAGAACAATGATCAACAACTAATTGCTCTGCTAATTTCAATTGTCGTTTATAATCACGAAAATTTTAATTACAAATTACAATTGAGGGCCCATTTTGCGCAAATTAGATTGCATTAATGTTGCAAATGAATATTTGACAAAATCAAAGCGCAAATTTCAATTTATTTTTGCCACATTTTACACAAACCTAATTGGCAAATCGCAAATAAATAGGTCACTCAAAAAGGCCTCCGATTTATATTAAATTTCTAAATGGAAGACGCACACAGGTAAGACCGGCAAACATATCAAAATATACCAAGTGTGTGAACAGTTAGAAAACATGCACAAACCACAAATACCAAACTCAAAATAACCAACAAAATATATACAAAAATCCTCAACAATGCCATTTAAATGTTAATTCAAAATGCCGCAACTTGAATTATGTTTATCAAAGTCAAAAACAAATTTTTGAGCATTATTATCGGCACTCCGTGCACTTTTGATGTGTTTTGTACTTAAATCCTTGATTTCAGTATGGATTTTTTTTCTCTGTTTATTTTGCTCTTTAAATAAACGGCGCAATATTAAAATTGATGACAAATCAAAATTTAACCATACTAAATATTGTCTAAATATTCAATCGATTGCGTCAGATCCACAATTAAAAAATAATTTTACATTTCCATAAAAGCAATTCTCATTTTAATTTGAATTATAATTTAGTTTCAATTTCTACACTACACAATCTAACAGTAATTGTGTAGAGTATAATATTTTTGTAGACTTGCGAGCGTTCAATGAACAATAGAAAACAAGAATTTTTAATATAATAAAATATAATAATAATGGGAAAAAAAAGAAGATAAAATATTTAAGACATTCTTGATTCTATTTTCCGTTGAACGTATGAATTTGACAGGCTTTAAAACTCATAGAATATTCATAATCTAATCTGTTGCACGCTCTCATTTACTCAGGCAAAGTCGAAAAATTATTTCCATTTTTTATTTCCAACAAAAATCGGTTGTATATATATATATAATAAAAATAATACAGAATATGTTTTTTAGTTTTTCATTTTTATTTCGCTGCATTTTGAGTAGCTAGAACAAACAAAAAACTATAAAAATCGACGTGCAAAATATAAACTGAAAATATTTTTTGCAGAAGAGTTTATCCAATTGGTTATTTTAGGTAAATAAAAAACGTTTAAGCAAAAACCTTTCAAATATTCCACCAAAGCATAATTGTGGCATTTATTTTGATATCTACAACCAAACCAAAATTTACAACCAAAAATAAAGCAAAATAAATGCAACTAAAAGCCATGATAAAAGCAAGTAAATATTGCAATACCCTGTGCCCAGTATTAAAGTAGCCAAAGGCTAAGGTTAATTCAATAATGGGTTTGAGTATTTAAGATTTAGGATTTGCTGAAATACATGTATACCAAAAAACGAAGCTATAGATTCCAGAGTGTCCATATTAGTGTCCCTTAATCCCAAAATAGTTTAAATCTTTGATTTGTCGTTGATAAATTAATGTTCTTTATTATAGTAAGTATTTTATTCATTTTCTGGGTACAGGGTATGCTCAAAAATAGTATGACATAAAAGTAAAATATAAAAAAACTAAACATAAATATATAAGATGAATGATTAAACAGTATTTTAAACAATTTATGCAAAGCATGCATAAAAACGTAAATATATTAAGCAAAAAAAATACACTTAAAGTAAGCAACTATTTTTAAGCATTGTATATACAAAATATTGATACCACTTATAATAATAAATACAAATTATCTTAGAATGCGTTATAAAAATAGATAAATTAATGTAAATACAAAAAAAAAAAAATAATTAAACGCAAAAAATGGAAACACTGAAAAATGTCAAGTAGAAAATGCGTTAAAATTTAAGCCGAGCGAAAATGCAAAATGCATTCCGAATTCTCTGCAGTCTTTTTTTATTAAGTGAGTTGATACTATGATTTACAGTTTATTTTAGTTAGATTATCGATTGCAAGCCAGAACGGAAAGTTGAATGCCTTTCTAAAAACCAGTAACAGGAATCGAAATTATTAATCCATATCGAATCGAATATGGAAAAAAAAGTGAAGCGTAATATGTTTCAGCCTGACAACCACAACGATTCCAGATTTATTCCTGTGATTTCTTACAAAGATAAGCAACTCAAATTTACCAGACATTTCCACGTTCTATTTGCCACATTTAATTTATAACTCAGTTTTAAAGTAGTATCAAATATAAGCAGTCAAATCTATGTGTTAATTATAAGAAACAGATAAATGAGAGCAAAAAGTGTAACTCAAGTCGAAGATAGTCCAACAACAAGAGCAGTGTAAGTAGTTTAAGCAATTAACGATTTGATGTCCAATTTAAGTCGTAATGTTATTTCATTTTCTCAAAAAACTCGAACTCTCTCTCTCACTATGTAAACTATTAGAAAACGGGCTAATATAGACATAACAACATATATATATATATATATATGTATATACTATAATACATAATATGCATTACTAATAATAAATTCGATTTGTGTATGTAGATGTTGGTCGCCAGGCGCTCCAAAGCATTTTACTTAAACTAAAATTTAACTATAACTTAGCTGATAATTAATTTACATACAAACTATATATATACATGAACGATATTATATATGCATAATACGATATGAATAAACATAAATGTAAAACTCTATAAGTAGGCAGTTTTTTTCTATTGAACTGGGCACGTTTTTGCTTTTTTTGTATATCAAACTTAACGACATTAATACTAAACAGGCTGAAATAAAAACTTGTGGAAAAGATGGCAAATCAAGAATGGAGTCTTACCTCTGAGATGATCGCAATTTTGCTGCTGCTCTTCGTATACTCGATGCTCAAGCACATGAATAAAGCAAAAAGTGCAAAGGGAAATGCAACAAAAAATGGCATACAAAGAACAAGAGTCCTCGTGGTGCAGATGCAGGTAAATTGAAAAATGTTGCAATTGTTTTGCGAAACAATTAAAAAATTGCCTCCATTTTATGTGTGCGTATGCATGCGCATGTATGTGTGTGTGTGTATGGGTGTGTGGCAGCTGTGCCCCCTCTCTCGGTGTGTGTGTGTGTGTGTGTGTTCATGTTTGTATGTGTTGGAAAACCGCAAATGGTGACATTGCGCAAATAAAAAACAATTTACGATAAACATCAAATTTCCACAAATTACCTTATATTTTACGTGAGTTGCGAAACAGATTGTAAGCCACACGCAGACACAGAGGCACAAGCCCAGACCAATACACAGCAACCCCCCCCCCCCCCCACACACACACACACTCACACAACAATTGCCGCACACACCAAAAAAAAACGAAAAAAAAAAACAACCGCGACTCTCTGATTTTACAGCACGTTGCGCATTCGCCTCGTTGCCCATTGTTTGTGCAGCATAGGAGCAGGTGGGGTTGGGGTGGAGGGTTGTCTGTATGCTGCTGGCTGTATCATCAGCAGTCAAGTGCCCAGGTAGAGGGGCGCATACTTTAAATGTAGCAAACACGCCTACACTTAAATTTCGAAATTTGCAATTATTTTTATTGCTTGCCATTTTGGCGGCCTTGTTTGCGCTGTGGCTTTGCCACTCGACCAAAATAGCCGCGGGTTGGCTTGGCGGGGGGTAGCAACGGGCGGTTAGCGGGTGTGCTGCCATTTGTAGTACCTATCATAAATTAACGCGACGTCGCTACCTAAAAAAAAACCATATACATTTATGCAGATAAATGCAATATTTTTAAATGTATATCTACAAATAAATATAAATGTTTGTTAAGTGTATCCCGCCCCCTCTCTCTTTCTCTCTCTCTCTCTTTGTCTATGTCTACCTCCCTCTTCTTCTCCCCTCGACTTTCTGGGCTCAGGACACTTTGTGTGTCGTTAGATTCACAGTTTCACACGCTTTGTCAGGTTTGGCTTAAGGAGACCTTAGAGAAAGACCTTGGGGAGACCTCGTGGTAAACTGTATTCGGAGCAGTTGCCAGCTATACCTTATAGTATGTCGATCTGGTTGATAAAGATTTACAAATTTACACATATGCAAAACAGGTGCCAAAATCATTGGATGATTAACAGAGATTAATATAGGGAGAGTGGCAATCTTAGGCAAGCTAACTTAATCTAGCATTCCAATGCCAATCTGGCGACACTAACTGAATTCAAAAGGCCAAGCGATAATCCCTATGGAACATATAATATATGACTATACTATATCATAATGAGTTTGCTGCACATACTATATCTTGGTAAACAGAAAAGTTTTTAATACATGTTTTCATCTTGCGTCCAATTGTTTGACGGCTATATAATATAGTGATTCGATCACATCAGCTTCGGCATATGTACTGCCTGCAGCAGAAGACACACACTTGTCTATATAGACTAGAATATATATACTTTATGAGGTCCAAGACATGTGCTGCAGCACAAAATTGTGATACTTTCAGCAAGGGCTTAACTAGAGTAACTAATTTAATTTGTTTAATTTTGAATACTCGATTATAATATACACAAAATATAGATGCCAAGGCATTAATTTAAATGGCGCGATTATATAGAAGCTAGAAGGACCAAACAGTTGACGTATTCAATTGGTGTTATTATTTTAAATGGAGAATTTGATTTAATAATACACGCCACACGGAATTGGTTCAGTTTTCGTGTGTGTCACATATATGATTAAATATAATTCTGTCTGTCTGTTTCCGTTTCACATTTTCATTTGACCACTTTACAAATTCTACCTGCCAATTACACAAAATGGTTTAAGTACATGTCTCAAAGCAGCAGCTTAAGTTTTCAAAATTCATTCGTTGTGGACAAAGCTATTTGAGTGTGAAAGTACAGTGAGCTTTCAGTAAAGTGCCAGTATCAAGTTGTGCCCAGAAACCTAATTTTACTTTCGGCAATTGCCTTGAATTTTATTAAAATGTTTTTAAGTTCATTAAAATTAAAATGTAAAAAAAAAATATAATAAATACATAGGCTAAAAAATATAAAAAAATTATTGATTATATGAATTTATTAATTTGAATTTGTTCTTTGCACAAAACCACATTTATTTGGCTGTTATATTCGAGTGTTCACTGTATTAGCTTTTTCGCTGACCAGTTGAATGTGCTCCGAGTCTGCTTCGGCCTGCGGGCAAATAATTAGACGCCAGCCTTGGCTTAGGTCCAATGAAGCCACTTGACAGGCAATTCAAGTTAAAAACACACACACAGAGACACACACACACAGAAAAAAGTGATAAGTAGCCGTAAAGTAGGCAACAAACAAGTGGTCCCGAGCACAATTGCCTAGCACCAGAGAGAATCGTCTGCGCCTCCAGTGTAATTAGAGAGCATTAGGATCAGGCTTACAACTGCCGACCAATGACAAACACAAACATGAAGCCAACAGCCAACAGCTAACAGCTAACAGCTCACAGTCAACTAGCCAGAGGCTAGAGGGAGAGCGGTCTGGCACTCAGCTATGGTCTCTTTTTTTGTGCGTTTCACAAATAAATCAACTTTTAGGGGCGGCAATTTTAGGGGTCGCATTTAGCTAGGCTCACGTCCCTAACGACAGCATTTAGCCGCATGCCAAAAGCCTCGCGGGTGGATAAAATTCAGGTGCAGATTGACAGAAAAACCACAAAAACTGTTCAAAAATGTATATATATATATTTTAAATATGTGTATAAATATATATATATATGTATATATATATATATATACATATATATATATATACAAACAGATACTGCCGTAGATACATTTGACTGTACTCATTTTTGTGACGTTGCTTTTGATTTTTATTGGAGCTACTTTCAATTTGGAAATAACCTAAAGCTCTCTCAGTCGTTGTTTTAAATGAATAAAATACAATCTAGCTTTAAGTTGGCTTTTTTCTTTTGGTTTCGCTTCAGCTTTTATTCATTGTTTGAATCAAATTGGTAACCATTGAAAGTCTGTGATTACACTCTTCAAAAAAACAGAATATATATGATAAAAAATAGAATAGATATATGAATATAGAATATATGAACAAGCACCTTCAATTCGATCAAGTATATATATTCTTAATCAGCCAGATAAAGCTACAAATTTATAAGATATTGCTGCACACATCAGCAGCAAAAATGTAATTCAAAAATGGCCAGATTAACTCATTTTCTATTTTTCACATTTAAAAGTTTTTTCATATTTACCACATTACACAAAACCAACAGCTAACATTTTCAGTAATCAATTTTCAAATTTCTTTTTTTTTTGAGTGCTGTTTTGAAAGCAATTCCGTTACCAATTCTATGCATTACCAAATGAAAAATAATTCCTAATGCTTAACAGCTAAATGCAATTAGAGCAAACAATTGCCAACCAAACTACATCCAGTCTCAGTGCCCGTCACATGCCCCACATGGAGCTCCACTGGGGGGGCGCATAAACAGCATCGACAACATTAATTAAAGCGTCAGCATCAGCATCAGCATCAGAAGCGTTCATGTTGCACATGCAGTTTTCTGATCGCCTTGCGGGTGGACGCAAGATGAATGCCCGCTCTGCTCAATTGTTGAGCGATGAAGTGGCTAACGGTGAACTGGCGACAAAACCGCAGAATCTAATTTGGTCCAAACCACCAAAGCAATTAAAGTTGCAACGCTGCTGAAACGAGCCACGGGTGTGAATCCACTCAAATGCACACAGAGAAAATGTCAAATCCATTTAAAAAAAAAGAAAAGCAAATAAAAAACTAAAGTTTTAATCAAACATTTACTTCAGCTTAGCTTATTTAGAGCAGAGTAAGCATACTTAATTGAAGCATGTTTTGACTTAAGATTTGTGTCGCTTTCGATAAGTTTTTTTAAACTTGAAATCAGGAATAGATTTTTATGTTGATTTCGTTTGCGTTTTTTCGCTGTGCAAGTGTGTGCGGGTGTGTGCGGGTGTGTGTGTGTACATGAGTAAATACATTTTAAATGTTGCACGTACATTTACCGTTGATTTATTTTTACATTCGCTCAATTTGAAGCTATCGGCGCGTTGCGTTTTAATTAATTTGCACACAAAAAAATATTTTCGTCTTTTAAGCAACAATTTTCGGTAGCTGCACTGAATATTTGCTGAAGCGAAACCAAGTCGAACTCCACACACCCCCCGCCCCCTCAGATTGGGGATTGCCATGCCACAGAAGCGCCAAGCACAGCCATAATTTAAAACATTTTCCAATTTCACCATTGCTGTCTTTGTGAGTTTTGCGTGCTGAGTGCCCCCAAAGCAGGCAACGCAAATGTTCTGTTCGTTTCCCATTGGATTTAAGGGTATTCAAATTTGTGGCAAAATATGCTCAGCATTTATGCGTTCAAATGGTTTTTGAAAATATGACTGTTGAAAGTTTTGACCCGCTTCTTGTATTGATATCATTTTCACATGTCTATTAGCCCTTTTTTAAGTACTGCGAGCTTAATATGATTTTCGCTAAGGTATCGCGCTTATAAAACTTGCACACCTTGATCAGAAAAATCCTAGGTTTTAAAAATCCACTTGAATCACTTTTGAGTAGAGAAAACTTACCTGAAAAGAGTATTAAATCTTGATTACAATTTTTATTATTTGTTTCCGTTGCTGCTGCACGCAATTGCATGTCAACTTTGTATGAGAGGCGCTGGGCCACGCCCACTCTTAAGCGCTCTAAGCATGGTCACATCAACTTTACATCGTCTCTCGACTCCCTCATTCCCGTTCCCGTTCCCGTTACCGTTCACGTTCGCATCACGATTTGCTGGTCCCAGGAGCGCGTTCAGCCCGCATCAACTAGCCCGTTGTTTGCTTTAACGATATTAACCGCGTGGATAGTCACAGCCATTGGTCACGCCCATAACGCCCCTAAACGCCCAATGCGATAAAGCGATAGAGCCAGGACGATGGACGATGCAAGCCCTAGCGATGGTCACGTGAACCCATCAAAAACCGACTAATGAAATACGTGTTCCAATGCTCACACAAATTTCAGATTGATATATAGTAGATATATGTGGGGTGGCAAACAATTGATACATTTATTGCATAATATATGTAATAGATATATAACACTATATTACAAAATTATAAACGGCCAGAAACAGCTAATAAATTTGTGGTTGTTAGCCTTCAACAAATATTTAACGGAAAACATTTGCATTATTAGCATTTATTCTATGCATTGATTTAAATTAATTAATATTAAATTAACAAATAATTTATATATTTATTGAGCATTGCTAATATGTATATATCACACTATATTTCAGAGATTATAAATAAATTTCTTTATTGTTTGAAAAATGCAGCAACAACATTTGCAAAAGCAGCATTTATTTGAATCCACTTAAAATAGGCTTAATAATTTTCTTGAACTTAGTTTGACATATTTGACGATAAATCTTATTTATCCGATTTGGCTATATGTCAAGTAATTCAGTTGCTATCGTTGCGCGATATTTGTTGCAATAGTTTTTAGTTGCTGCAAGCAGCAAGACAAAAAACTCACGCTCACATCAATACATTGCCCAATGGACACTGGGCAACATGAGCGCCATCTGTTGGCTGGTTGCCGAGACGCAAGTTGTCGTTTTCGTCGTTGTTGCTGCTGTTGTCGTCATTGTCGCTTTACACATTGCATTTTATTGACCATAACTGACTTTGTCATTGTGTATCCCAAACGCGAAAGCATCGGCAGAGGAGAAGTGTTAGCGGGGCTGCCGTAAAAGGGGGCATGTTGAGACTAAACTGAGTGCGGATACAGTAGCCACCCTGCAGCGGCGACGATGCTGTAGCAGCTGTTCGCCCTGTTTCCCCCTTGTTGTTGTTGCTGTTTGCTTGTTATGCTCTTGTATTGAGTATTATCATGTTTGTCCTGGGGAGTGTGAGGCGAAAAGGGATAGATTTTTGGCTGCATAGGGTATACATATTCTTGCTCAACATCAATAGTTAAGTCGATGTAGCCATCGGTCTGTCGGTCTGCCTCCGTTTTGAAATTTGGCAGAAAGCATAAAGCTGTCTTAGGAACAATCTTGTTTAAAAACACGTTTTGTTAAACAAGATAAACAGATAAAATTTGTTGGTTCCGATTGTTAATCGTATTTTGGTTTCTTTTCCGGTATGCGAAAGGAATACCATTCCAATTTCCGGTCGTTTATTTCAACATGCTTCTAATATTTTGGCATTATATAATTAACATCAGACCACTATATATATATAGGCACATTCGTTGATATTTTTTAAAAAGTTATACCTAAAATTTAATTGTGCTCGAGGGTATATAAAAGTCGGTATTCGTCAGTTAGTTGTGCTTTCTTATTGCAACAACACTGCTTGCCATTGCTCATACGCCGCGTGGCACTGAAATGGCGTCGCTTTCCCGCGTTGTCATCAACAGCAGCAGCAACAACAGCAGCAGCAGCCAGTGCAACTGCAACAGCAGCAAATGAAAGGCAGTTGTTCGTTTCGCCCGCAGGAGAAGTTTTTGCAGTCGCTTGTGCAACACTGTTGTGTTTGTGTTTGTTGCTGATGTTGCACCTGTGTGCGCGCATCGTTGTTGTTGCAACTTATGTTGTAGTTGTTGTTGTGGTTACTGCTGCCTTGCTTAGCAGCTTTAGTTGGCTGTTAAACTTTGTGTGCTGCTGCTCGTGTTGCAGCTTTGATGATTTTGTTAACTTGGCTGCCAGTTTATCGTGCGTCAGGCAATTTGTCAAACAATGTGTCAAAATGCTCAACGGCACCCCAGAGGCGCCAACCCACAAACCCTCCAGCCCTCTAATCCCACAGTCCCTCTACTCTACACATTAATTAAATGACTTTTAAAACTTTTACGGCTTTCTATATGCATTGTGCATTAGTCAAATGAATTTATGAAAATCTCTTGATGCTTGCAGCTGCAGCAGCAGCAGCAGCCGTTAATTAAAACATTTGTCAGTCGTCATGAGGCACGCACGCATCACGCGTTGGCGCAGCAATTGCTACGTGCACCAACACTACCACCACCACCACCAACCATATCTTCCAGCTTATCCCCCAACAACAACAAGAAACCACAAACGTATTGCTCTAACCACTCGAGTCGATTGCCTTATCGGAGCTGCTGGCTGCGCGGCTAAAAGCGGCTTATCAAACAGACAACCACAACAACAATAACAACAAACAACAACAATAACAACAAACAACAACAAGTTGTCTCAATTGACACACTCGTGACCCACAAAATAAACAAGCCCGCATAATGTGCGAAAAAGAACAATAATAACAAAAATAAACAGAAATAAAATAAATGCAGAGAGTAACGAAAAAAGGCAAAGGCAGTCACACAAACAACACAAATACCCTACACGATATTATGTAAAAAACTAAATACCTAATTTATAGCTGTTTTGCTGTTTAAAAATAAATATATGTGAATATGTAAAATAATATTGAAATATTATTTAACACACTTTTCCAACATAACAATTAAATATCAAAAATTTTGATTATAAGAATAATAAATGGAAATTTCCGCTTACTTTTTCATATCTCAAATGTAATATTTGAATGATATATAAAATTAACAACATTTAATACATAAATGCATTTAAAATATATATTTTACAGAGTCAGAATCAGAACCTAAATTCAAATTAGTTTATAGCCCAAATAATGGAACTGATATTATTATTGACTGATGCCTAAATGATTTTTTTTTATTTGTTTCCAAATTTAAATGCATCCTAATTAAACCTAAACACAGAAAAAATATTTGCATTTAATCCAAGCAGTATAATATGCAAAAATTAAATAAAAAAAAGCATTACGCAGCAGTCAGTACAGTTGTATGCATATATACCCAGTGAGACTTATCAGTTTGACCAAACCCACATCTAACACTATAAACACCACTTCACTTGCGAGCCCCGTCATGCTTTATTTATGGCATCGTGAGCGCATTCAAGCTTCGGTTATTCACTTTCTGCTATTTCCCCTATATCCCCTAAATGCCTTTTTATCAATTCAAAAAAACATAAAAAAAAGACCAATAAAGTTGACCACTGAAACACAAAAACAAATGCAAAAAGTTGAGAATTTAGCGAGGAATGAGATTGCACTGAGCGAGAAAGACAGACAGAGAGAGAGAGAGAGAGAGAGAGAGAGAAAGAGTGGCAAACATTTTATGGTCACTTAACCAATGAGTAAATGAAATTTATTTTTATATCATGTACTTGTGCCTATTTGCATTTTGAAATGTTCTGTGTGGGTGCAGGCCCAATGATAAGGGCGCAGGGATCGGTGTGGAGCTATCAGTGCTTAAGTCTCGGAAAAGCTCATAAAAACAGCGATTGCGCTTCTTTTATGCTTGTATTTTGGGTTCGGGTTTGTTTTTGGGCTTGTGTTTGTGCTTGTCACTGGACAATGAGTCATTTTAAACGCCGAATGCTTAGCCCGAACCGAAGTCCAATGCTAATTAGGCGCACAATTCGGCTGCATAGATAACAATATGCGCTACAATAAGGAATTTTAAGGTTAAACAGTGAACAACAACCGAATTTATTACCCCATATAATTATATTTAAAATAACAATACCAATTAATATTATTAATTAATTAAAATGTAGATTTTAGTAATATAAACATGCATAAATTCACTAAGGTTTAAGCCATCTAAAATTCTAAGCTTCCTTTGGCCTAAATAAAATAAGTGCCTAACTCTTTTCAAATAACATTATTTTTCCCATTTGCAGCGCATAGGCGCAACTCAAACGCCAGAACAAAAATCGTCCAAGGCGCATGGCTCAGCTGTTATCGTTCGTTGTTTGCGTTCTTCACACACGCCTCGCGCTCTTGCGCTCTGCCCTCTCACGGTGTGTGCACAGCGCGCACTCTCCCAATGGCTGGCATGTGTCAGTATTGTTGCTTGGGCCGGCAGTATGCCATCGATTTTTCCAGTTGTCGCTTCGGTCGAATTCGCCGGCCTTTTACTTGTTGTCCTAGGACAGGAGGAGCGCGCATATAACAGCTGATTGCGGCGAAAGTTTAACTTCGGCTACTGCCGACACGAGCGTGCCTCGTGCTTTGTTTACGTGCGCGTGTGTGTGTGTGTGTGTGTGCATTTGACACTTCGGTCCACGTTTCTGACAGCTGCAGTTACCGTTGCAATTGCAGTATTTATTTTCGCACCTCAGTGGAAACATTAAAAAAAGTGTGTTTTTGTTTCTTTTTAATGTTGTTGGCCATGCGAAAACGTAAAAAATCGAGTCTGTTTCCGTTCCTAATGCGAAAATCGGGATAGCTCAAGCCAAATGCATTTAAGTGAGAGAGTGAGCGGGCGAGAGAGAGAGAGTGAGAAAACTGAGAGCGGAAATTGAGACTGTCACGAACTTGCCGCATTAGCACAAAACCAACAACAACAACAACAACAAGAGAAAAAACGTGTTTAAGAACGCGCCTCAGAGAAACAGATTTGTGTAAATTGCACCGGAAGTGCGACTCAGGTTTGTAGTTTGTGTGTGCCAGTGTGTGTGTGCGTGTGCGTGTGTGTGTGTTTGTCGCTTTTCACTTTCGCTTTCATTTCACCAAATTGCACTAAATTGCGCTTTTGACACAATTAAGCCTTCAAAGTGTTTGCATCATTATATTCCTCACCACCCCACCTGCCTCCTCTCTCCCTCTCTCTCTCTCTCTCTCTCTCTGTTCATAATTGGAAAGTGATTTGTGCTAAAGGACAAAAAACGAGGCGCAAATATTTCTTAGTCTTCTCATTATGCAGTGCAAGTTGACTTGTGTGAGTCACTGTGGGCGGAACATCACAAAAAAAAACGCCTCCCCTTTTGGCCTGCCCAACCACCTCCATTCGTGTCCAGGACAACAAGGAACAACAAATTTATTGCTACCAATTAATGTGGGGCCAAAAACATTTTTAAGAACAACCCCGCCACACCGCACACCCCTTTTTGGACCACGCCTCATGTATTTTCAATTAGCTGCATAATAAAAACAAGGCGGCTGAACGATAAAATAAAAATTGTTGCTAATTTGTTTTGTTATTGTGATTTATGTAGACGCCGTGAGCGCTAGAAGAGAGAGAGAGAGAGAGAGAGAGAGAGAGAAAGCTCTGACGTCACACATGCAAAAATAGAGAATTAAATTCAATTGAATTGTCAAATTCCGTCGAGTATTTTAGGTTTATATATTTGCTTATACACTTCAAGCATTTTGACTTGAAACCATTATAAACATGAAGCTTATCAGTTAGCGATAAAATGTCCGAAAATTACTTACAAGATATCCGATATATATACATAGATATGAAGTGTGCACAGCTATTATTATTCATATCTAATACGGCTTCGAGCAGTTCAATGAACACTAAATTATGATTTATCGTCTTCTTGGCCTTGGGCTGTCTTTTGTATTTTCGATTCATAAATGCCTGAAATTATTTTGAACAAGATATAAATTTAAAAATCTACCGATTTTCCATATGAAAGCTATATGTTATAGTGAACCGATATTGATGGGTTCTCTCGATTCGGGTAAACCGGGTCTGGTGCCACTCTTCATCTTCGAGTGCGCTGCCAAGCTGAAAATGAAGCCACTGACTGCAGCCTGTGCTGCCATAGTCTATCATCGCTTCGTTAAGGAGCTCAAGTCGTCGGATTACGATGAGTTCCTAATTGCTGCCTCATCTCTCTATTTGGCTGGCAAAATCAAACGCGATGACAGTGTCAACATTCGCCACGTCATCAATGTGGCATATGGCACCCTAAATCGGGGCAGTGAACCGTTGCATCTAAATGATGAATATTGGGCAATGCGGGATGCCATTGTCCACGCCGAGTTGCTCATATCACGCACATTGCGCACAAATATTTGCGCTACTACAAGAAGACACTACAAGATTGGGTCGGTGCGGATATGTGGAACTCGCTGCAGATTGCCAAGACGGCTGCCTCGTACTTACAGAACTTTTACCACAGCCCAAATATCTTGAAATACAAGCCAACGCACGTGGCAATCGATTGTCTGTCGCTGGCAATGCAAACCTATGGGTTGAGGCTTCCATGTGGTATAAGCCACTGGTGAAGGATTTCAACAGAGAGAATCAGTGGGAGATCATTGATGAGGCATCCCTAACCAGTGCATCAATTGCCACGACTTTTCGCAATTGATTATTTTCCGTTCATTAGTTATTTGGCTTTTGTTATTGAATATTTATCAAATACTTGAGCTGAATACAGTTCTAGCTGATATTTAATTTATTAAAGGCGCTAAAAGAGAAAATAAATAAATTCATTTCAAGAAATGCGGTGAAAAAAACATTTAAATACAAATATGCAAAAGCAAAATAGGAAAATAGGAAAATAAATGTTCGAAATTTAAATCAATAAATATTTTTGCAAGCTGCAGCAATGCTTTATGGCTTAATGTTCATTAGTTTATTGGAAAAAAAAAAAGTGGAAGCCAGTTGAAAAAGTCAAAGTTAAATTTGCAGCTTGTTGCAAGTTCCAATTTGCCACAGCACTACTACTACAAAATAGATATATATATATATATATATATATATATATATACCTTTATAAATCAAACAACTAAAGCACCAACTTTTGTCAACCAGCTACCTGTGCAACTAATTCATTTCATTTCATATTTCTGCAACATTTTCGAACCAATAACTTTTGTTGGCCACTGCAATCAAAATAAACCACGCAACGGTGCGTCATTTGAGTGAGTGCACGACTAGCAGGATACCCTGTATAACTGAAATTGCCTTAAAGTTAAATGTTTCTTGGTGTGTGAATAATCCAGTTAAGCTCAGAGTGCGTTAGAAATGAAAGGTTAAATAAGGGAAGTAAGGATACCAGAAAGGGTTAAGACTTAGTTCGAAATGTTTGCGCTGCTCAATTCAGTAATGGTGTTTTTTAAGAACCAATAATATATGTTACTGTAACTGGTGCTTATCGGGATTAGCCGCAGTTTCTCAACTCTTAAACTATATATTTATCACCGCATACTTGCCTCCTCCTCATTCACAACTACATACAACAATTGTTTCACAATTTACAGGGTATAAGGAAAAGTCGAAAATCAACCATCCCCCAAACAATGCGGCTGATTGAAAACTTTTTTAATTGATTTTCGTAAACTTCTCTGCTCACTTCTCATCTGTCCGCTTCTTCTCGTCTATCTTGCAGCCGTCAGGAAAACCGAAACCAAGTTCGAGAGCCAGCCCCAATTCCAATTGCAGTCCGCATCTCAATTCCAATTCCACATCGACGTGGAGTAAAATTTCAATGGGCAATGCACACAGCCAGAATCGCGGCGGCGGCGCCGCTGCTCTTGAAAAGTCAGCAGCAGCGTCGGGTAGCCTGCTGCGACTGGCCGGCGTTGGAGCACACAATGTGCAACCAGGTGGAGGCATGCCCCAACCAGCACCGGAGGTGCAGCGACGAAGCGGTCGGGCGCGAGTTTTCAGCCGTATGGTTAGCCAAAAGCGAGTCCGGGACGCATTCCTGCAGGGAACAGTGCCTGCCACGCCCGTGTCGCCCACTTCGGGGGCAGAGTCGCCAGTTCACGAGTGGAGCGCAACGGAAGTGGAGACTGGACAATTGAATGCCAGCGTGGAACAAATGGATTTTCGTAAGTCAATTTCAAAGTTTAGCAGAAATATTTTTTATTTCTTTTTTCACTTTTTAGTTTCTGTTTTTGATTGTTATTACTTAACTTTTTTTTTTGTTTTTTTTTTTTTTTTGGTTTTGTTTTGGTTGTTGTCTCCAATTCAGTTTGTTCGCAAGTTTGTTTTATTTTTTTGTAAACCTTAAACCGGGCAAATCATGTCGTCGACTAACTTCATTTTGCCTTTTTAACTTTTTAATGCAGCTGTGCAACCAAAACAATAAATATTTATACTCGCCTCAAAAAGTTGCAATCTATTTGGAATTTAACAAAAATCATACCAAATCAGTCTTAGGATTTGCAGTATGATCAACCTTAACCTTAAATTATGGGTTAAGATAATAATAATACTACAAATTTTGCATATATTTATCGTTTGACCAGTTTTATGTTGGCTCTTCCGATAATGCTCAGTTCTCAAATTGTATCTAAAATCAAATGGATACATTTTATAGTTTATTTTTTTTAATTTCGTTGAGTTTGATGTAGATCTAATATATTTTGAATTAAACTCAGTCGCTGTAATCAAACATTTAGAAAATAAGAAAATTTAAAAAAAACTTGTGAAATATTTAAAATTGTGACTATATAATTATTACTTATTTTTCGCACATTCTACTCGGCTTTTGCAATATAGTAGCGATAGTAAGCGTTATAGGCCAGAGTGTCATAATGGATCCGGAACCGGAACTGAAATACGTTCCGATTTGACATACTATTTTTTAATGTGTACAATTTGTTATCATACTTTTATATTTATTATAATATATATTCATTAATAATTCCAACTTATATAGGGTATATCACAATCATAGTGCATTTAGTCTATGTAAAATATCTTTAACCTATAAAGCAGCTTTTTGCTCTTATTTGTAATGTTTTTTTTTTTAACTTTTGCTAATGTTTGTTTTATTGTTCAGCTCTCCAGTACATTCTCTCTCTATCTCTCTCTCTCTCTCTCTCTATTTTTCCCTTTCGCTCGCATTTTTCTCGACGACTTATTTCAATTTAAGCGTAGTTTAAATAGGAATTTTCGTGCAAGTTTTCTTCGGCAAGCAATAAGCAAAAACAAATATCGAAAACTTTTCATTGAAGTTTTATGAAAATTGCTGTACTCTTTTTTTTGTTTTTTCGATATTTTCGAAAAAAAAAAAAAACATTTGTGTCTCGCTTTTGGTGCGCACGTTTTTGTTGATTTTTGCTTGCATAGAACTTTTAGAAAATTTCTGGGATCTAGTTTTCCGCTGACGTTGTTTTATTTCGACCATGGCTTATGTGGAACACGGTTCGCACCTGCTCCTCCTCCACATACTCCAGCTGCTCCAGCTTTTGGGAAGTTTCTGCTGTTTCTTCGTACTCGTAACTTATTGGCATTTCAGCTGGCAAAAATAATATCTTTACGCTGTTGCGTTTCACATCGGCAAAGTGAAATCAAAAATTTATAGATTTTAGTTATTCATGTGAAATATTTAAGATGCTTTAAAGAAAAACAAAAAAAAAATAAAGCAGAGAGTGAAAATATGACTTGGCTGCAGTTGAAAGCAAGGCAAGTTTACAATCATAACACACACACACACACACACACACACACACACACACACACACACACACACACACACGCACACAGAAAGAGAACAGAGAACAGAGACCCACTTCAAAAGCCCAACTCTGTCTATTAAAAATGTGTTGGAATAAAAAAAAGAAATGAAAAAAGAAATGAAGCTGAACCTGCAGGCTTGACTTGAACTCGGCTGCTGCCAAACAAATTGAAATATAACCGAAACGCCTTTCAATTAAACTGCAGACAAGACGACTTCTTGATACCCTACAGCAGGCTGTCAAATCAGATTGTATATCGATTTAAATATATATAAAAAATACCTGTGCTCAAATTGAGAATCGAATTTTGTAACTAAAATTTGATTTGGTTTTATTTCGTTAAAATTAAACTAAAAAAAGTTTTTGAATTGTATAAAATTAACAAATGAATTTCTTTGAAATCAATTTGTTGAGACAGATGCATTTGTTCAAACCAAAAGACCTAAAATATTAATAACTTCCATTTATATATACACCCAAACATAGAGTATAGAACTTGACGCCGACAACAAAAACTGAACGAGCATTTTGTGGATGGTGTTTTTGGCACTGTTTGCCAAAGACTCCATCCATGCCAAACAGTTGAAGAGAAAGACTATGGAAGCTGATCGGAAGTAGAGCTTTGGGGCTGCTGGGGCAGTGGCAGACGGCGATTTGTTGTTGGCTATATCAAAAAGCAATTCATGGCTTCTTTCTTTGTGCATTGCAGCGCGAGGCCCGATTCCAAAATCAAATCAGCGAAAAAATCCTAAACGTGCCAAGGCGCGATTTGCTCTCTATCAAAAATTCCTTTTCAGCCAGAGATAGCAGCAGCAGCAATGAGAGACGCTCCCCAATTCATACTCGTTTTGCATTTACAACACAACAAGTTTTTCTTCATATTTTTATTTATTTTATTTATTTTTCGTGTATTTATGGGCGCCTCTTTTCAATGCATAAATTCATAATTCATGTGGACCCCGTTTTGGAAAACTCAGCGGCCTCCATTTGCACAAATATAAAACGGAGCCTGCCAAATTTGTATAAGCTTAGCGTTTGAGGGGAGTTTGGGGGGTGTGGCTGGGTTGTACACTCGGCAGAAATATGTGCTCTAAAATCTAAAAACTGTAAGTGCACTAAAATAATAAAGCTGTCAACCAAAACAATTAATTAAAGTTAAAATAAGAAAAATTAACGATATAAAATATTCAAAAAAAAGAGTTAAAAAATCATAATGCACTAAAATTCAGTATAAAAAAAAGTATTAAAAATTAAAAAAACAAATTAATAAAAATAGTATAGGAAAAATTATTTGATTATATTAGTCTCATTTTATAAAATTTTAGTTTTTAATAAATGTAAATTCTGCATTTACAAACTAATTTAGTAAATTTGTAAAAATACATTTTGTTATTAGAACAAACTATCACCGACGCTCAAGAATCACCTTTGACGATTCAATTCTAGTTCATATATGGTTTTTCTGTCAGTGCAGAGCCACCGCCGTTGCTGAGTTTTGGTTTAGTTGCGAGGCCAACTGCAGCATTTTTATGTGAAAACATTGCAGCATCCAACAACTACAACTAGAACAACAACAGCTGGCGTCGTGCTCAATTACGCTCTCAAACAAACTGACAAGGTAACAGTCACTAACACACACTCACACACATTAACTGTTAAGGAAGTTTTTTTGCCACGGCACGTGGCAGGCCGCTAATATTTCTGGCAATTAGTTTTAATAGTTCTCCTTTTACATTTCTGTAGAAATTTGTAAACTTCTAACACTCCACACTGCTATTTGACTCCTCCTCTTGAACACCAGTATTAATAACTGTTTAACGCTGTTAGCAATTTGTTATTATATTGCCGCAATTGTCTTATTTGTTCTGCAATTCAATTTCAAACTATTTATTGGCTCTAGATTATAGTTCTGATTATTTGGAACAAAACTCTATAAGCAATAATTTAAGAACAATCCTAAAAGTATGCAGTACGCAGTAATATAAAGTTCAAATAAGTAAAAGCTTTTGCTGAGCTTTTTACATTTGCAGTAACAGTTTGCAATATAAAAGCATACAACAAAGCGCAGAGATTGCAGATCGGAGCTATAAATAGACTACCAATTCACGAATTTTTATTCAACAACAACTTCATTCAAATATTAAAAATAATACAAAGCGCTGTGAATCTCACGTATCCAATGTGCGTCAATTTTTTTTATACAATTAATTCAATTAAATTAAACCACACAAAAACTGCCGATATCGTAAACACGTCTTTTTATTTCACATGGCAAATATTTACTCAGACATTTTACCACACGTCTGTTTGCTGTTGTTGTAAAGACACCTCAAAATAAAATTATATGAACAACCGTGTGAGGACACAATCTGTGTGCAAACGCACACCGACTAAGTCCGCTCATTAATTTCGGAACTAATATGTAAGCCGTCACATACACCAATAGAATACAAACGGTATATTCCACGATCACATCTTCCAAACAAATCTCACGCTGTCAGTCGGCAGAATACAGAACTAAAATGTAACAAAATGCAATAAGTAAACAACTGCTTTTAAAACAGGAAAGTATAAAAGAAAGATTTAACATGAATTAGCCAAAATGCATAAGTTATTGTTCGTACATATTTATTATAGTTGTTGCATTGTTTTTTTTTTTTAATTGTACCCTTAAGCCACTCACACAACAATGATGAACCGGCTCTTGTTCACTCTTACACTTGATTTATTAAATATTAGCTTTAAGCCGCAGCCAACAATGACGAACCTGCTCTCGGTCACTCTCTCATTCTCACACTAATACGCTCTCTTTTGCACGCTCTCGCGCAGAACGCGGTCGGCTTGACTTCCAGGCGTGTGTGGTGAGCACGGCTTCTCTCCCCCTTGCATGCATATACGGCAGCCTAAGAAACCAGTTGCTCTTTTTTGTTGTTGTTAGTATCGCTTTGTGCTTGCTGTCGCGCAGATCGTTCAAATCGCAGTCGCGTCGCAGTCGTCGTCGATGTCGTCGCTTTCGGCTAATTGGAAAATGTGTGCAGTGAAAAGTGAAAAGTTGTGTTAAAATTCACGCTTAAAGCTGTAACAAAATAACAACCGAGAGTGAATTAAATAGATTATTGCAACTATAAACTTACATATTTAACAGGTGCTGCAACAAATTTCTGCTTCATATTTTCCTTTAAGAATTTGCTATGGTTTTGTTAAACACGCACGAAATTAAACAATTTGTTTGACCAACAACAACAAACACATAAAAAAATGACGCTGTTCTCGTTTCCATTCCCGAAACTTCTCGCTCTTCCCGATGCCACCACACCCGCTCGCCCATCTTTAGCCCATAACCAAACCAGTTTCGAGTTGGCTGCTTGTTTTTTGTTTTGTTTTGTTTAGGTTTTTCAATTTTCGCTATTATTCTTTTTGGTGTGTTTCTCTTGTGCCGTCATTTGTCAGTATGCGTAACCTTTTTGTGCTTTTTAGTTCATTTTCCATATGGATTTTTCATCTAATTTTTTGCTCTATGGATTTTCAGTTTACGTTTTGTTGTTTGTGGCCATTTTCCAATGGGAGAGTGTCAACTTCCACTCTCTCTGTCTCTCTCTCTCTCTCTTTCTCTGAATGGTTAGCCGCTTTCCAGTGGCGCTTTGTTTTTATTTACTTTTATTTAATTATTATATTGCCCACACATGTTTCGTTTTCTCAATGAGTTTCATAAACCCATAAATTAATGACTTTAGTTTATTTTCGTTTATTTGTGGAATTCTTGTGCACATAGCTCATCTTGTGCGCACTTCTATCTCTTTTCTACTTTACCTCTTCTCTTCTACTCGTTTCCTACTTCGCTGCTGCCTTCGCCAGATGACGTCGTTAGCCTGGACTACAACAGCGACTCGGCAGAGTTTCACAACTGCAGCAGCGAAGATTGCTGCTATGCATCGACTTCCACATTGACGCAGCAGCACCACGAGCACCAGCAGCAGCAGCAGCGACGCTTGCATTCCCTCTCCATCACTTCTTCTTCTTCTTCATCTGCTTCTTCCACGCCAAGCAACGATTCTGATTCTCTCTTTGGTAACTAAGCAAAAACAATATTCTTATTCGAGTCGAATTTGGCACATGTTTGCAATTGGCATTATTATCCAATATGAATTTGATATTGTTTACTCCCAACTGGAATTGTTTGCATTGTAATCCAGTATGAATTTAAGTTTGTTAATTTTCAATTGGCTTTATGCAAATAAATTTTGATCCACAATTTTTAAATAAGAAATAAAATACATATTTTGAAAAAAAAATAATGGTTACCTAGATTTAAAATATTGTTTTAGGTATATATTTAAACACAAATAAATTTATAGATTTTTTACTGACTGCAAGAAATCATTTTTTCCAATTAGATCTCAATAATAAGGATCTGTTGGAGTTGCAGCGACGTTGTCGTGCCGATAAAATCGCCTGCCTCAGTTTGAGTCGCATCACGTACCTGAGCATTGCCAATGAGCGACTGGCGGAGGGGCAGCAGCGGGGGGAAGAGCAACAGCAGCAACAAGAGCAGCAGCAGCATCAGCAGCAGTTGTTGATAATAACGCCGGAGAGTTCGCCGGACGAGCGAATGGCGCTGCAGCTGGGCAAGAAACTGGCTCAGGTGCTGGGCACCACAGCCACCACGCCGACCATTGAAACGCCCACAGCAACAGCAGCAGCAGCATTAGTAACAACGACGGGTGGCGCCTCCGTTGCGGTTGCCACGCCCCGCGTCGACTCTCCGCTGGGCAATGGCGAAATGTTCAACATATCCAAGGCCAAGAAGATCGAACTTCAAAATCTGTCGTCGCGTTTCAGTGCCGCCGTCAACCACCCAGCTACGCCCACAACAAGCGCGACGGAGGCGTCACCAGCAGCAGCAGGTGAGTTCAACAAAAGTGTACAAGGAGTGTTAAGGGGGGATCGGGGGGAGGAAGGGGCATATATGCATATATATAAGCATTTTTGAAATTCTCATTACATTAATCGAGAAAGCATCAAATGATTCATTTACTCTGCCAAAATACCAATATAAAAATATAGAAAAAACAAACTTTTATAGCAAAATAATTAAAATCATTCATTTTTATTTTTGAGGATTTTTCATGATCTTTAAAAATTTGACGTAGAAGGAAATTGTTAAATATTTAACCTGAAACCAATTCTCGTATGTGGCTATATTAAGAAACCATTTTAAATACAAATATAAAGCAATGTAGTATATATACATATATATGTAAATAGTCTAGTTTGTTTTTTAACGTTCGAATGCTTTCAAGCCACGCAGGCTTGGACAAAAAAAACTGCCAGCAATTGTCCATTCCCAAAGTGCACGCATTTATTTGCTCATTTCGCATTCCGGGGCGAGGCTGGCGGCGTTTAAAGTCACGTGGGGGTCGCCGTTTGCCATTACAAACGCATTACGACGGGGTTTAGCTGGATTCGAGGAATCGAGGGATGGCAGGGGTAAAGGGGGAGGGGCAGCACAGTTTGTGCCTTTTGGCAAAATTCGGGAATTATTCAAATTCCCACTTGGCCCCGTCGCAAATAAACGAGACGCTAACAAACCCAATCCAGGCTGGTCCACGATTCAAGCTTAACTGTTTTGTCCTCGATGTTGCTGTTGTTGTTCTTGTTGTTGTTGTTGTTGTTGTGGCACACTCGAAGCCATGTGTGTATGTTCAAGTGTATGGCCCTTGTGCCCGAAAATACAAAATACCAAAAAAACAGCAGAGGAAATAACTAAAAGCCTAGTCCTTTTTTTTGGGACTGGTGCTCAGCGCCAATTTCAAAGGTAAATACACACATCGACCAAGTGCTTGCCAAACTGTACGGTTTGAGTGCCGCATCGAATCCCAAAAGGTTGCCACAAGCATAATTGAAGTTGCCCCATTCTCAAGGACGCAAAAGAAAACAGTATTTGAATTTAGAGTGGATGAAATTTGGTTTTCATGCAAAACTGGGTCATGTCTTAGATTATATATATCCTTGTGGGTTCGAGTCCAGCTGCTGACTTCAAAATTTCATTATACAGATCCAATTCCGATACGTAAGGCGAAAAGGTGAACAACTTATATCTCTTCGAAGTGTATAAATTGTATATTCTATTCAGATATCAGTTTCGATAACTGGCTCTTATGAAAACATTGAATTTCGCTTCCATTTCTGCATTTTAAGCTAAAAAGTCCTTCCGGTTCTATATGCTATATAATATAATAGTTCGATTTTAACGGACATATTGAATAAGTTTGGCTTGCATATCTGCGAAAATGAAAAAGTGTTTCATTTCGACCGATTGTTCCTATTATTAAATGAACCGATTAGATCTGCTTCGATATACGTATTGTCAGGTATCTATTCCATATTCCTCAATATAGTTAGATACACATAGACATCGCTGTATAGAATCGTTTATTGATGCTGACCAAGAAAACATATTTTACAAACTTCACCAGCTAATCGGTATGCCCTCCACTATTTTATTAAAAGGAGTTATTCTCTTCTTAGTTATTCCCCTCTTAGTCGGCTAATAATCATTCCATCCATTTTCACATTATTTTCCTTATCTAGAATTTATTGAATTATATTTTCAACTTGCATTGATTTAAATGAAGTCTGCTAATTGCAATTTGTATACAAATCGATGTATTTTATGTGCTTCTCAATTGTCTCTAGGCACGTGCAATAGGAACATTAATGGCAATAATATTATTGCTGAAAAGATAAGACCCTAGCTAGCTCCAATAACCCTTACTGCTTACCCCCCTCACTCCCATTAACCCTTATGTTGTGTTGCCCTTTTTCAAAGTAAAGTTCAACTTATTTTTTGAGGGGTGTTTATTTGTTTTTGTATTTGTTTCTGTTGTTTTTTGTATTTTTTTGCAAATTTGCTTCAAGTTTTTTAATTAACTCGTGTCGCCAACTTTTCTCCCACTTCTGTTTTTTTTTTATTTATTATTTTTCATTGCCTTTTCAACTGATTCGATCAGTTTTGGGCCTAAAAACGAACGACACCGAAATGTGTAAAATATAAATAAAAATGGGCAAAGAAAACAAAAGTTGAGAAGTAATTATTGGCACATTTATGCAAAGGCTCGTCCATGCGATATTTGATGTATATATATATATATATATATAGACTTCTATATAATTGCTGGCTAAAATATATATACATAAAATACACAAAATCCCCAGCGCACCCTTAAGTTGAGCGTAAACTTCATTCACCCCAACCCCCCTGCACCCCTTAATGTCCGTCTAATTGCGCGCTCCTCGCAAAACAATAGATGGTCCAAAGGGGGGCGGGGGGCGGCGTGTTTTAACTGCCTGGCACGCCGAGAACATTTGTAAAAAAAAATAAACTTAAAAATTGCAAACACGTCTTCATTGTTTACAAAATGTTGGCCGGAAACAGGCTTAAGGCTCAACCCCCCCTTCGCTTCTCCCTCGCAAAACCATTTGAGTCCCTTGGCAAAAAAATAAAATACAGGAAAAAAAAAACAAAGTTTAAATTTTAATTAAATCATGTTGTATATAGAATGATGCACGTGGGAACAGCAACAGCAGCAGTAGCAGGGGATGGGCATGTGGGTGGGGTACCTTGCCACTTGGGGCACACAAGTCAATGATGATGGCAGCGATAAGCGCTCCACTGGGTGTGCTCAGAGGCGCCACCAGGCACCAGTTCAGAAATTGCCTACAAAGCAAATGTTGGCCAAGTCTATTGAACAACGCGTGAGTTGGATAAGAGCCACTGGCAAGAAGAAGACTTGGCCCTGTTCTGCTCTCCTGCTTGCATCATTTAATAACGCATTTATATAAAAAATCAAAACGATGCCTCTTAAGAAAAATAAAATTTACTCAAGATTGCGCTTCGCAATGCGATTATTGACTTCTTTTTACTTAAAGATAAATTCGATTTAAGCTTAGATCTGCTTGGTTCGAAAATTTAGCTATATTTTATATCAAATGATGAAAATATGTTTTTGACAAGAGACAAAATTTAAATTAAGTTCTTTTTGCACTTTTTTAAATACATATTTTACATATATTTGTCAATAAATTTGTTCCAAACATTTTTGTGGTTTGCCGATTAAGAAATGAATGAATTTTTGTATTAAATATTTAATTTGAAACCACATTTAAAAAATAAAATAGATATTTTAATATAGTAAAAAAAATTATGTACTTTTTACTTTAAAAGAGTCTGCTTTCGAAAGAGTTTTTTTTATTATTCAATTACATAAAATATAAATAAATATAATTTTATTTAAGTTAGATACAAAAAGCATTAAATGAAAGAAATCAAAGTTTTCGCGCAACTCATTTAAAACAGTTGAAAAAAATGAGTACTTTTTAAACATGTAATTTGTACAAATCCAATTTAATGATTTAATGGCAAATTAGACTTATAAATAATATAAATATTTTGTAATCATTATGACTAAAAGCAGTTCGTCATTCTTATAACATATAGTACTGTGCAGGACAAGGGATACATTTACGGGGATAGACTTATTTCTATCAGAAACAGGAGACACCCAGCACTCCCACAGCCACACCCTCACACCCACCCCCAGCACCCCATTATGACTACTGTCACTGCCACTGCCACAGACGCATTCAAATTCGTTTTGATCTTTCCACTCGCTCTACAAATTTGAGCAGCTAATGCGACCTCGTCATGTATTTCATTTCTCGATTCGTTTCGTTTCATTTCAGCAGCAGCAGCAGCAGCAGTAGCAACAGCAACAACAACAGGGACTCCAACATCGTCATCCGCATTGTCGTCAGCGCTGGAAACGCAATCAACTGTTATAATTTCGTTTAAATCATCTCAAACACCTGTGCTGTCTCAAAGGCCAGCAGCGACAGACAATGCTGCCACTGCTGCTACTGCTGCTGTGGGTGGCGAGGAGCAGTTGCAGCTGGCAGAGGAAATGGATGGTGAGACGCCACCGCTGCCGCCACCGCCTGGCTATGGAACGCCCACAAATCCACTGCTGTCAAGCAATGTGCTCAAAAAGGTGGCCAGCTTCTCTGTCGAAAGATCGTCGGTGGGCAGCAGCAGCAACAGCAATAACAACATTAACAGCAGCACCAGCAGCAGCAGCAATTGCTGCGCGCTCGCTGCTCAGTCGCCCGTTGTGGCGCCGCCTAGCGACGAGAAGGAGTCAACATTGACGGCAACGCAACTGGAACAGCAGCAGCAGCAAAATTACGCTGGGTCGCGACGCGGCTCATCTTTTGTGCCGGAAAAGTTAAGCTTCGCTGCCTATGAAAAGTTCGAAGGTAAGTCTCTCTCTCTCTCTCTCTCTCTTCCCCCCTCTCTCCCCACCTATCTCCAACTCTCTTTCTCGCTCTCTGTTGAATGACTGAGTTGAGGGTTGGGAGTTATTTTTATCTGCTTTATGTATATGCATATATATATATTTATGTGCATATATATATATTTATGTGCATATATATACATTTATGTGCATATATATATATATATTTATGTGCATATATATATATATTTTTATATACAAATTTATATACATTTTTGTACGCCTTGCTTGCTGTTTGTCTTTGAGCCGTTGAGCTTGGCCAATTTTGTGCGCCACGTTTGATTGCGTTTCTCGGTTCGTCGTTGTTTACCCAAAGTTAACAATTAGTTTACCCTACCCCACGCCCCCCCTTGGCGCTTGAGGCAACACAAATCAGTTAACCAATCAAAAGACAATGCGCCACTTGAGTGAATCATTAGCTCCAACGAAATTGTAACAATAACAATTGATGCCTGGCGCCATCTATGGGCGCCAATTGTTACGGCTTGTGCATTTATTATATTTGTGCAACTCTTAAACGTTGCTCAAATTTAACATAACTTGCTTCTAAATTTTGTAAAATTTAAAAAAATAAATTTGAAAAAAAATTGCTGCGAAAAATCCTTCGAGCCGGATTTGAACCAGCGACCTATGGATGTCTATCAAATTCAATTGCCCAAATCTACAGTCCACCGCTCTACCAACTGAGCTATCGAAGGTCTATATTTGTCGGCGCACAAATCGAGTCCAAAAGCTGCTTTAGCTTAATCAACAATAACAATAACAAAACAACAACACAAAACAACAACAATCAAATTTCAGTGCGTATTCAATAAAAGTGAATGCAAACGCTTATCGCAGCACACAAAATGTGCTTATTGTTGTTGTTGTTATTGTTGTCTTGATTTGTGTAAATCATTCGCTAAACTTGATTTGTTTGTTTGTTGCTGTTTGTCTGATCAAATATATCGATAAATGTTACGCATATCTCAAAGGGCTTATACTCATTTCTAGACTTATGTATGTACATATATCGAGTAAACTTTCGCCTTTTTTTTTTTTGCTACCAAAAGTTTCCAAAAAACGAAAACTTACTCAAAAACTTTTATTTGGTTTTCTTCACAAATTTAAAGTTGCTTTTAATCCATTTCTCATTTAAAAAATGCAACATTGCCTTGAAGAGACGGCAATCATTTAATTTAAAATGACTATTTTGAATTGTTCTGTTCTACCTGTACATAAATACACACAAATATATATTTGTAAGTATTTGAACTAAAAAAATAAATACAATCCTTCGAGCCGGATTTGAACCAGCGACCTATGGATGTCTATCTTTAGCAAGAGTCACTCTACAGTCCACCGCTCTACCAACTGAGCTATCGAAGGTGTATATATGTGCAGCGAATATATGTCTCTTTGATGTCAGGTATTTTCTTTTGTGCTGATAACTAAATTTATATAAATATGTACAATTGTGGACTCTTTGATCAAAATTGAGCAATTGCAATGCTTGTTCAGACATAATACTCTCTTAGTAATATCTCTCTATCTGCCATCACTTGCGTCTTGCCAAAAATAGCCCAATAATTGCCATTCTACAAGTGCAATTCGACAGACGAATTGAATTATAACAATTTGCTGTTATCAGCTTATCAAATATCAGCTTATTCAAATTCTCATTTGAATATTTTCAAATAATTAAAAGAAGTTTTTTGACTTTTTGTTGAATGATCGCAACTGACTGTCAAATTTCTTACCGTTTTCATCGCCAACATAAATAATTATTTTTCTCTGTAAAACTATTTTGCAAATGAACATTTTCAATTTTTTTTAATTCTTCTGCTTAATAGTTTTAGAAAATCCCCCCTGCTTCCCTTTTACGCATTTATTTTGTGGAATTTGTCGTCAAGTTATTTACGAGTATTTGCTTCAAGTATTTGCTTGGTTGCGTCTGCAGTTGACAGCGTTCAACATAAGTAACGAGCTTTTCAAATTCGCAAATTCTTTCACCCCTCCTCCCTCCCCCCAGGGACGAATAATTTGCTTAAAAAAACTGTTCCCAACTCCCTGCCAAATCCCCCTGGGCCTGTTGTACGCCACTGTGATTCTGATTAGATTCGATTAAAGTTTCGCTTTGCGGAAAACAGTTATTTGTGGCATACTTGCGGGCGGCGTCGTTAAATCGATGCGTCGCATCGCAGAAAGCTCTGAGGAACATTTGAAATGCACTCCTTGTTTTTGTTTTTTTGTGTGTATGACACGCTAATTGGTTGCATGCCGCCTGACTGCATGCTGCAATCGAGGCTAAAGTCTGCGGCAAATTAATGCAAACAAACATTTGAACGCCCCGCTGCGCAAACAACAAAAGCTCCAAGGACGACGACAACAGCATTGAAAACCTAAAAGCCCCACGCAATTTTCACTGTCCTTCAGATTCTGCTGCTGCTGCCTGCAGGTCCTGCTTCTGCCTGCAGGTCCTGCTTCTGCCTGCTGCTTGTCACTCTGTCTGAAGTGGCCGTCAATGCGTTCCTTTGCTGCGGTTAACCCACAAAAATCTGATTTATATGCCCGGCAACGTCCTGCGTTCGCCGCTGAGAGCTACTGCTGCTGCTACTGCTGCTGCTGTGGCAAAAGGATCCACGAAAAGGAGATGCAAGCGGATGTCCTCTTCCGCAGTCTCATCCTCATCCTCATCCTCATCAGCTCTTCGCCATCCGCTGTTCCAAACAATGTTTGGGCAACGCTTAATGAAACAATATTTTAGTAGACGAATATAGCGCCAAAGTTGCGGGCGTGTAAGAGACAGAAGAGACAGGGATGAGTGGCAGTTGCAACTAGCAACACTCGAGATGTGCTCCATATACCCTGTAAACATTTCATAAATGGGTTAAAGGCAGTGCATCTAATCGTATCGCATTCAGATTCAACATTTTGCTCATTCTTTAATATAATTTAGCAATTGGAGATTCTCCTCCTGGTTCTCAATCTGAGTCGGTTAATTCCGGTTCAGCATTTGATTAATTCTTCAACTCGCTGATCTCATAAACTATATAAGCGACAAACAGCTACAAATTTTATATTTAGGTATATTGTATTTGGAATAAATTTGAGATATTTGTCTATAGTTTAAACAGTTTAAGATATAGAGGTACTCGAATTTTGACTCCTATATATTATTATTCAAAAATATTAGCTTATTTCGTTTGAGTGTAACATTTTTTTTTTGATTGCGAAATAGTTTTGAAAATGCCGAAATGAATTCATTCAAAAATTAGCTTAAGCCATGATGTTCCAAAAAAAAAATCGTACAATCCTTCGAGCCGGATTTGAACCAGCGACCTATGGATGTCTATATCTATAGTACTCTACACTCTACAGTCCACCGCTCTACCAACTGAGCTATCGAAGGTATATATACATGCAGCGATTCCAAGTCTTTATAAAGTCTTCTTTAACGCTGATAACTGGCAGCGCTTTAAGTAATATGCATAATCAGCTCTACGCTGCTGCCAAATTTTGTAGATGTGTGCAATTCAATATGAAATTCATATTTTAGTGACATTTATTAAAAACGAGGAGACTAAAAAGATGACAGCAACAAAAAGATCAATATTGATGAGAATGTGATGGGTGCTTGGGAAATGGGAAGGTCCTTTGTAAGCTATGAATTTGCATATGTAATGTATTATTATTACTATTTTTATTATTATTATTATTATAATTATTATTTTTATTATTATTTTTATTATTATTATTATTATTATTATTATTTTTATTACTTTATTTTATTTTTATTACTATTATTTTGGGAATACTTCCATTCACTATTTGATCCATTCTGCTCCCCTATTGCATCTCAATCTAGGGTATCTCCAATCGAGCACTTGCGACACGAACACGCTTACTCCTTGTTGTTGCTGTGTGCGGTTTTCCTCAGTGCAACGTTTCATTTTCAGCAGAGTTTTTCGTTGTTGTCTGTTATTGCAGTCTTTGTCTGTCCGTCCGTCTGCCTGCCCGCCTGCCTGTCGACGGTTGTCGTTGATGAATGCAACGCATGCATGCGTGCAGCGTCACGCCTCCTCGGCTAACTTGTAATCACCACCCCCCAAAAGCTGTCCTACACTCAGCAAAATCCAACCAAAACTCCAGTACATTTTTCTAGCATATAGAAATAAATTCTAAAAATAAAAAAATTCTGAAATGTAGAAATGCAAAAAACATATTTTGAAAAACATTCTTTCTAAATTGCAGGAAAATTCTCTGCAAACACATTAGGTTTTGGAAATACTTGTATCTTAATTCTTAATTTCTCTGAGTGTACTGCATGCTCGAGCTCTTCTTGGATTCTGCCCGCTCGCCAGTCAACGCAGCCGTTATGCAAATTTGTTGGCCACCGTTTCGCGCACTTTCATCAAAAGTTGCCAAACGCTAAGTTGGCTGCCACAAACCCCCTCCCTCCCCTCCCGTCACCCACTGTCTGCAGCTCACACATAGGCGGCGGCACTGGCCACAAGCGAAAGCCGCACATCGTCTCACTTTCGGCCTATCAATGACGTCCGCTTATCAGCCTTAATTACGCCAGCCTAATCAAAGCCTGGCAAATCAGTTTTTTCAGATTTATTGCGCTTTGATTTGTGCTTTGTGGCAACAATGAGCAGATTAAAAATAAAGTCGATTTTTAAGATTTGCTATCAACAATAACATTTGAAAGTTTATCAAAAGTAATATATTTAAATAATCATTGAAAAGTCTTGTGAAAGTGAACAAATTCATTGAAGAGTTTTCGTATTTCAAATGTGGAAAATGAAAACATTTATAAATTTGATACTATTAGTAGTAGTATTTAGTCAATCAAAATGAGTAAAAGGGGTATACAAAAATAGGTAATAGATGAAAGAAAGAAGCATTTCCGATCCCATTAAGTATTCAAATTATTATTCGTCTCTCCGTCAATATGACCAAGCTGATATCGAAGACTATAATAGCTGCATCTATTTTTGGAATACAAATTATTTATTTTCCATACGCATAATAAGTACATTTCATTTGATCGATAACTGGTCTCATTTCGATAAGAATCTATTTCCGATAGCAACCAAAGTTGCAATTGTTGAGCAGTACCCCGATTAGATTGATAAGATTTGACAAGATTGTTTATATTGAACTGACTAGTATCAGGTATAATATACCCAGATAATTATTATTTGATTAAGATTGTTTATATTGTGTACTGCGCAGCTTAGTTCTGGCAAAGAATATATAGTTCTATAGATATAGACTGTATCACTTTAACTTGTTTTACAGATTGGTTTTCTTCCTATATTAAATCTTAGCTTTCTTCTCACTAATCGTCTCTCTATCGCCATCTCCATATATTTTTCACTAATTAACACGACTTGCGTAGTAATTTATTTTACCCATATCAGTTGGCTGTCAGCTATCGGTTACACTAACTTTTTGGTTAAACCCTGCAATGAGTCAGCACTTGTTGTCATTTACTGCACTCATATAGAATAACCAAAAGTCATCAAATCGAAGACCATTTTAATTGATTTGCAATGAGTTTATTTTCAGCACAATTCTAAAGAAAGTAAGTTGACCAACATATGAACGAAATCATTCAAATTTCGAAGTACTTGAATCAGTTTTTTTCTTCGATTCTTATCGGTTATCGTTTCACTGACTGCCGTTGGTATCAGGGTTCACTAATTAAATGACTCAGTTCTGTGAATGGTTTGTGACGCACTTCCGATGCAAATCTCTGGACACATGATTAAGCCCAACAGCAGGTGAATGTGCTTCAATTAAAAGTGCTTGACTCGAGGATAGCCAGTAGGTCAAAATGTGTACAATTATTACGGAATGGAAATGAAATGTTTATATTAAATTACGCTATCTCTTTAAGCCAACAAATAAAAGCGTAAGAACACATTGATTATTGATTATTTGAGCTGACTTGTGACATAAATCTTAAGAATAATTTAAATAAATCAGAAAACTATAAAGATAAGTAAATATCAAAAATATAATATTTATTCTCAATTTTTCAAGTGTCTTTTGTTCTTTCTCTATCTGTTACGTAAAACGCCTCTCGAAATAAATGATTAAAACTAGGGCATATGCAAAAAATACCCTAAACCTGCAGTTCTTCTTATCAGGCCATGACTGATAGTCAACGACCTTGCCAGGGCGATCAATACAACGTCAGACTGAGAGAGAGATAGATAGAGAGAGAGAGAGAGAGAGAGAGACCAATCAGCTGACACTTATCAACAGACAGAACTAATCGGAAAACAACACAACCAATACTGAAATAGAGCATTGACTCTGACTCGTTATGCCCTGCAGCCATTCAAATGGCTAAAAGTGTATTATGAAGTTGCGCAAAATGATGTAACAGGCAGCAAAAAACAGCTTTGACCTCATTAAGCAAATGTATTCCTGATCCGCATCGACAAGTCGATTTAGCCATGTCCAACTATCTGTTTATATCAATATGTCTATCTTAGAGACTATAAGAGCCAGAGGCTATAAATTTGTAATAGAAGTTCTATTATACAATAGACAGATCATATTAATTCATGTTATCGACAGTTGTACAAATATCGATTACCGATCTAAAATTGTATAGTATATATATAAACATTATAGACATAATATAGATGATTTGTAAAAATATCTCAACAAATACATGAAACAAACATTTTCATCATAGTTATCAACTCCAGTTTAGGGTATCTGCTAGTCGTGCGCTTTTGTCTAGTAGATGCGAACTTGATGTGCTCCGTTCATAATTCTGATAAGTGTCGACACATTTAATTTTGTCAAACAAAAAGCGAAGCAAACGCAAAAAGTTGACAGTGAAAAGTGCGCGTTTTAGTTGAAAACAGTTTTCGACAACAAGTCGTACGGGAAATAAGCAGCGATAGTTGCAGCAATGACTACCACCAGCAGCAGTCCAGTGCTGAGCAATGTCTGGTGTCCACTGCTCGCCAAGTGCGCCCAGCTGGACACGGACTCGGACTTGGGGTTGGAGAGGGAGTTGGATTCGCCATACGTGGAGCATCACGTGCCAATTAGTCGTGTGCCGAATTGTGGCATTATGTGGGGGGCAGTGCAGCCGCAGCCGGAAGCGTTGCTTAACGTGGCCGAATCATCGGCGCATTATCTGCAGCTAATGTCAATGGCGGGCAAACGCGTTCAGCTGAACCGCCATCAGCAGCCAACACGTTCAAAGTTGCCGCCACAGAAGCCACCTGATGTCGCACTCGATTTTCCAACAGCAGCAGCAGCACCATCCACTAAGGTTAAAGTTTACCCATCCCCGCCTGCTTCTTTGGTCCACAACATTAGCGTCCACATCGTCAGCCTTCGGTTTGACCCACACGCGCCTGACCCACAGCTGGCAATGGACATTGTTCCCGCTCCCACACCCTTTCCCGCTCCACAAACACGCGCTGACAGCCAGCGTAAGTTTTTATTTGCCACACTACACTCTACACTAATATTAAGCCTATGCATTGGACTCTGAGATTTGTGTGTATTTGTTGTCTAGAAATTGAATCTTGATATTTTATTTATTTCCCCATAAAACATGAAGTTTCTTAATGTTTTTATAATTTCGTTTGCCAAAGCAATCATTTGATCAGTTTCACTGTTTGTCGAGCATAAATCTATTTTCAAAATGAATCATTTATTTTCGATAATCATTGAAAAAATTGTACTTAATCAGAATCTATAAAAAGTAGTCAGGTTCACAAAGGCTTACTACAACAATTTGACAGAAAATGAAATGTTTTGATTTATTTGAAATTTATACAAAACAGATGATTAAAATACGTATTTAAACTTATACTTAATTAAAAAAAAACAAACGTAGTTTTTTATTTTGGTATTTAACTTACATTATTAAGCAGCTTAACAAACTTAACGTTAAGCAAAAACGAGTCAAAATATTTGTTTTATATTTTTACTACTTAAAGCAAGAAATTCTGAGAGTTAAAAGTTGAAAGCTGTCTCAATGGTTAATACAAAATTAAAAATACATTATAACTATTTACAATAAACTTTATTCAAGCATTATCTTTAAAGTATCAACACAGATAACTTTGGAGTACATACTTGAACATATGTATATATAACAATAATTATAAATAATAGTCTATATTTAAAACGAAACTAAAAATGTTGAGAATACAAGCAGATAACATAGAACATTACAAGTGTCGCATGTTTCCTTGGATTCGATCATCATTTTCCACCAAGTCAATTGTCAATCAATTGCATCAGAGATAACTGACATAAAGCAACATCTATCAACAGTTAATAGGTAAGGCAATCACTCACATAGGGTATCTTATCTTCGTTGCAGTGTTGACAGCTTTTTTTTGGCTTGGGTTTGGTTTTGTTTTTGTTTTTTTTTTGTCGACTTCTGTTGGACAACAGTTAAATTTATTTATGCCTAATGTTTTGGTAGCCAACACGTCTACAACATCCCATATACACATCACTGCTTCTCCCACTCCCCCCCCCCAATCCACCCCTCTGCTGTGTCCACTCCTTGGCTCCCCCCTTGCATTCCTTTTGACTTTTTCTGCCAACGCACACATACATAAATCATTGTGTCCGCGTGTGTGGCATGTGGGCACAACTTTTGCCCAGCTGCGCAGCTGTGGCCAAACTTTATAGAGCCCCCTAATCTGGCTAAAGGAAGTACACTCGTAGCAGGCTTCTCTCGTTATTTCAAATTCGAACAACCTTCATTCACAACCTTGGTATTTTTTAAGGTAGACCAAATCGAATAAGTAAATATGATATATAAAATCTAAAAAATAGGATTGTGATAGAAATGGAAAGGAGGTCCCATTGTGGAAAAAAGAAAACTAAATCGAGTTTTAAATTGAGTTCCTTTTTGATCATAATTCTGGCTAGATTTATATAAAATTTCAAATTATTATAAAAAAAAAAGAATAGTTTCTTAAGAAGTAGAACTATTTACAAAATGATTAATAATGCTTTGCAAGTATATAAGTTTAAATTAATATGGCTCTACTAGAATTGTAGATGGTTTTTTTTAGAATTTTAGACTTCAGTTTACATTTTACATTCTTGCAGTTCTTGCCATCAAATATTGTGGCATCTATCTGCAGGTGTTGGCTTCTAAAACGCTCCCCAAAGTTGCAAACTCGATTTGTTTCCATGTTCCATTACAAATTCTCATTTCATGTTCTCAATATGTTTAAAATACTTTCGTTTATAGTGCTTTGTCACGTATACTTATCCTTCGTCTCTTTCCAAGTTGCGGGCTCTCATGTTATATCTTTTATAAGTCCCATAATATTTTTATAGTACTTTGTCACATATATTTATTAATCTTCTCTCTTTCCCCAGTTGCCCAGTTGTTGGCTTCCATATCCCATTCCAGGTTCTCAATAAGTTCTTTAACATTTCTTTAACATTTACTTATCCGTCTTCTCTCTTTCTTTTATTCACAGGTCAAATGCTGATCAAATGGCTAATCTCGACGCTGCAACAGAGCAGCTCACCGGGCATCCTTGGACAGGAGTCTCTCAATGCAATGGCTCTGCAGTTTTGTCATAATCTCAAATATGTCGGCGTACTCAAGCAGATCTCCAACGAGCAGCAGCAGCAGCAGCAGCAGTTGGAATCGACATCCGGCTTTAGCGTAAGTTCAATGAACCTTTTGGCACGGGAAATTGGTCAACGGGCGGAAGTTGTCACGGCGCTAACGGAAATAGAGCGACAGTGCTACAACCCCCCCTTGCTCCCATTTGCTTTAACTTAGTTTAGAGAGCTGCTAACTTGGCTTGCAAGTCATTAGCTATTGATAAGCTACGCACTGGACCTCAAGTTGTGCCTCTACATCCTCCCTACCTGCCTCCCTCTTGCTGCCACTATCTGTGCGCATATTGTGGGCATATTCTCTAACTTGGCCAACACGAAAATGAGCCGCAAAGTTATGCCGGAAATTAGCAATTCCATTGCCAGGCAAATCTCAATGCACTTTTATTTTATGCTGCTGTTTCATGTCAGCTGCACCTAACTGCTAACAGCCACCCCAGCTGCATCCTGCCTCGTCCTGGTGACGAGCCTGCAAGTGTCAGAACTTGTTAAAACTTTGCCGTCAACTCGGCACGGCTCACTCGCCCCCTCTCTCTCTCTCTCTTTCTCTTTTTTCTCTCTTTCTCTATCCATTTCGAACTGCCCAGTTTATAGTTGGCCAACAGCACCCAATTTTGCAGCCTTTTTTCTGTGCTAAATTATTGAATCAACAAGCTGGGCTGCAATGCTCGACAGTGCTTCGCTGACAGATATCCTGTACGCAACAGGACTACTTTTATTCAATTGTTAAAATAAGTTCTGCTTGTGGCAAGTTATTTGAAGTTCTAAATTTCCGCTCTGAATTCATTGAATATGATCAAAATTTGTGCAAAACTATATAATCGACAGAAGAAGAAGCATTTACGATCCCACAAAGTATATATATTCCTGATCATAACTGATTCATCATCATTACCATCACTAGCGGAGTCTATTTTGCTATATCCGTCTGTCTGTCTGCATAAAAAATCCGATTGTTATTATATTATCGATAACTTGTGTAGATGATAATCTATTATCGATAACAACAACAAGTCTTCAGCTTTAAAGATTTAGATTTCTATGAAAAATTGCAAAATCACAAATAATGCGAAACTTTGAACTAAAATACAAATTTGTAAGGCCAAATATAGAAACACAAATTATTAGTTATAATATCTAGTTGCGCATAAAGAAATACTTCTTAAGAATACTATATATTCAGGGCATCAACTGGGAATTATAAATTGAAATGCAACAACTTTATTCTACCCCTTTAAAGCACTCTTCAATACTGAGCAACTTTTGTAAGGAGGTGGGTGAGGGGGCGGTTAGGAGGCAATTGCAGCAGCAGTTTGTTTGACTCTCCAACTCACTCTTGGTGCGGCTGACTAATGGACTATGTAATACGTTTGCTTTTTGGCCAACATTGCTTCCCTACCCCTGCTCGTTGCCACTCCGCTTTAGCTACTCTGTGTGGCTCTGAAAGGCTATCTAAACAAAATCTCTTGACGCTTTGCTGCTTTAATTGCTGGTTAACCTAGGCACAATTGAGAAAAGGCACCTCAACCCCAACCCCAAAACAGCCTCCACTCCGGTCACGTGTTGGCTTTCTTTGGCTCTTACCTATAGTTAACGTTAAGTGTTATTGGCCTGAAGACATTACACAAGAGAATGAGAGTCGGAGACTGAGAGATTGAGAGACTGCCAGTGTTGCCTGGGCACACACAAACACACACACACACAGACAAGAACAACACTAACAAATAATCAAGCACTCGTCTTTTGGCCCAAATTAGTTTAGGCCAAAAGTTTTAGCCACAGCAGCTTAACCTCAAATCCCTCTGAGCAAAAGACCAAGTCCGCCAAAAACGAGCAGACAACAGCGTTAAGTGATTTTCTATGTGATGATACTTGAGCTCGACCAGATTATGATATCAAAAAATTCTTACTACTTCTGTGTCCTGCCCCAATGTGTCGTCCTGCGTGTCCTGAGTATCCGTTGTCAATGTGCGCGTCATCAAGTTTTTGGGCAACAGGCCAGAAAGATACTTGGCAAGCTTAAGCATGATTCCCATACAACGCACCCCCAACAGCCCCAACCACCCCCGCAACTCCACAACTGCCCCATTTCTCGCCACTCTCTTTCACTGTTGTTGCAGCTCATTGAAAGTTTTGTGCGTTTTTATTACTTTGCGGCAAGTTTAGCGTTTATTATTCTTTTGTGCTCGGCGCATCGCAAAATGAAAATCAAAGAAAGGAAAACTTTTCTTTGGGATTTTGAAGCGCAACGAAACGTAAATAGTTCAAATTACAGGGTATTAATGTCGACTTGATTTTAGATAAAACTAAAACCAATTTCACGCATTTGCTTTGAACAACAATAAAATGAGAGATTTCCAGTGGAATGCAATCTGATTTTTTGACGAGCAATCCAGTAATACGACTGTCTATGCTTATATCCATGAAGATCTAAACAAGAATAGCAAGTAATATAGATATATAAATATGCAATAAATATATATATATGCATAAACCATATTGAGTTAAAATCTGAATTTTCAAAAGATATGAAATTTTTTACAGACGACGATTAATATTATGTCGAGGCATATGCAAGCCTCATTAGAAAGCTATATCTATAAACTTGTAGATATATTATTCGTTAATCGATTTTCATCTAATATCAGAAACGGATTTAATTATCGATAAAATTAAAAAATCTTGACTTAAAATGTATATTCCAACTTTCAAGTCTCCACAGCTCCTATAATCTCTGAAATTGGGTTGCTCATACAGATGAGCAATCGGACATGGCTAAATCGACTCCGGTTAGTGATGATGATCAAGAATATATACCTTATGGAACCGTAAATGATTCCCTTTCCCAGTTAGATACTTTTGCTTAACTTCTTTAAACTCTTTTTAACCATTTTATGGTGATTCTTAAGATTTTAACTAATCAAAATGGTTAACATGAATCAAAAAAGTAATGTTACAAATATATTCAATCTCAAAAGTAGATAGTGATTGGATCCAACATGGAATTTAGTATGAATGCTGAACTACTTAAGTCAAAAGTAGTCAAAAGTGTTTAAGTAAACATTTTCCAAAACTAATCAGCAGTAAGGCAATTGTTCTTTTAGTAACTTCTTGAATCAACGCCACGGAATGCAATTAAAAATTCAAATCCAATTATGTGACGTCGCTTCTCACGTAATCACACACACATACATACACACACACACACACACCACATGTCGCTAATCACATCAAGCTGATGAGTTGTGGCATCATCCATTGGAATGACGAATGTAAATCAAGTGCAACAGCTGCCACACTCAGCTGCTTCACGAGCAGAGTGTGTGTGTGTGTGTGAGTGTGTGTGTAAGTTGGCGTGGTCACGTTTATTGCACTTGACGCCATTTGCTCAAGTGTTGGCACTTTGGCGATGCCAACAATTTGCATGCCGTCGCATTGTGTGCAACCCAAAAGAGCCATTTCCTGCCACCCCTCAAATCCCGTGCACCCCTTCTACCCACTCAAGCATCCTAATCTCAAGCTAACCCAACCCAACCGAATTTCACGCATGACAACGCAAAATAGGTAAGCAGCAAAAAGTGCAACAATAAAACCAGAAACGCATAAAAAACATTTCGGCGAAAGTCGAACTTCAAATGCTCTAAAAAAAACAGCTGGGCTAATATTTTATAAACAATCAATCAATATATAATTAAATTAATATTTAAACATTTCAAAAAGTACTGCAAAAACTGTATACAAATTCAAATTAAAAGAAGTTTTCTGTAAATATTAATATTAATATTAATTATACAACAAATTAAAATCCAAGCTTTCAATTAATTGAAATTATTCAAAATTTAAATTGAAAATGAAATATTGAAAATATTTGAAATTTTGAATGCTAGAGATAGACCAGATTTTAACATATCTTAAATAAATCACAATAAAAGTTTTCTTCTACTTTAAAAGTTAAGAATCTAATTTGTCAGCTAGACAAATATTGGCCAGCAACTTGTGCAGAAAGTCAAATTCAACTGCATTTCATAGTTATGCTAGCCCAATTTTTGGTAAAGGCAGTAAAAACTGACTTTGCATTCCCCAAATGGGAAATTTGCAAAAGGGAAACACTTGCAACACCAACAGTAACAGTAACAGTGGCAACAATGACGTGTGCACAATTTGAAGAGCTGAGCTTTCAAAGTTCAGAGTGCAGTTAACGCCTGGGGATAACAGCCGGCAGAAGGAAAGGGGGAACGGGTAAGGATTGGGGTAGAAAATGATGGGGTTAGAGAGCAGATGGCTTTTAAATTTTTGTCTCTTAACACACACACACACACACAAATACACACTTGAGTCCGGGCTCAAAGGGTTTGATCCACTCCAGCTGCAATTAGAAGTCAATGGGCTAATCTCCAAGCTTCACTCACAATTTTTATCTTCCATTCCTTTTGGTGCAGCCCTATGAGATGTACCAGTGGACGCACACGGAGCAGCCAACCACATCGCTGCCCCTCACACCCGGCAAACTGGATAAGGTCGCCGCCTGGCCATTCTCAAGCACACCAGCTGCGGCTGCAGCAGCGGCAGCCGCCTCACAGAAACCCTCGGAAGGAGCCGGCTCCACGCTGACCGACAGCCAGAAGACACTGCAACATATTCTGCGCAAGCGTCTGCTCAACTGTGCCACTCTGGCCGAAGTCCATGCCGTTGTCAATGAGCTGTTGAGCAGCGTGGATGAGCCACCGAGGCGTCCATCGAAGCGCTGCATCAATTTCACGGAGCTGATCAACGCCAGCGAGGCAACCATTTACGAGTACAACAAACCCCTGGAGGGCAAATGCTTTGTGGATGCCGCCAGTCAAACCGATGACGAACTATGTCTCGGCTCCTGCAAGTGTGCCGCTGCTCAGGAACAACAAAATGGTGCAAGTGCTACTACGGCACCACCACCGCCGCCGCCGCCACCGCCTCCCCCACCGCCACCGCCTGTGCCCGGCCAAGCAGCAGGCGGTGCACCACCGCCTCCACCACCACCACCACCTGGTGGTGGTGGACCACCACCGCCGCCGCCGCCAGCACCGCCAGCACTACCCAATTCTGGCAATATGCCACCACCGCCGCCACCGCTGAGCACCTCCAAGTCGGGCACAGCGATCTCGCCGGCACCACTGCCAGATCCCGCTGAAGGCAATTGGTTCCTTCGCACAAGCGGTAAGTGAAAGCGATAAAAGGTGAATTTTCATTTTATCAAGCAGCACTATTAATTTGACCGCAACTGTATGCTCAAAGGTATTAGAGATATAGCTCATTATATCTGCTCTCAAAATATCACTCCACAAATTGATTAATAATTTTTATCATTCGCTTGACTCACCTGCTTCTTCTCTTTTCTCTCTCCCTTTTTGTTCCTTTTTCTGTTCAGTACAACGCAAGAGCGCCGTTAACCCGCCAAAGCCGATGCGTCCGCTTTATTGGACACGGATTGTGACGTGTGCGCCGCCCGTGGCGCGTCCGCCTTCGGTGGCCAACTCAACGGATAGCACAGATAATAACACCAGCTCGCCGGAAGAGGTGCCCACATCTGCTGCCGTTCCCTCTTCATCGCCAGTTCCTGCCCCCGCACCTGTGTCAGCACCCGCTCCTCCTACTAAAGAGATGTGGACAGAGATTGATGAGACGCCACTGGACAATATCGATGAATTTACCGAGCTCTTCTCGCGCCAGGCAATCGCACCCGTTAGCAAGCCAAAGGAGCTCAAACTGAAACGTGAGAAATCTATTAAGGTGCTGGATCCGAAACGTTCGAGGAATGTGGGCATCTTCTCCAGAAGTCTGCATATGCCGTCCAGTGAGATCGAGCATGCGATCTACAATGTGGATACCTCAGTAATTAGCCTGGAGACACTGCAGCAGATTAGTCATATGCGTGCAACGGATGAGGAGTTGCAGCGGATCAAGGAGGCGGATGGCGGTGATATTCCACTTGATCATCCGGAGCAATTTCTACGCGACATCTCCCTCATCTCCATGGCCAGTGAGCGCATCTCATGCATTGTCTTCCAGGCTGAATTCGAGGAATCTGTGACGCTACTCCTGCGCAAGCTGGAAATTGTTTCCCAGCTCTCGCAGCAGCTGATGGAGAGCGAAGATCTGAAGCTTGTCTTCTCCATCATACTGACGCTGGGGAATTACATGAACGGTGGCAATCGACAGCGTGGTCAGGCAGATGGTTTCAATCTCGATATACTTGGCAAACTGAAGGACGTCAAGTCCAAGGAGTCGCAGACAACGCTGCTCCACTTCATCGTGCGCACCTACATTGCACAGCGACGCAAGGAGCGAACGCTGCAGGAGATGACGCTGCCCATTCCCGAACCCTCGGATGTGGAACGTGCCGCCCAGCTGGACTTTGACGAGGTGCAGCAACAGATCAAGGAACTCAACAAGAAGCTGATGGGTAAGTTTGCAACTATTGAAACAACTCTCTACAGCTACTCATGTCCCTTCTTCATTGCACAGCTTGTAAGCAGACTACGGCTCTGGTGCTGGGTGCATCGAGTAATAAAAGCGAACCCTTCAAGTCCAAAATGGAGGAGTTTACAGCGAGTGCTGAGAAATCTATCGGTAAATTGAATCAGCTGATCGATGAGTGCCGCGATCTCTTCCTGGAAACTATGCGCTTCTATCACTTCTCGCCCAAGGGCTGTACTCTAACATTGGCTCAGTGTATGCCCGATCAGTTCTTTGGTTACTGGACCAATTTCACAAACGATTTTAAGGACATCTGGAAGAAGGAATTAACAAACCTGAGAAATGAAATGTAAGCATAAATCAATAATCAAAAGTTACTGCAGCCATTTAACGATTTTTATTCGATTTTTCTCTCTTGCAGCATCAAGAAACCGAAACAGGTGCCTGTAGATAATCGTCGCGATATCTCCGTTAAAGAGCGGATTTCATGCAAAGCACGCGTGCGACGCAGCAAAAACTAGTTGTTAGTTCAAAATTAGCAGTACATTTATGTAAGCTTAATAATAATTATAATAATAAACAAGAAAAACGCCTCGCACACCATGCGAAATTACACAACACATTCGAATTTAAAAAACAAAAATCTATTTAAAATATCGCTAAATATATATAAACATTTTGCAACACTGATGGTTTGTCTATTCAATTTGGGGTTATCGGCCAACCGCCACTAGTTATCGCTCTACCATTTTGAGTAAACCGAAATCAGGCTGCAAAACTGGCGTCCCGCAAGAAAACAAACAATATAAAAACAATATCAGAATGTCGCATCCAAATACAACGCGACGCAAACATGTGCTCAAGGAGATGATGGAGGACGACTACTCGCTGCCCACGGAGCAACAGCAGATCGTGCGTGTGGTCAGCAGTCGCGGCAACAACCTACACGAGGTCGAAGCACCTGCGACGGACACAGATAACTTTCTGGGTGGGCACATTTCGCTGGTGAAATAGGCGATAATTGATAAACTTATTATATTGTTTTCATTTTGATTTCGCAGTTTCCATGCCCAACAAATTTCGCAAGAATGTTTGGGTGAAGCGCGGCGATTACTTACTCGTCGAGCCCATTGAGGAGGGCGACAAAGTCAAAGCGGAAATCAGTAAAATTCTAACGCCCGAACATGTCAAAGAGTACACAAAATCGGGCATTTGGCCAGAACGTTTTGCCAAGAAGGCGACGCAGGCGCCGCAAAGAACTGAATCCAATTCCGATTCCGATGAACCGCTCTCCCCAAACACAAATCGGCCGGTAAGTGTAGAAAATCACAACGGCGAAGATGATGAAACGGATGAGGAGAGCAGCAGTGAAGAAGACTGAAGAATTGCGATGCATTCGATTTTTTTGTGCATTACAAAAGTGTTTAGCTATGTATATTTTTACCCAATTAGTTTCTTCCCTGTTAACAACAAAATTGTGTCTTTACTACTACATAGATAAAACCCAAAATTACAACAAAAAAATATATTAATTGTTTAGCGGCGTTTTCTTTGTTGGAACCAAAAAAAAAATGCTTGCAGAAAGCTTAAAAAGCCTACGAATTAAAAAGCGCGCTGAGATCTATTTTTTGTTTTTGTTTGTTATGGTAAGCTTTTTGTCGTGGGGCTAATAAATACTACTCCTGTGCATCACAGATCTCAATGTTTTCCTTATGCTCCTCCTCCTGAGACGCCGCCGCCGCCTCAGTCGTCTCCTCCTCGTGCAGTGCATCATGCTTGGATTCCAGTGCCAGTGTTGATGGTCTTAGCTTCGTAAACGGAAAATTGCTCAAATCCTCAAATTGTGGCGTATGCACAGCAATCAGATCCGTTTGCGTGGAGCTCGTGTCCCTTGGCTCAAAATTGTTATAGTCTGTATCCTCACCGTCCGAGGAATTGATGTGCTTGCGCAGCGCATCCTGCGGCAAATTACATACCATGGTCAGACAATTGACAATGGTGCCAATGGAGCTCTGCAGCTGTTGCACCTGATCCGTGAGCAAAGTGCAACGCTTGGCCAAATCATTGACAACCTCTGCCGAATCGTGATCCAAACGAACTTGAGATTGTTGTTGTCCTGGATTGGTGGTGGTGCTGCTGCTGCCGCCAGCGTCCTCAGTATTGTTCTCAGCCTGTTGAGCTTTGGGTTCGGCCTGCATGGTGGACACCTTTTTCCACAGCGCATTGATGGCCTGCATCTGCAGCTGCTGAATCTTGCGCTCATTCTGCAACTGTGCCTTCGTCAGCAGCATGTCCTTGTTGAGCTTGCTGTGGAATAGAGATATAGAAATATATATATTTAGATAGTGACATATGTGGAGACTATTTGACTGCACTTACTCGATGTACTCATGTGTGCGCTGTTTGTGCAGCTTCTCGGCAATGTCTTTGGTTTTCTTGCGCGTATGATAGCCACGCCACATTTTCTGTATGGTCACCGCTGAGGATTCAGTCACATGCTCTATCAGACGATCCGCACAATTCAGATTATTGTTGTCCAACTGCTGTTGTCGCTGTGCGGCCATTTTCCTTATAGTTTTGAGTTTCTCAATGTTGATCTGTTCGCCATCGTCATCGGTGCTAAAGCCACCAGCATCGGTTGTTGTCGCTGTGCCAGTTGCAGTTGCTGTCATCTGTTGTTGCTGCTGCTGCTGCTGCTGCTGCTGATGCTGCAGGCGCTCTGTTTTGCGTGGACTGCTTGTGGGACTCTGGATGCGTCGCATTTGTGGACTGCGCACACGCGGCAAATTCAGTTTGTTATCTGGCAAAGTGGAATATTTTAGTAGTCGAATTTTTCAATTTATTTCTCTCGGCCTACCTTTGTTCTTTGTGCCTTTGGTTTTGTGCAGCTGCGACGAGCTGATCGCTGTGACGGTGACACGCTGGGCAACGGCTGCGGGACAAACATCGGGACTCATCAGTGTCTCCGGCACAGGAACCATTTTTGAGGCAGCAGCCAAGGGGCCACCAGCAGGCGTCTGTCCAATGTACTGTTGTTCTAAATAAATAAATAAAAATATGTAAATATAAAATATAAATATAAATATAAATATAAATATAAATATAAATCTGAATTTGAATATGAATATGAATATGAATATGAATATAAATATAAATATTAAATCAAGAACCGTTGTAGGGATTTGGAGTTATGTTGCGAGGCGTTGATTCCGTTGAATTGTAGGTTTTTGTGGTCACGCTACTGGACATGCCGGACAGACTGGCCAGCGAGAAGCTATCGCCATCATTCCGAATATTCTCAATCAGCGATGTGCTCATCTGCAGTGCATGATTCGAGATGCCATTGTCGCTGCTGATGCTATTGTTGCAGCTATTCCCGTGATAGCTATTCGCCATGGACTCGGGTGAACCCTGACGACCACTCAGCCGCGAAACTACAAAGATTGTAATTAGTAATTATTTTTTATATAGGAGCAGCTCCGAGCAGATCTCACAGCGTGGCGATTGAATGCGACTCGTTGGCTTTTTGCGATGCGAGGATGGCGATGTGTTTGCCGAGCTATTTGCATTGTCCAGGATCTCCTCCTGGAGCTGTCGCTGATGATGCTGCGCCTTGCTCAAGATTAGTCGCAACTTGCGATCGTTTTCATTCTCCAACGCTTTGCCCACCAGCGGGCACACCGAACTCAAGTACTTGGCCAGTGGCGCCTGTTCCCCAACGCGAAATTGGCGACCACGTCCTTGACTATAAAGCCACTCGGCCTTGAGACTCTCAATGGGATCTACAACGTAGCCATCGATAAACTTTAGACTCATGCACCAGTTGAGCACAAAGGGACGATAATCAAAGCCACTAAATTATAAAAGAGATGAATGAGTTAGGAGGGAATTGGTCTATTAAGATCCCAGACAGAGGACTACCACTAAACTTACTCCATGCTATTTGGTCCCAGTGTCATGGTCACACACGGATTCTCCGTAATGGAGATGCTCAGCAGATTGCTCAGATGCGACAGTGTACAAATCTCATTCAGATCACTGATGCCATTCTTGGACAGTGTTAGCGTCTCCAGAGAGACCGGCAAATACTTGTCACACTGTCGCAGATGCGTCAAACGGTTGCCCTGCAAATTGAGTTCGCGCAGCGAACGTAAATAAGACACATCCGAGATGCTGCCAATGCTATTGTCCGCCAGATTCAGTGACTCCAGATTCACATTCGTATTCAAATGCTCAATGGCCTTAATGTTATTGCCCTCCAAGTTGAGCAGACGCAAATGGACGCACTCCTTCAGGCCCTCAATGGAGAGTATGCCATTGAAGGAGAGATTCAGCTCACGTAAGCAGTGCAGTCGACAGACACCATACATCCGTAGCAGCTGGTTTTTGCTCAGCGAAAGCTGGAAACGATTTACATAAATATATTAATTAGACTTGAATTTGAAGTGGGGTATATATAAATATAAATATATATATAATAGGCACCGTTTCGATCTTGAGATACGAGTCAATGTTGTCGATCTTCTGCAGTTCGTTCTCGTCGAGGATTAGCTTGCGTATATTCTGGGCATCGTCCTGTTTTGGCACCTTCTTCAGCTGCTGCTTGGACAAGTTGAGCGTCTGCTTTTCGCTGCAGCTTTCGTCGTCGCCTGTCGCAGACAAAAGGAAAGTGCAAGAAGAGGAAGAGTGAAAAGAGAAAGAAAAACACTGATGAAGTCATCGTGGCATGTGTTGGGGGGTGGTTCTGGGCGGACGCTTGAACTCGCAACCCCTCCTCAAAGTAGGCTCCACATTGCTATGCATGCCACAGACGCCAACAGCAGCAAAATAATAAACAATGCACTCTTTGCACACTTTGTTTAAGCTGCTGTTGTAGTAGGTTATTTGTAAGCTTACCGCTCATTTTTGTTAGACGATAAATTCCTTTAGTTGTTGTTAACAAATTTGGCTTGCGTTAGGCCAATTTGGCAGCATTCACTGGCGTCCAATAACGAAAAATCAATGTTTGGGAATGTGAGAGCCCCCCTCCATTTGAAACCAGGGCTGCAAGCGACTTACAGCACTAACATTAACATTTGCTCTGCTAACTGTTAACTGCATGCGCGAAATTGTCTAATTTTAATAATACTCATATGATTACATATATTATTAATAATGGTCTAATTTGGTTTAGCCTATAGCCTGTAGCTTAAATAATAATCCCAAAATAAGCACTAATTGAGTGTTAACAGCTGTAGTTCGCGATATCGATGTCATAAAATATCGATGCTGGGCATTTTCATGCTTGCCGTTGCTGGTCACACGGCATATCATATGTTGTCCTTTCAATTGGTTTTAAAAATTCGCCCTAATTTTTTTTGTGTTTATTTTGACTTAAAAAATATAATACAGTCAACTAAACTATTATAGCAATTTTTATCATAAATGCAGCAATTATTTTAGCACATTGAAAGATTCATATATTTCGTCCACTAGTTCTGAGGCCTTTTCCAAATCATTTAGGATCTCAATTTCCTCTTTCAGATTGTTATAATACAAACGTTTAACGCGTCGCATAATGGGCGCCATCACCTTGCAACTAATCACATCCTTGACCAACGCATTGTTCACCTCCAAATTATTCGCCGTCTTCTGCGATGGCAGTTTCTGGGGATTTGGATCCATAACGAGACGATTTGTACGTTGGGTAATTTTCGACGTGGATTGTGTGAGCACTCGCTGCATCTCTATATGGGAGCGAACAGCGGCACGCAATTTATCACCACTCTTGCCCGATATCAACGTTCGCACCGAATTCGGGGTGTTGCAATGTTCACTTGTCGTTACCTGCGGGGAATCAGATCGCTTACGCATTCCCTCATTCATCTCGGGTAGCATCATATTGCTGGAGTCCTCGCCATAATTGGGATTCATATACTGCACACAATCCCCGCTGGCGCACAGATCAACATTAGCAAATGTTGTTGCAATCGAACGATTCTCACCTGGCAAACCAGATGCGTAATCGACATTAAAAGTTGATTTTGACTGATCTCGATTTGGTTTTCCAGGCTGAGCAGGCCGGGATTCCCAAAAAGCAGTTATCGGTTGCTTTTTCTGTTGTTGCTTTGGCGATCGCATTTTATGCAATGATTCCGGCTGAGTGCACCGCATGCAAGTCTGTGTGGATTTTTGCAACACTTTCTTGGGTCGCTCATGATACTGCACCATGTCGCGAGGCACAGCCGCCTTTGGCGGAAGCCTCACTTGCGTCTGTAGCTTCGATTGCTCTGCATATTGCTTTTCTTTCTGTATTTGAATTTGGGAATTGGGTTTAGCTTTAAGGTTTAGATAATTGACACATTTTCCACTACCTTTTGGGAGCTGCACTCATTTTTATTGCAATGTAGTAAGTATTTGCTGTAAGCATCCATCGCAAAAGGAGTCTCTCAATAAAATAAGGAAATTGCGCTAGTTTTACTTTAAGTTTAAAATGAATTTCAGTTGTATGTTTTATGTATGTAGATGTATGAACTTGACAACTATTGAAATGATTGTGTTCACTTTCATAAATTTTAAAGAAACAATTCCTACTTGAGATAAATTCGAACAGATTTAAAATATATAAAGTCTTTAAAGCAATGTGCTTCAATTTAGTATGGAGATGAATCCATGATTCCGTATGACTATCAGATTACTTAAAAAAATGAATACAGATATATATATATATAAATATAATATACTTACGGCAGTTTCTCATATTTCTTATATTTTTAAATATTCTTAAGCTGCCAAAACTGTTCACAAGTCTTTACTGTCCAACTCAAATTAATAAATTTAACTAAGATAATTTCTCTCTCTCTCTCTTGCTTGCAATTCCTTACTCTCAACTGTAATTTATTAATTCAAATTAATAATCTTAATCATTAATAACTAAAAATAGTCAGCCTGCTTAGTTCCGGAATCAGATAAAGTTCTGCAAAGGATTTGCAGCTTTTACTCTCATTCTCTCTCTCTTCTTCTTCCATACTCTCTTTACGCGCTCTCTCTCGCTCTCTCTCTCTCTCTCTCTCTCTCGCTAGCCTTAGCAGCTGGGCTCGCGACAGCTTTTGGGGTCTCAGTCTTTTGCTGGCTTTCAACGTTGTCGGTTGTCGTTTGTTTTTTAACGTCCGAACGTGTCTCGATTTTAGGCTATTCCGCTGCCAGTGTCCCGAAAGTGTTGCCACTGCTCCTCAACTATTATAACTGTTTTTGTTGTTGCTGTTGTTGTTGCTGCTAGTGCTGTTGTTGATGTTGTAGTTGCTATTACTGCTGCTGCTGCTACTTTGTGTTGCACGTCGCTAACATCGCTCTGCCCACTCTCCCCGCTCTCTCCACAAGCACACACCAACACACACACACACAGCAGCAACTTGTGCCGCGAACGCCTATCTCTATCTCCCTCTCTCTCTCTCTCTGTGTGTCCGTGAGTGCGTCTATCTATCTGTACACGATACGAGCAGCAGCAGCAGAAGCAGAAGCATCACAAGCCTGTCTCTCTGTCTGTGTGTGTGTGTGTTTGTGTGCGTGTACGCGCGCTGTGCCTGTGTGTGTGTAGGCAAATGTTGAAAGCAGCAGCATGGCCCGAAAAGACAGCACAGGAAAAAAACGTTGCACACTTTCGGGCGCACTGAATAATGATTTTCATTTTGCCCGCTGCAAAACAAATGCAAATGCAAAATGTAAATTGCATTTTTTCGCAAATTAAAAAAGTAAATAATACAAATAAATACATACATACACACATGCCAATGCAAATTACAAAATCTGTGTGAAAATGTGTTGTTTGCAATTGCAATAATTAAAAGTGCTTAAGAAAAAAGTAATTCAACGGAACGTGAATTCGTTTAGCCAAAACGAAATCGACGCTAAAATACAAATCTGACATTGGCAGGAGCACGCAGCACACACACACACACACACGCATACACTCACACACTCACTCACACACACACGCATACACATGCAGAGGCGACAACAGCCTGCGTTTTGTGCTCAACATTTCGGCCGATGAATGAACTGACATAAAACTTGACGAGCTTAGCCAGAAAAGCGCACACACACACATACTCACACACAACTACTCTCACACTTACACACACACACACAGCACACACAGAACATTTAAAACCATATAAAAAGGCAATTTTTGTTAGATTTCTGCGTGCCCTTGTCAAAGAAATCGAAATCGAAACTGAAATAGAAACTTCTTTATTTATTTTTTTTTTTTTGGGGAACGTGCCGCGCATTTGCTACAAAAATAGCAAAAAACAAGAAAAAAAGAAAAGAAGAAAGCCCAGAAGCAGCTGCAAATAAATTTCACACACCAAAAAAAAAAGGTGGGTCAAGTGCAAAAAAGAAAAAAAAAAACGTAAAAAAAATATGAAGGAAATTCTATTTTATTTAACTAGTTGTATACACGAAATGTTGCCGCCCACAACAACAGCAAGAACAACAACGAGAACAACACAAATTTATAGCATGCTTTGCAGCGCGCTGCTTTTTGTTGCTCAACTAAAAATAGAGCAGCGATTACAGCACTCACACTCACACATACACACACACACACACACAAACACACTTACGGATGTGTGTACATATGCAGCACAGCATAAATCATAACGCTTTTGGACAGCCCAAATTGTAACCAAATACCAATATAACACTTTTAAGTGGAGCCAGTGAGCCGTAAGGAAGCGAGGTGTGAGAGCGTCTCTCTCAATGTGTATGTGTGCGTGTGTGAGCGGGGGGAAGGGTCAGCTCAACGTGCTTGCTAACAAACAAAATGCTCACACACACACACACATACTCGTACATATACAGGAAGTGACAGGCGGGTCGGGAAAACTCCTGTCTGCAGCAATTTTGCTTCCTTTAAATCCTTTGCCCAACAACAACTCACACTCAATTCACTCTCACTCTCTCTCTCTCTCTCTGTCTCTCTCTCACTCTCTCGTTGCGTCAGCTTACTATGTTGGCGCTCTGCTGCTATGCTCCCTCTCTCCCTCTCGTTCTCACTCACTCTCTCTCTCTCTGTCTCTCACACTCGCTCTCCACGCGCAGTCGCTTCCTTGCGCTCAGTTCAGTTCCAGTTCGCAGCTCTCTCTTCGCATTACTTTTGGGCGCTTGGCTCATTTGTTTATTTTTAGTTGCTGTCATAGCAGCTGCACACACACACACACACTCAAACACACCTAGCTCACACACACACACACATTAATTGTATAGCCACTTGTATGTGCAATTAAATTGCAGTTTGGCTTTTGCTCATTATTAATACGAGAAGCGAGCGCACATTTTGCCACATTTTCTGTCGACATCCAAAGTTATTCCAAGCTGCACGTCTCGTCTACAACTTGTCCGCAACCAAAATTAGAAATAAAAGTGGTTCAAGGTCGCCCGAGGCACATACAGCAATCAAATAACGAAACGAGGTTGTTGCACCGCCCGCCTTTTGGGGGGCGCCACAAGCTCTGTGGAATGCGATTGGAAATTAGAGAAATATAAATAAAACACAACCCTAGTCGAGATCAGGAAATCAACACAAAAAAGTATAAAATGTTATTTTAAAAAGTGAATCTTAGTTTACAGTTTAGTTAAAAGTGCAGTCAAAAAAATAAAAAGTTAAATTAAATGCGAGAAGAGAAATTATCGAAAAATGATTACAAGAAAAGCAAAAATAAAATTAAATTTTAAATAGCGAATCTTACTTCAAGAATCAGCTCCATAAAAAGAAAGCTCGACTTGGTTAACTCCATGTTCGCCAGTCCGCATTTAATGTCCGCATTTATATATTTATGTGGCGTAAAACAAAAGCGAAACGGAGATTCGTAACAAAAGTGAAAGCGACATGCGGCATGAACTCTATGGGGTACGGGGTCCGGGTAGAAGCAGGAACGTCACGTGTTGGTAGGGAGCAGGAGAGATGGAGCGGGAGCTGTTCTGGGACTCTGGGGCTTGCGTGTCGCGGCATTCGCGTCCATGACATGTCGAGGCCTCCATTTTTTTCCATGGAGCTCACGTGTCAGGTGAGTTCATGGCATGTCCTAGCGGGCACAGAACTGAGGTGTTCATTTCAGCGAGACGCGCATAAGCACATATAAAGCAATGATATGCAGAAAACACACACACACCCTCGGGGCACACTAAATATCCCGTTAGGAGCTTACGTAAGCAGCGCCACCTGTGCCCGAAAGCTGCCTATAATTATTTCTAAGCACATTTTTTTGGGAATTAAGAAGCGTTAACGCGCCAGCTGAAAGCGAGAGAGACTCAGAGAGAGAGAGAGAGAGAGATATATATATAGAGAGAGAGAGAGAGAGAGAGAGATGAGAGTCCCTAATAGATCTGTCAAAAGTTTACTTTAATATATTCATAGTCGAGTTCGTTTGTGCTTATAAATAACTTTTGTGCTGCGTGGATTTAGCGTTGAGCTTGAACAACGGTTAATGATTGACAATATTTATGACGTACTCCCTGCTAAGTAATTACATAGTGTAAACATAAGTGTAACATGGGATTTGCCCTGCTAAAAAGTAATGTGCTCAATGTGTGATATCTACATTTATGTGTGGAAAGGGCTTATCGAATTGCAAAATTGTTCCTATGATTTTTGGAAAGCTCAAATTTCTATCGACTATGATATATAAACTGGTCAAGAGTACAAGGATTTATGTCTTTATGGTTTCAATAGATAAATCTACTTATCTAAAAATAATTATAACGATCTTTTGCATTTTACATTCTATATTATAATAGTTTTACTTTTTACATTTAAAAAAAAAAATATGACGACAGAAAATTTAAAAATTTACTTTCACAATCCAATCATGATATCCTTTCCAATTCTCGCACATCATGATATCCTTTAGGAGTAGAGCATGTTGCGCAAAAAACGCACTTCCGATGTCTGCGTCCTCCGGATTTGAGGGGGTATCGTATGAATCGAATTCCTTGACACGATTTCCGGAGGAGTTGGGTGCTCGGCTTGGCGGCTCTGAATCGACTCCCTCGGCTCCGGTGTCCGATAATAATTCGTTGCCCGCCGACGCGGGTACAATTCACACATGTTCTACGGATTTTTATAGATTTCTTTTTATAACAAGTTGAACTGTGCCACACTCATGCAACTTACCGGCCGGTAACTCATTGTCGGTAAAATATAAAAAACTTGCTCTTAAAAAGATTTCATAAAAATTTATAAAAGAATTTCTGATTTAATTTTTAGAAATTTGTTTTTTGAGAAAAATGAAAAATGTGTTCTGTATGCCACAAGATTCTGAGCTATACTTAAAAACTTTACTTTATTTTTGGCTCTGGCCGTTTTGTTCGAATGAGTTGAGCATCAAAGCTTGCTGTATATATAATAATATTGTACATATATATGTTTACACTTTTGAAAGGTAATTTTTATAATTTTATACCTTTACGTTCGACGAATGCATTAAATAATAATTGCAAATTTTTAATTTATTTATTTACATTTTGCATTTATAATGCTTTTAAATAAAGTTCTTCAATTAAGACACGGTGCAAAAAATGGGAACACTTAACGGATCCAAATGAATGTTAATGAATAATAAGCATACAAATATGAATATGAATCTGAATCTTTATTCAAATGGCACAAAAGTTGTCTAGAGACTCAAGCAGCTCTGTCGAGCTGAAAGAAATTTTCCTCTAATGAAGTGTGGAAGATACAAAATTCTTTTTACGCATTCCAAATGGAGACTGCTATTAACCTGAATTGCAACGACTTTCATGCCCCCTCAAGAGTCCACCTCATTTGGCAGCGTTTGTGTTTTCTGCACCGCATTAATTACGCAGTGGGAATAATTATGCGAAAGACGGGCACAAAAAAAAAAATGTAATTGAAAAATAAGTGAGAATAATTATGCATAATGTTTGTACATCTGCTAAAGTTGTAAATCGAAAAGTTGGCAGTTGCCAGCTGCGCTTTGTTGCTTCATCTTCTTGTTGTTGTTGTTGCACTGCATTTTAATTGAATGGCCCAAATGGAGCGACCAGAAACCATTTCCCGGTAACGGAAGGCCATGAAGCCAACATAAGCGTTAGGTGAAAAAGCTAGCCATGCCAGCGACGTTGCATGACCCCTTTACTTCTCTCTCCCTCTCTCTCTCTCTCTCTCTCTCTGTCTCTCTCTATGCACTGCCCGTCTCGGTCTCCTGATTCTTCTGCATGTCTGCTAATGAAATATTCATTCGTAATCGATAATTCCGCAAGTGGCAAAGAACGGGCAACGCGGCGACATAATAGGCAGCAGGCAACAGACAACTGCCAGCTTAGCTCAGCTTAAACCTCCTTTAGTCCACTCTATACCCCCTGCCCTACCCACCACAGCACTTGCCGCACTTCTTTAGCGCCAGCCGCATTGAAAGTCGCCATTGAGAATTGAGGACGAAAGTCAAGCTGTCTGTGGGCCGTTGTCCGCCCGTCCGCCGCTGTTGCCCCCTTTCCGTAACTTTCATCGCACCACATAAAATTCCAATATATTTTTGGGCTGCAATTTATACGCAGTTCTGGGGGCAAAAGTCGATGCCACAGCGGCATAAATCGCGATGATTTCAAAACCAGTTTATGCTGCCTCATTGGACACGTGGCGCAGCTACTAGCCCAGGTCAGGTCATCATCATTATCATCATTATCGTGGCCATAAGAGCGTAACGCTTAAAACCAACTAAAAATACAATGTGTGGTGTTAGTATAAAAAACTTTAAAGCTAGCAATAGACTGTGGTAGTAAAACACAGATAGCTACTCGGAAGATCCTTGCTTAAGCACCTGATGGAGTCCTTTCTATCTTTAATATCCTGAATAACCCAAGCACCTTAAAAGTCTTGAGTTTGAAAGTGAAGTGAACGCTCACATATAAGAACACAGTTAACCTCATGTTAAGACTTTGAACCAACTGAAATATGAACTACTATATCTGCTTGGGATATAGTTAAGGTATAATCATGAATAGTTAAGGTATACATAATATCGTTGTCCAGCAATTAACGTTTAGCCAATTAATATATACCCATTTATATTTCTCAATTGCTTGTGCATTTGAAGCTATTCAACAAATATTGCTCATACGACGTGTGGTATAGAAATAAAACTGACATTTTATTAGAAAATACCTACATTAAGGACACTGTCCAACGTGCTTAAGGCCAACAATAATCGTTATCAATTATTGAGTACATATACATAGTTGCGGCTAGACTATAATCATAACTTGTCAAACAAAGGCAACCACATAGAAATAATGGCTATATTAACATGTTTAATGTATTGGGTCCCTCGCCCAGTGGCCAAGTCCATTAGAAATTCTATTAAAAGTTATTTACGATGCAACATTCTGGCCATTGAGTGCAGGAGCATGAGTATGGGCACAAATACACATATGTATACACATACATACATATATGAGGCCATTGTAAATATGAAGTAGAAACTCAAACAAAGGCCGAGTCATTGTCTATGCTATGTACATAAATAAGAAATGCAGCAAACGTTGGCACCTCAACCACCAAAACCCAACTCAAAAACCCATCCAAACCCACCCAAACTGCAACCCCAATCAAGCCGAAAGCATTGACAATAAATTTGCATGCGAAGCACTTCCGCTAGGTGGCGGCACTAGTCAATGGCTCAGACAGACAGACAGAGGCACAGGAAGCCCCCAAGTCCAAGTCAAGTCGGTTTATATGCAGATGAGCATAATTGATTTTAAATTGTGCAAAAAGCCGAGGCGAACTCAAGTATTTTGCGGTCGGCGGGGTTATAAATTTATTGTTTGCAACTCAAGTGCCTAATGCCATAAGTACGATGCCTTAATAGATAGCGCACGTCTTTGTTGTGGGGCTGAAAACAATGACGAGCATGATGAAGGATGGGATGAAAGCTGAGCACACTCATTATGCACTTGATGCAGAGGCGCATCAGCTAAACTCAGCGCTGCAGATATGCAGCGATAACAGCTCACAGATAAGCAGACAGCAGGAGAGACAGGCACGGAGGCAGGCAGGGAGGCAGGCAGAGAGAGTAGCTGCAGCTGCGACGCGTCTCAAACTGGAGCAAGGACAACGGCGACAGCAGCATCAGCTACAACAACAACAACTTCACATCCAGACAACAACACTATCAAAAGCGAGCTGGAACACAAATGGTTACGCTGCCTCTGTCAGCAGTCAGAGTTGTGCACAAGTCGTGTTTGCCTTGCGTGACACGATTTAAACACGACTAAACAGGATGTGCTCCTAGTATAAAAGAAAAAAATAACAAATTTTATATTTAATAAAAATAGGAATCATAATTAATAATTGTGCAATCAATTGTCCAGCAGTGTGTAACAGGCAAAAGGAAGTATCTCCTTAAAGTGCATATACATACATATTCTTGATCAGCAGGAACAGCCAAGTCGATTTAGCTATAGATTGACGACTCTGGCACAGCATTTAGTTAACAATTTTGATTAGAGTCATTATTAATGATTAATTGCTTATTCAATGGGAAAGGAACAGGTGTTCAACATTTAATAGACAATTTTGGGATTGAGGTTTGACATTCATGACAGAATAGTGAAGAGGTGTAAGCCGCGTGTTTACTACTATTACTTAACTACTTCCAGTTTGTTATTCAGTTTATGTTCAAAGTATGTTTGTCTGTCTATATTTTCGTTAGTCCACCTGTCTGTGGTCACATTCAGATCTCAGAGACGAAATTTGTAACATAATTTCTTGCCTACCACGCTCAAATTAAGTTCATTCTAAATAATCGATAGCTACCCCCATTTCACGAATATCGATACAAATCGATTACCCATGGTAGCTAGCTTGCTGATAAGAAATAACTATATCTAAGCATATCTGTTTTGAAGATCTGTTAAGATTATAATTCCTTTTATAGCCTTGTGGAGGGTATTTTAATTTTGATTTCAAATTGAATCCATAAAATATATATATTCCTGCTCAGCATGATATTGAGGCTTATATGCGCAGGACTTCATCAGCTTAAAATACATCTTCCTATAACGGAAACTATATTATTAGCGGAAATTTATGCTGCACGCGCCCACCTCTGTGCAGTTAAACAGAGAGTGAATCCCAGAGTGGCACGAAGACACATGTGCAGCAGCCAGCCAGTCAGGCAGGAAGGCAATCAGGATCTGCCAGGCCTCAGCCTCCCAGCAGGTTGACCGGCCAGCAGCTGCAGTTGAAGCTGCCCGTTTGTAGTTGTCCAGCTGCCAGCAGTGAGTCCTTGCAACCAACAACAACAACAAGAGAAGTAGCAGCAGCAACAGCAGTAAAAGCAACAACAATAACGGTGACAGGCACCTTCAATCGTGTCCTGATTATGACAACTCAAGGAAATGTGGCCTGGCAGAAAACCAGGCAGGCAGGCAGGCAGGCAAACAGCTTCTGGCAATACTCGAAATGTGCCAAAATTCTCCATGGAGTCAGGCTTTCAGGCAGGCCTCACATACACACACACAACACACATGTGGGAGGCACACTCATAAGTGCTTCTGTGTCTGTGTTAATTGCCTGGGTGTGACATAAAATATACAATAGGAAAAAACATTGCATACGCGCAGGGAAATTCAGTTTCGCAAAACGTGGGAAATCAATTTGATTTCATTTCGAGTTGGCAGCCAAACTGACATCGACCGCAACAGCAGCTCACCAGTATCACGCCGCAAATCAGACAAAATTAAAACGAACAACATGTGTATATAAGTATATATATACATATATATGGCATGTTGGGAGAAGGTCGACCTTAAAATGCTCTCGTCTGCCATTAACGAAAACTTAATGATTTCCACTTTTTAATATTAAATATCAAGCGAAATTTAACACAAATATTTAGGTACATCAAAAAAAAAACTAAAAAACTATTTTCGAATTTTCAAATTCATTGGTTCTATTATTCGAGAGGCCAAGCTATGATAAAAAATGTATAGCTTGGGAAAATGGGATCACTTCGAAGTCTTTGATTAATTTTGATTTTTTTCTTTCTTTCTTTCTTTAAATTCTTTGGACTGATGAAAAAGTCACGTCTTTATTTATATACCCCTCTGCTGTGGATAGAGTGTATAACGGTTGGCAGCTCTCTTGGGGTCACGGCTTAGTCGCTATGTTGGCGTGGACCGGCAGGGCGTTTGAGTGACATGTGATATCAAATTACCGTTATGCTTATGCACCTCCCATGGGAGCCTAATAAGCGCTGTGGGAGAAACGGCAGAGGGGGAGAAACTGGAGAGGAGGTAATCATGTAAATAATTTCGCATTTTATTTTGCCCGTTGCAGGTGAAGGAGTGAGACAAACAACGAGAGATACAAGCTGCCTGAGAAAGAGATAGAGAGAGAGAGAGAAGGGTATATAGAGTGAGAGAGAGAGAGAGACAGAGACGGAAAGGAAGAGCGCCGATTGGGAGGCATCCGATTTAGCACGACCAGGCCACGCAACGGTGATGTGGGACACATCCCGCAACGGGAAATGCAACAACCCCAACGTTATATACCGTCTGTATCTGATCTATATGGGACGGACGAGATAGAACTGCTGCTGGACGAGATACGTGAGCTGGAGCTGGAGCCGGTCTGCTGTCAGCTGGACGATGAGCAGGACTTTGAAATAGCTGGCAGCAGGGCCGGTGAGCTCTCGCTCTCACTCGAATCGCCACTGGGTACGTGCACCTCGTGGGATTCGCACGCCAACTACAAACAGCAACAACAGACGCCGCTGCCATGGGGCGTTGCCCTACACTGTGATCCGCAACACTTGAAATCGCCTACAGGGATTGTGCGCATACTATTGGTGGTCAGTGTTAACCAATTAACTAACTCAATCGCTATTAATAAACAATCTCTCTCTCTCTCTCTGATTGCTTTCAGTTATCCTCGGCCGTCTGTCTGGCCTGCGAATGCTCCGCGGGCACTGTACAGGTCGGCCTCTTTCTACTGCCACTCATCGGACGCCTGAGGCTGATGGTCTTCTGTGCGCTCTTCTCGCTACTCATCACATGCCTAATGCTCTTTCTCGATATATCGCATATAGCGCTCATGTTTCCATTCAATTGGACGAAAGTAGTAAGAATATCCATTAAAAATTCCAAGTTCCAATCAGACATTTAACATTGGCTCAAGCTTAACTTATTAATTATTTATTTATTTGTTGTTCGAGTATTCAATTTATTTATTTTTCTACTCTTTATTTTCGTTATATTTCGTTTATTCCATCTATTTTATTATTAATTAATCAATAATTCGATAAATTCAAACTTTTATCAAATGTAATTTATTTTAATTATTCTTTCGTTTGGGTTCCATTTTTTTATTTTATTTATCTTTTCTTTTGCAATATTATTTATTATTTAAGCCAACCAAATTAGTTCATGTACCCATTACAAATAATTAAAGTGTATTTCATAAATTATGTAATGTGGTTTTTTTTTTTTTTTTTGGTTGCCTCAACAGAATACGTGGATGTACCTGAGTGTTGGTTTAATATTTATTTTGAGCTCCACGCTGCTCGTCCACATGGTGCTGTATGCCACTGAGTACACATTTGTATCCAAGCACTCCAAGGACACATTACTAGCCACTGGCGTAAGTAGCCACAAAACTTTGCCAATTAACAGGCATAACTAATTTTGATTGCATTTTTGAATGTTGCCTTAGATAATTGGCTATATTTGCGCCTTGGAGGCACTGCTGTTGTCCGGCATTGCGTCGTGGCCCTGGTCCCAGTACCGTCAGGTGCCCGACGATGCCAGCGAACTGTTTATCGAGGATCGCGAAATGACGCCGATGAGTCCCATCAACAGCACCGATCTCCTGGCGCCGTATCAGCACAGCAGCCAAACCAATGGCAATGCAACGGCCGCCGATCAATATAACCAACAACAACAATCGTCCTATAATCAAAAGCCTTATATACCTGGTAAGTGATGCACTATCTAACAGAGATAATTCTTAAATACCTGCAGAAGATGTGATGTAAGATTGTTAAAACTCAATTGAGCTACACTAGTAGGCTCCAACATCGCATCAACTTTTGACTGATTTTTATCATTTATATAATTTTTAAATTTGTATTTACTTTTATTTATTAATTATATTATATTACATTATCCGAGTAACGCTGCAATATCAATCTGAATCTCTTCCTCAGCCAAACGACCCAATGAGCTTAACCAGCGTCCAACATTGGGTCACACACAAACCGCACGCATCAAACCCAATCAGCGTTATCGCGAGGGCTATCATTACCAGCCGGTTGCGTCCACGTCCCGCCAGAGTCCCACATTCGTTGTGGGCGATGATCTGGGTGCCGGTCCATCCACATCCCGTTCCAATGATAATTCTAGTGCGTGATAGTTTTTATTCCTCAACGACAACAACAAGAAATTTATATGAACAACAAACACAAAACACAAAAAACACAAAACATAAAAAACGAAAAACTCAAAAACTTTGTCCACTAAAAACAAAATTTCAGCGTTAGAGAAAGTTGAGGTTGCATTTTGGTCAATGTAAAAGATACAAATTGTTGAATATTTTAAACAATAAAAGCAAAACTCGTCAAGAAGTTGAAAAACAAACAAACAAAAACAAACAAAAACAAAACGCAAGCAAACAATAATAAATTTAATATCTGTGTGTGTGTGTATAACAAGGTAAATTATGAGCAGAACTTTAATGAATTTAAAACAGGATGAACAAATTGTATGACAACAAAAACAAATTTAGTTAAAAACATAAAAAAAAAAAAACACAAGTAAAATTGTCGCATAGGACTCGAAAATTGAGCCACATTTTGTTAGTTGTATAAAAAAAAAAAACTATATTGTTAGTCGAAAAGGATTGAAAAACCTTAATTTGAATGTGAAACAAATGAAAAACAAGAACAAATAAATAATTGGCAATGCTTTGGGCCAATTGCACGAAAAAATTTATGAAAAACAAAAAAAACGATTCACAATTTTCGACAAATTCGAATGCAAGCAAGAAAAAGTGTGTCATGAAAAACAGTCGCATACAATGAGCATGGAAATGGAAAATCAACTTGTTATAAACGTAGTTTTGCTTATTTTTTAATAAAAACAATAATTCAAGAAAAACCAACAACAATATACTGATAATTTCCGATTTGATTTATTCTTTTTTTTAAATTTGTTAGTCTTTTTTCACAAAGCGACTTCAAGTCGCAGTTCTCACAAAATGCAAAGTGCTATCAAAATTCAATTAAACTGTGGCTGCTGGTGCTGCTGCTGCTCCGGCTGCTCCTCTCTATTTCAAGCCCAGATCCTTTCCGATGGTGTGCGAGCAGACGGTCATCATTTCATCCTTGACCTTCAGGAAGTTCTCCACAGCCGCCGGTTTGGCCTCTGGCCATGCGGCCAAATCCCGATAAATCGGACGACAGAATTTCATGCGGAAATTTGAGTTAGCAAAGTCAATAATTTCGGGCAGCCGTTGGATAAGCCGGGCACGGATAATCAACCGATTGAGCCGGAAACGCACCTCGGCATTCTTCGATTGCTTCAGATTGTAGGTGCTCTCGAGCAGCTCAATTTTAGCTGCATTTAGTTCAACAATGTCCTTGCTCTCGATGAGTTTGCCCAAGAAATCAATCAGCTGGTGTATGGAGATGGACTGCTGAATGTCCGAACTCTTGGCCAGCTCATCGACCGTTTTGCAGCTCCATTGAGTGGCCAGCTCCTTGGTCACATTCGCCAACGATTCATCGAATCTGCAAATAGACACTGAATGAGTACTTTCGATTAAAAGCAGAGATTAGTAAATTTACTTGGGTATAATTGGCGGCATTCCCTCGGATGTCAGCCACAATTCCCAGTCAACGAGACACAGTTCATCCATCTTGTCCGTATCCTTGAAATAGTCGTACAAAGCTCCCTTAAAGTCATCCGTAACAATCGATTTGTAGGCAAACTTCTTGAGGTAGTGGCACAGGAAGGGCTCAAACACCTCTGGTCCACCAAGCAGATCCTCCAAATAGCGCAGGAAAGTGGAGCCCTTGATGTAGGGCACTGAGGAGAATGCATCATCTGGTCCACAATTAGTCAAATCGATAACCAGCCGGGTGAGCTCCGGTGTGTCTGCAAGTTGAGTGCGTATCTGATGATGCAAATTTAATTAGTAAATTGTATATCCAAAGAGAGAATCCGTCCTTAGCACTACTCACACATTCCTGCAGCTCGGTCAGATTGCTGAGCATGCGAAAATCGAGTTCCTTGGCGCCTTGCATGCGACCCACAATCTTCGACTCGACGAAGACGGTGAAACCCTCGTTTAGCCAGAAATGCTCAAAGTTCTTGTTGGTGACCAGATTGCCCGTCCAGCTGTGCGCAATCTCATGGGCCACCACATTCGCCAGCGATTTGTCACCGGCCAGCAAAGTGGGCGTGACAAATGTCAGGCAAGGATTCTCCATGCCGCCAAACGGAAATGAGGGTGGCATCACCAACAAATCGTATTGTTTCCACACATACGGTCCGCACAAGTCCGAGGCTGTCTTCAGCATCGTTGACGTCTCCGAGAACTCCTCGGCACAGGCATCTACAATTGCCTCCTCGGCCCACACATTCGAGTTGGCGCCCAGGGGACGGCACACAAGTTTACCAATTGCAATGGCCACCAGGTACGAGGGTATGGGCACCGTCTGTTTGAAGTACGTCTTGCCCGGCTCATTCTTATCGATGATGGCGCTCATCAGTGCCGTCAGCTCCGTGGGATGCTCCACGACGGCATCGTAGGTGAACTTCACCGCCGGCGTATCCTGGCAGGGCATCACGGATCGCGCGTGTATCGCCTGACATTGTGAGAACATGTACGGATGCTTTTTGCCCAGCGTTTGGGCCGGATTTAGCCACTGCAGGCCACTTGCGTTGCTGGCCGTCTCGTAATCAATGCGCACTTTAAGACTTGACATTGGAGATATGATTACAAAAATATTATTTACAGTTGCTATAAAGATTAGCTTATCTAACGCACCAGCCTTTAGCCGTGCCCGTTGGCAGCTCCAGCGTCAGCTTCTGTCCCATATCGGGCACGGGATCACTGACGAAGTAATTGATGGGCAAATCCCCGTTGGCGCACAGCAACGATACATTCTTCACATCAATATCACGCACATCCAGCAGCTGGCAGAGGAGAGTATATTTATTTTTGGTTTGCTAAAGATTGTATTCAGTCAACACTCACAATCGCCTCCAGATTGTTAGTAAGCACATTAAATCTGTGGCAAACGCTGCCCCGCAATTTGGTGGCTCCAAAATCCACTTGCCAATTGATGGCGCTGTACTCGGTGGTGATTTGATCCGGCTGGGAATACGAGCTGGGATCAACTGTGCCCAAACGACCCATACTGCGTTGTTGTTGTTGTTGTACTTTGTAAATGGGCAACAGTTGCGGATGTTGCGACGAGCACAAGTTTCGTGTGACAACTGCAAATAAGCACAAAGAAAAGAAATTGTTTAAAGCTTAATTCTAGTGGCCGATAATTAAGATTAGACAAGAACTCAGAAATCTGAGCTGAACAGCTGCACTAAAAAGCGAAATGCTCACCAGCTGCTGCACAAATAATTTAAAACGCAGATGTTGATGATGATCACACGCTCCAAAAAAGCGTGGGATTTGTTGAAAAAAGGCAAAAACCAAAAAAAATATTGAGAATAAATGCAAATCACTCACAAAGCGTCGATTGCCGGCAATAGAAAATAGACGAATGACCAGGGATGCCGCTGTGCTATCGATAGCAAAAGCATATCGATGTGCAAGCTTTTGAATAAGTGGCGGCAAGTGTAGTAGTGGCAATTTAGCCTTTTTGTAATCAGATCTGTCTTTAATTCAGCTTCCACATACGCAGTGTAGATCTCGTGAGCCTCTAGAGCGAAAGCTCTTTTAGAGCCTGTTGGCCAAGCACAGCATGTCGATAGCATGAGCGTTGTGGGTGGTCAGAGAGAATGGAAAATACTTGTGATCCCTTAAATTGTCTTATATATTGGATTCGAGCTTAATGCCAGCACTTGCCAATTTAATGGTAGTCACCGTAAAATTCGTAGAATTATTTTTAAATATTTTTTTGCATGGATTTCTTCCGCATTAAGACTAGTTCAGTTATAAAAAAGACAGAGGGACAAATTCCATAACAATTCCAGTCTTCCAGTCTTCTTTTAGTGATGCTCATTCCAAGCGGTATCAAATGAAATCCACAATAATGTTTATAAAACAATTTATATTTGACTTAGCAATATACTTCTGAAATGACTGCCTGCTTAGCGCAGCACATAATCCTTGGGATAATCCATGATTGCTGGAAAGTTTTCCAATGTCTCCTTATCAATGTGATCAAGTCGCTGTGGCACTGTGCGCGGCGTGCGAATTTGATTTGTGACATTCTCTAGAATATCTTGGGGAACTTGATCGTCGTGGAAGAGATGCAGTCGCTGCATTGTGTGCCTGCGCTGCAGATTTCCATTCATGGAATTGTAAACAGCCTTCTTCATGACCATGGTGGGATCCTTTTCGTGGAGCTGCCAGGCGAGTGTCCACGAGGCGCCGCCCGGATAGCCAGTGTGGTGGAAATAGACGCGCTTCAGCCACTCGTCGCCAGGTAGCGCTATCTCTTTGGTATTAATTAGCACCACATGATCGCCGCAGTCGTCTAAAACGAATTCAATCCACATTAAGGCTTGACCGGGGACAAAATGGAATTAAAGCTAACCTAGGCTTGTCTTCATCTTCACTGTAAGAGCGCCCTCTCATGACCGGCAGCAGAGGCTTCACACACACTCTCGCCGCTTGTGACGTAATTGGCACACAAACAAATACCGTTTTTTCACGCGGTTTTCACTTAAAACTATTGTAAAGCAAAAAGTTAAATATTTCTACTTACTCATTGGATGATAAATGGGCTTGTGCAGGCCCATCAGATGTGTTTTGACCAGGCGAGCAGACTCGAAAGGATTTTGCCAGGTGCAATCATAAATGTGCCAAGTGCGAGCAAATGTCGCCCATTGCTGCAAATAATAGGGATTTGAGAAATGGCTTGTGATGCTCTTGCCTCTAATTGATACCAACCTGTACACGCTTTGCTATCGACATAGCTATTTATTTGAAAAATTTAACTAATTTTAAAACAGACAATTTAAACAGATTTTATTTACATGCCTGCCAAGTTAAGTTGGATGTGCGCAATTTATGACGCACTTGAAGTTGGCTCTGCGTTATTTTGGACTCACTCTAAGTTGGCTGTGCGCATTTTCGGACTCAGTTGAAGGTGGCTGCGCTCCACTAGTGCTGCCAATCTAATTTCCAAACGCTGTTAGAGAATGGCAGCACTTTCACTGTGGCAAACTTAAGTGGGCGCGCTTATTTGAAATTTGAAAACTGAAGTAAAAATTTGAGTTGATGATTTTTGTTATTTATTTTCGTTTGTAATTTCATTTAAACATTTTCTATAGTTACTAAAATTACTTATGCACTGTTTATTATTAATATTATTTAAATATTATTGAAAATACATTAGTTGTTTCACGAAACAATTTATTAAACATCCTTGGTACGTTCGCTGCCTTACAGTTTGCCTTCGTTTTATTCTATTTACTCTTTGTGTTAATGCAAATATAATTAAAAAACTAACAAATAAGTCTAGATTTAGTTACAGTTTCTCACTTAAATACGTTTCCATATCTCTTTCTTCCTTTCCTCCATCTCCCATTCATTTTCAATACAACTTTTCATGAACTTAAAGTAGCTGTTTTTTTGTTTTCTTTTTTTTGCTTTTGTTAATTCGATTTACAACTGGCCAAGTGCGTTTACTTTTTATAGTTTAGTTTACTTTGCAGTTTATATATATATTTATATATATATACCATATAATACACACGAGGTTCTTCTTTTTATATTTTTGTTTTTTTTTTCTTTATAGTCAATTTCTCGTTTTCTTCTTTACAATTTGGTTTTAATGTACGAATATGAATTTTGTTGTCTTATTTTTCGTTTTTTCGATTCCTTTTTTGCATTTTTAATGAAAATATATATATATATATATATAGATATATATATACGCATGTATTTATATAAAAGTTATTTACAATTTGTGTTTAATGAAATTCCCTACTTGACGAGATTTTTTTTTTTGTTTTTAATGCGAAATTATTGTTAAAACTTTTCAAGTGTATGAGCATTTTTGTGTTTTTTAGGTTTTTTTTTGCGTAATTAATTTTATGCGAAACTGAACAACAGAAATGTAGATTACATAACAAAAAAACGACAAAATGAAACTGGAAACTGTATCGTCGGCTCGCCGCCCCAAATACCGAAAATCAGGGAATATCTGAGAAATAAGACCCAGTAAGGCAAGGCCAGACCCCAAGATTTAGATCTTAAAGCCAGCCAATGACCTCTACAGACTAATTATCTGTTCTCTTTTTCTTTTTTTTTTGGCACCGAATCAAAAAAAAAAAATCTGAACAACCGATAGACGAATATTCTCTTAAAGTGATCGCTCGATATATTGAATATGAATGGAAATTTAAACTGGACAAATTGAGAACATTTTCTAATAACTTGATGAATTTGTGGTCTATGGAAATCTTTGAATTTGTAGTACCTAAAAAATCAATTCCAAGTCAAGAACAAAATTCTTGATTCTATCTTGAACTCAGTTGGTTGTGTTACTTTTCATTTGTCAAATCTCGCGCTAAAATTCTTAATTTATGTTCAAGATTCGCATCGATTTTGTGTCTCTTTTAGTGAGCGACCACTGTACATAGTCTGCCCAATTGCCACAAAGCCCGCTAGCTGTTTTTAGGCGCTGTTTAACAGCAGCCAGCAGCACTGCATCTGCATGTGCATTTGCATCCGCATCAGCATCCGCATTCGCATCCGCATCAGCACCCGCATCGTCACCGTCACCAACGGAGGCCAGTGAATGTTGGATTTGCGCTCAGAGGACTGATGCCGGCGAGCCGGTAACTTTCTGTAGCATTTGCATTAGTTGCTCCGTCGCCGACTGATTGGCGGCGATGATGCCACCGCCAACGCCAAGGCCCAAGCCGACGCCCAAGCCCACGCCCACAAGACCCACACCACCACCACCATTTGCACCACCATTTGAACCACTTGCAACACCACACGCACCACTTGCACCCATTGCTGATGACGGCGGCGATGAGATCGATGTGGTTGCCGATGCCGATGACGAGGAGGATGGCGTCAGCGCCAGCTTGGATTCTGGAGCAAAACGAAAGAAGCTGAGATTAGATTCGGTACGTTTTGTCTATGGACTGCCTTGCATACTGTCATCGCTCTCCAGGTATGTCACATACGAGTCGGTGCTATCCGGATGATGGTGCGACGTTATGCCCGAGTCCATGCTGCTGCCCCCCGGCGGACCATTCATTTGCTGGCCAGGCGGTCCTCCTCCGGGATGTGGCCCTTGTCCCGGATGCGGTGGCAGCACCGGCATTCCATTCAAATCATAACCATGCATCTGTTGCAAACGTGGAGAAAGGTGTTGAAAGTTGTATTAGTTGCAAATAGAAAGTAGGAAATTACTTAATTGAAATAACTATGAAAGATGATCTGAAGTTCTAGCTGCGATAAGCTGATAGCTTCTATTTTTGAGAGCTTTCTTTTCCATATATACTTATTATAAGCCAAATATACTATTAATTTACGAAAACGGAAGTTTTCAGTTTTCAAACGGCAATCTGTATAATCCAATTTGCGAAATAGATCGAATTTATTTTTGAAAACGAAAGCGGATAAATTTTGCTTAAATTGAGGCACTTCTGTTGTTGCAAACTTTTTCACACGCATTTCGGAAATATTTAAAACCCGGTTTATGTAAAGTATCTAATGCAGCGTAAAGAGAATTTAAATTGTTAGAAATTGTAAGTTAAAAAGTATTTCAAACTATTCCTTTTAGAAGCAAGTCGCTTATCAATTAAGGGAGCCTTCCTTAGCTACAGGGAATTTACCAAAAATATACATCTCTATCTAGCAAATCTCTTTAGAATCCACTTAAACTCTGTATTGATTGAAGATTGATCGTTGCTCACCTGATTGACCAACTGCTGAAATGCGGGCGTGTGCGTATTGATGGCCCCATTGCTGTCGAGATCGGCGTGCAGGGCAAAATCGCTTAAGGCTTTCCATGGCGGTTGATATGTCTGCACATCCAGACCCTGCAGATTCAGGGGCGAATCGTGTCGCACCGGCGAACTGGCAATCATCGGTATGCCCTGCATGGCACCATAGCCCAGTTTGCGACCCTCCTGCAAGGGGTGGATTGAAAAAAGGCAACAAGAAAAGTTAAAGTAAGTTGTTAACAACAACAGTTATCCACTCATATTGAAAAGCTTTGAGAAACAGTCGATTATAAGCAGAAAAAATGAAGATTCTACGCTTACCTTCTCCTGTTGCATTTGCAGTTTCATTTGGATGGTCTTCTTTTTGTCCTTGCAACGCTTGTTCTGGAACCAGACACGGATGACACGCGGCGACAGGCTGGTCATCTCAACCAGCTGCTCCTTCATGAGCGCATCAGGTCGCGGATTAGCATTGTAGCAGGTTCTATATTTGAGGACGAGGATTAGCTTAGTTTTCGTGGGATTTGTGGCTGGGATTGTGGTTTACCTCAGCGTATGCAGCTGCTTCTCATTTAGAACGGTTCGCACTCGCGTCGGTTTGCCATCCGATGGACCCGAGGGACGCTTTTCCCTAATACTTTTATGTGAGCCCGATTCGCTGCCAGAGTCTACAGACGGAGAGAGAGAGAGAGAGAAGAGAGAGAAGTTTAAATAAAATGGCAACGATTTTTTTTTCTTTTTTTTTTTGTCACTACGCAATCAATTGCTATTTTCGCACACGCTTTGAAGTTTACGTTGATAAATTGCCTGCGTGCAAAACAGGCAAATTCCAATAGATCGCAACCAGCCAAAAATAGCAATGAGTCTGCCAAACACAACCCCCAACCGCCCCTCGCTTTGTTTTCAGTGTAGATCAAAGAGGCTGTGAACGGCACAGCAATTTGTGTGTGTGTGCTTATGTGTGTGTGTGTGTGTGTGTGTGTGTGAGCATTGTGTGAGTTGTAATTAAGTCGTGTTTCACAATGTTGTTATCGTTGTTATCTAATTTCGATAACGATCGCATCGATGAATGAACGATTTCGATTTTCATCTGCCGCTTTTGAAGACGAAACTCATTTTGGCAATTTGGCGAAAAAATAAATACTCAAAAACTTTTATACAAATTAAAGCCTCAAGCGGCTGCGATGTCGACTGTGACTGTGACGGTGACGGTGATTGTGACTGTGACGGTGAACGGTGACTGGGAACAGCAAACTGCGAACTGCGAAACTGTGACTAGACTTCAAAGCGCCGCAATTGCTGTTCAAACACTTTTGGGGACGGCAACTCGAGTAGAAAACAAACAAATGTGGAACTATGAATGGGCAGACTGAAGACTGAAGACTGATTGATCAGGCGATCCGCCAAAAGATTCAGGTTTGAACACATTGAACATTGAATTCCCAAGAAGTTGTTGTCAATGTTGAATGTTTGCCCGCTTGAATGCTTCAATGCAACTTTGACTTTTTTGTTTGCCTCCTCTCGGCAGTGGAAGAAGAAGAAGAAGCAGCAACAGCAACTGCAGTTATTTCTACTTTTTGCGAAATTCACAAATCATGGGCGTAGTCAGACGGGTGGACGAGACAAGCAACTGACTTGGTTTTTTTTATTATAGAATGGAAAATCTGATTTAATTAAAAATTAACTTAGATTTCTTGCAAAGTACGTGTTTGTTGCCCCCAACTGAAACGCTGTCTACGCTCATGCGACCTAACTATTAGAGTGCCTCTCTCTTCACTCTCTCTCTCTCCTCTCTGATAGCTACTCCCTCGCTCTCTCTCTCTCTCTCTCTCTCTCTCTCTCTCTATCTCTATCTCTTTCTCTATTGCTGTGGAGCCCGCACACGAGCTTGGGGCGGCTTTGACAACACCGCCAGCATGTTGATAAGGTTTGTTCTGTTTCGCGTTGTACTCGTTGCTCGCTTCTCTGTTTCCAGCTGCCCCCGCTCCACGCACTCCTCTCCATAGTAACTACTCCTACCCCTGCCACTACCCAGTACAAACGGCATGTGTTCAGTTTAAACAATGAGATTATGTTGACGATATGGTTTGACAATTGTCGTACATTGTTTGACGTTTGCCGATTTCTATTGACACTTTATCGCTCTTACAAGGATGTAAGCGTTGTCTTTCTCAGAATAAAACACGCTCGCCAAACCCTTTGTGCTGCCGACCCCACTCAATACACCTAATATGCCCAATACTACTACTCAGTATTGGATGGAGTCTAATTCTATTTAGCCTAATTGGGCTAGACTCTGTTCAATCTGTGCGAACAAAAAAAAAAACTGGGCCAGGTGATAACAGCTCAGTTCGAAGTTGGCCAATTGTGCCTAGGAGAGAGAGATACAGAGAGAGAGAGAGAGAGAGCGAGAGAGAGAATGCAATTTGGGCTAATTGAGTTATGCCACTTTGAACTGCCAACAATGTTTTCTATACTTTGCAATTTAATTATGGTTGTAAAAGATTGCAGCTAAGAACTGGAAAAAGAAGCAGCTTTTGGCAAATCAAAACTCAAGTGTCTTACCAAGAATTATGTGAAAATGTGAGGCAGCCAAAATGGGGGCTGGCTAAGCCTTAGCCTCGAGCTCCAAAAAAAAAGCCAAGAAAATACTAAATCTGTTTATCTTAGCCAGGAAAACTAAAGTCAGAGGAGCTCTAGGCAATTAGACTGGGTGCTGGAACTGGAGCTTAAGTTTAAATACTTTTTATATAAGGTAATTATTGAAAATAATATTTATAGCAAACATTTGCGAGCTGATAAGCAATAAATAAAATGAGACTCTTAATCACATTAGTTGCTTTAACGGATTCAAAACTGATTCCAAAAACAAGCCCACAACTAAAACCCAATTCAGAGCATAGTCAAGTGTGTAAACACACACAGCACACACACTCAGCACACACACACTCAGCACACACTCAGCACACACACAGCATACACACCATGAAACTCACCTGACATTGAGCCCAATTCGCTGGAATGGTTATTATTGCTAAGATTTGTATTGTTGTTGTTACTAGTGCTAATGTTGTTGTTGCTCTCCACAGATGATGATGTTAGACTACTTTGCGATGATTTCTCCAGCACATCGTGATCCTCCTTGCAATACAGGGCGCCCGCATCCCGCAACGCGAACTCATCGCCTATCAAATCAATATTATGATAAGTTAAATAGGGGATTAAGATTCGGATTGGGGTTTTCAAGGGGGAGGGGGGTGTTTTCCACTCACCTGGCAGCAATTGTCGGGCACACGCTGAGCAACGAAAACACTCGATGTGAAAGATTTTCGTTTTTGCACGCATCACAAAATCATTTTTGCTAAAGGAGTTTCCGCATTTATCACATTTTGTACCAAATAACCTGAGAAGAAGCAGAAAATGAGATGAGTCCCATGATTATTAGTTAGATCCAATGTGAATACGTTGTGTAAACAGCCTTGAATACGTTCAAGTCTCCGTCTGCCTCTCTCTCTCTCTTTATCTGTCTCTCTTATTTATGACTATTGAAAAACATTAAGCAAAAAAAAAATCAGCAAAAAGGAAAATCAATAAAATAAACAAATATTTGTGGGGTCTAGGCCCCTACTGTGTGTAGTGGACTTAAAGATACCCTACATATACATCAATTTAATAAAATACTATGATTTATTTTATCAGATATATTGGGCCACCTTCTAAGATGAATTGTTGATGGTTTATATATCTTTCGAGTGATTTATTTGTGGTCATAGAGTGCAACATCTCATTTTGCACTGATGTGCTTTTAGGATTCCTCTTCATTGCCACAAAATCGACAATTGCGCTACTGACTATAACTTGATTAGTTAGGTCATATCTTAGTCTATAATGTCCTGTCAAAATTATATTCTTTCCCAGGGATATATTAGTAGTTATAGTCTGTGTTATTTACAGCTGATAAGCTCAAATATGTTTTTCCAAAAATCAAAGGTTTTATTTCTAAAAAAATGCCTTTTCAATAAAAAATAGCAATGGGAATTTATGCATTAAAATCAAATCAAAAAGATATCAATTATAACTTCTTGAAAGGCCTTTAAAAATATGGGAATATTTTTGACAGTTCTTTTTACGATTCTTCGCCTACTACAATTTTCACAGCTTACTGAGCTTGGCTCCTCTGCACATTTTGAACATGTAGGGTATGATATAATAAAAAATAAATAAAGTGGGAAACCCGCTATTGACGCCGTCGTCTTTTTATTAGCTGCTGCGGCTGATGCTGCTTCTGCTGCTGCTTCTGCTGCTGATGTTGCTGTTGCTTTTGCCGTGTTTTGTGTGTCTTTCTGTCGGCCGCATTGAACATCAATCATTTGTGCAAGTAAAGTGTTAATTTATAGCTTTGCACGTGCTAATCAATTATTCAAAGATTTGCATGTCAAATAGTTGAAAGTCGACGCGACGACTAGAGGCACCAAACCCAATGCCACTGTCACTGCCACTGCCCCCGCTTCCCCCTTTGTTCCTACCCCATTGTTGCTAGCAGACGAATGGCAAATTTTGTGAGCCATCAAAAGTTTATTGCACGTCATACATTTACCGATTTGGCAATGGATGAAAGACGTCAAAAACGACAAGCAGCAGCAACAGCAGTAGCAGCAGCAGCAGTAGCAGCAGCAGCAGTAGCAGCAGCAGCAGCAGCCACAACACTGTTGCGGCTTGAATGCTCTTTAGAACCAGATTTGTTGTTGCTTGGCATGCTCCATCTAATTAACATGGCTAACAAGTGTTGGCTGCAACAATTCCACACACACAGGTCGCATGACCAAAGCCAACTTACAGCTGCTGTTCGACTCTGGCTGTTTGTAGGGTATGCGATTTGTCGTCAGCTTACTAATTTATACAATTAGCTCATGATTGAACAAGTGGGAAATGTTTAAGGCGGTGCTAACAAATTGCTATTTTATTGGGGAACAAATATTATTAGCTTTTCAAGTCAACCGGAATGTCATTGACGCTGTGAGATATAGCCTGATTGATCAGATTTGAAATGCAGATGGGTGCTCAATTCAAATCAATTACAATTCAAAAAGACTTTGTATTTGAAGTAAAACTATTTAAGGTAACAACTATTTTGATAAACGAAGGTTTAAGGAATATGATCGATAAGTACTATTAAGAGTAAATTTAATATAATATAAATATTATAACATGTTTTTAGGAAATGCTTATTAATAGATTTGAACAAAATTTCTCAGCCAGAATTTATTATTTACGATTTAAATTCATTTTCATGAAAGTCTCTTAAATTCGGAATTAAACCAAGTTTTCTAAGAATTCGCATTTCCATAAGTTCTACTTAGTCATGATTCACTGTATTACTCATAGTTTCAATTACACCCCTTTTTCGCTTACCTTGAACTACCTCACCCACTTTTATAGAGTTAGAGACACACCCATAATACCATAATACCACACATAATGTAAATGCATATTTTGTTAGATAACTTACCTAACATAATCACGCTTGCAATAGGTTTTGCCATCGCGCACAAAACACGTACAGCTCTCGTCCAGAAATTGCCTGCATTCCTGGCACTTTAAGCACGCCGCATGCCACTCCAGATCGGGTGCAACGCGCAATATATACTGATCGTGTATCTGACCGCCACAGCCCACGCAATGCGACAATCGTTGTTTTTCTGAAATGAGAAAGAGAGCAAACCAAAAAACATATCTATTAAAAAAAGACTTTCAATTTCAATTGGTCTTTGTTGCATTTTTATAGCTGACTGCTATGCAACGCAGTCTGCACAACTATCAGCTTTTAGTCGACATATTTTTTATTCTGCTTAAAATCTAATTCAAATTTCAAAAACTTTTTATTTATTATCAGCACTTGAGGAATCAATGTTTTGCCGACGGCATTTGGCTGGCGTCGGTAAATAATTACTTAATCCGCTTGATGCTGCATTTGTTTTTTGCCAATTATTTAGTACGTTTTTTGGCTGTAACCAAATAAGTAAGTCCCAAAACAAAGATGGCGCTAATTAACAAACTGTTATCAAATAATCCTCAAGCCAACAGCAAAGAGGAAAAGATGAAAACTTTGTTGTTTGCAAAACATTTGAAAAATGCATAAATCTGCCAAATGCGGGCTTACCAAATTTCTCAAGTATTTAAGTTTGTGAGCAAAACTTTTGCTCAGAGTTGGGTGCCAAAAAATAGAAGAAAAAATCAATGCAATCATTGCCACATTATGTGCGCAATGCCAAAGTTATCCCCTCCCCCCCCACACACACACTTTTCCCCCCAGCAATTTTTATAAGTATCTATATATATGTATTGGGATGTTGTAATCCAGCGAAAAAAAAGTTTTGCAACAGGAAAAACTTTGTTGCCTGTTGAAAAATTAAGAAAAACTTTGCCGCGCGTTTAGCACGTTTTAAATGTTCACAAACACACACATACACAGTTGTATATAATATATATGGATATGTATGTGTATGTATATTGACTCACACACACACACACACATACGCGAGAGGAAGCTTTGTGGCTGTTTCCTCTTTGTATCTTTAAACGTGGCTGCGTTGTATCTGTTTCTGTGCGTGTTTGTGTGTGTATCTTGCGTATCTTTCGCACTCACTGCCGCTACGCACATGAATTATTTATAAAGGCGGAGCAGACAAGTTGCTGCCGTTGCCCCGTTTCTCATTGTTGCTGTTGCTGCTTTTATTTTGCTGTCTTTCTTTCTTTCTTTCTTTCGTTTTCGATTTTTTTTCGGCGTGCGGTTTTTTTTTGCTGGATTTTTTTCTCGTTTGCTTGTATTTGTTGCTTTCATGCTGCCAAGCACTTCAGACGCCAGCATTTACTTCCATGTGCAGCTCCCCCCAACACTCCATTCCCCATCACCCACCAACTTTAAGCAGCCTCAGCCGGCCTTCAAGCTGGAAGCTTCAAGCGCCCAGCCTTTACATTTTATTATTATTATTTTTTTTTTGCGTAGCATGTGCGCTTTTTTCTGCCCACCTCTCTGTCGCACTTGTGCGTTTGCCTTCGCTCTCTCGCTTTGGCGCTCTCTGCTCAAAGCTACCCTATATAACAACAGTCAGTCATGTGCTGTTTCTGTTTCTGTTTCTGCTGCTGCTGCTTCTTTTTCTTGTTACTGTTACTGCTCCTATGGTTGTTGTTGTTGTTGTTGCTTTGTGCGTGGCCACCATTTTTCTTCTACCACTTCTACTCCTCGTCAGTGTTGGCATTTTGGCTATTTGTTTGCTTCAGCATTTCAGCATTCTGAACATAAAATCTAATTAGATATTTTGCAATTTGCTACTATTTAGAAAAAAGTATTCTTAAAATCAAATTGCGCGCTTGGATTCAAATGTTTATATTTTAGAATGGAATAATTAAATTGAAGAATTAAATGCTTAAATAATTAATCAATTCATACTCACTTCTAAGACTTCGAACTTGAATGATAAATAAAATGTAAGTAAATAGAATGTAAAAAATACGTTTGTTGAGTTTTTTTTATATAATTTAATATGCTGTTAGCTGGGTCCAGGTTAAGTTTTTTTCCTTGTCTATATACTATTTGTTTATTTATTTTAGATATTAATTTATTTGTCTATCAGCATTTTCTAGCAATTTTCTCTGTTAATTCAACTTTTTTAGCATTTCAAAATGCTGGCAACACTGCTCCTCATTGCTGTTGTTGCCGTTATTGTTGCTTTCGTTTTTTGGACAGCTTCTTTAGTATAAATTTGCAGGATGCGTATCTTTTGCTGACTGACATTTCGCATTCATTGTTTGCTGCTCTTGTATGTGTGTGTGTGTGTGCTTGTATTTGTGTGTGTAGATGTTTGTGTCTGCCTTAATGATCCTGCGCACTGCGTTTTCATTTTTCTTTTGGGGCACGCACACACACACATACACACACCGGAACAACCCACGCACACACACACACACACACACACACACACACACACACAGACACACCGCAGCCATTACGACTCGTAATGGGAATTTAAGCGCAACTCCAGCGCTTGTATCTTTTTTCCGCTTTTGCGGCAGATCTTTTGCATGTTGTGCTGGGTTGCCCTTCCCACCCTCCCAAAAAAAAACCGCCCTCGAAAATTCGGCTGTTTTTTGGGGGGTTGCTGGCACAGTCAGCAGGGGAGGGGTAAGTTGGGGCGGTTGTTGGTTTTTGGGTATTTGGCGCGCCGTGGTCTGCTTGAAAATTTTTGCGTTTTTCGACGCATTTTAGGTACACTTTGGGGGCAATGGCAAATGCAATTTTCGTCTCGTGTTTGTCGCCTATGAATTTGACGAGGTGCAGGGGGCAGTGGTTGCTTGGATGTGTGCGAATGTGTGTGCGTGCGTGGCGAGGTGTGACAGCAAATGCGGCTGCGGCTGCTGCTGCGGCTGCTGCTGCGGCTTTTTCACTTTTAACATTGCAGCAGTTTGCATTTTGCAGAATTTGTCATCTGCTGGGTTCTTGGGCCATTTATGGCCATTTCCAGCACATTTTTGGCAACACATTTTTCAAATAAACAACTGACAACAGGCAACAGCAAGCACAACAACAACAACAATAACTATTTGTTGCCATGATCTTCAGCTTTTATTTTGTATTGCGTGAATTTTTAATGAGCTAACCTTTTGGCAGGTGTCTGCTCTTGAACCCTAAACTAAAACTAAATTTAAGTTCAAATTCATTTGTACAAAATGAAAATTGACAAGGCCGAAAACTAACTTGGAAAATCAAAAAACGCTTTGCGTTTTGGATAGCTATAAGTATATATATTTATCTGTTTGAGTATTTATGAGATTACCCAGAGAAAAAAACGACTTAAGTTTGTTAAGGTTCTTCTTCTATAAAATATTTTTAAAAGTAGATATGCAAACACCTAGAAAAAAACCATTCTAAAATTCAGAAAATAATGTATTTCTCTCGCTACTACTGTTAGTTCTCTCTGTGGCTATTTAGTCTAATCTTTAAAAGATTTACCATGAAATTAAGAAAAGAAAAGCGTGCTTTACAGAAAAACATAGCTTTCCGTTTTGGAAATAGATCAAAAGGTGAGCTTTAAGGCGACTTTTTTCCTGAGTGTACATATTAAACTCATCGATCTTAAAGCCTATTCAAAATTAGAAACTTTGCGCAAAAACTGCATGCCAAGTCCAGGCCGTAGATAAAACGTTAAGATATCTAAAACATGAAGCTAAAATAGTAACTCAAGATTTGCCAGTTCGCATAGAATTCGTAGCTGGCTGAGTGAATATTCGTATCTGGAGCGCTTAAGCGTTTTATCTAATTACACGCGTTACGCTCGTGTACAGAGATGGTGATGGAGTTGCAGAGAGTGTAGTGCAGAAAGAGAGGGGAGAGGAAAGAGAGAGGGAGCAACGCTGTGCAGTTGATGGATAGTTTTATGCTGCACTCTGTGATTGACCGATGAATTATATTTTTTTTTTTGGGGTGGAGACTGTCTGCCAATAAACATATCAAAGGCGAATAATGAACGCCACAAGCAAAAGAGAAGCAGCAGTAATTTAAGCATGAGATGTGCAACTAAACCAGCAGCAGCAGAAGCAGGAGCAGCAACAGCAAAAGCAGCAGCTGCTTATCAAAGTCGGCAATCTTTCAAAAGACCAAAATCGAACTGGGCAACAAGAAGAAATTGCAGTCTGTTGCAACCAGTTTTTTTGCAATGGCTGCCAGCACAGAGGAGTCGCCTCGCTGCTGCTGCTTGCTGCAATATCAATTTTTGCAGCCATGTTGTTGTTGCTGTTGCTGTTGCTGTTGCGGACAACAGGCAACATGCAAAATGCAAAGCATCGATAAGATATACGAACAACATGCGAAGAGTGCGAGAGCTGGGCTAAAAAAATTATGGAAGCTCTGCGGATATGCGCGCGATTTCAAAAGCAACTACTGTTTAAGCCCCCCCCCCCTCCTCAAGGGGGGGGGGGGGAGTGGTCAGCGGGGAGGTGGAGGCTCTTTTTCAATTCTCCCCTTTGACTACCTTTATTTGATTTATGGCGCATTTGTTGAATGAAAATACAAAGCGCAGCCACTGACAGTTGAAAAGCAAGTGCCGCCAAATAAAACTAGGAATTTCACATGATCATAAAGCAAACTGTGCAGACGATAAAACACTCCGAGAAAATATTGAAATCACTTGTAGTAAATCAACGCAAAGCAAGTTACAACTAGAAGATACCCTGAGCATAGCTGTCAATGTTCAATATTCGAATATGTGTTTTTTAATACAAATCTTTTTCTATTTGTTAGGGTATATATCAATTTGTTAGGGTATATATCAAATGGAAGAGTCCTTATAAATGTGTATTTTTGAATGCTATCCAAAATTGATAACATCAAAACGGCAGATGTTATCTATAAGCAAATTTGTATCTGCTTTGGAAAACTGTCTCTAGCTGTTATAGACTCCGATCTATCGGCGTCCTCAAACAGAAGCTGATCTAGAAGAGAATTACCTTGTGCTGACCAAGTTGCTTCCCTCTGCCTGTTGCATACTTTTACTTAAGTTCATTATACCCTTCTGACATATTTTGAATGGGTTCAGGGTATAATATAAATTCCCCTTTTCTTAATAGCCGACAAATGAGGCAAGCAACGATTCTATTTGCTTACTTTTGTTTTTCTTTATTCAAGGTAACGCGTTTTTTTCTCAGTGCAGACTGCTCCCACCAGTTATCAATTTGCTAGCCGCGTGACTTCTACGAAAATTTGTCATTTTTCCAGGAATAAAAAATAAGAGTAGCCTTTTGGTTGGGTTGCCTTGTGGTGGGTTTTTTACCTGCGCTAGCGACAACGCTTAAAAAATTAATGATGACAGCACACAGAGCAGAAGCGGCCCGAGGATTGAACACGTGCCGGCTCGTGAATCGTGAGCTGTGAATTGTGAATGGTGAATGGCATTCGTATTCGTATTCGTATTCGTATTCGCATTCGTATTTAGTCGACGATTTTCGATTTCTCGCATTCACATTTTGACAGACTCATCAATTTTGTAGATATACGTAACGAGCGTTTCATCCAAGGCAACCTTCATCCTCCATGACTACCTCTGCTTCTCTGCTCGCCTCCTCTGCTGCTGCTGTCCTCCTGCCTTCCTTTGCCCCTTCTTCCCTTGTCCCCAGTCTCATTCGGGCACTGATTAGGCAACATTCGTTGGCCATTGTTTTGCAAGCGCTGCGTGGGCAGGCGGCAGTAGTTAACTCCCCCCTCCCTCTGCTCCTGCCCCTCTTCCCCATCACTCCTTGTCTGTCTCCTGGTCAGTGGTCATTTGGTTGGTGTGTGTGGAAGGAAGCTGTGTGGTTTTTGATTTGTTTGTCTGCCTCGGTTCGCTGGGGATCCTATCAATTATGTGTCGTCCTCATCTCATCTTTTCCTCTCTCTCTCTCTCGCTCTCTGTCTCTCCCTCCCTCTCAGTCTCGGCTTGTTGCAATTTTCGGGCTTTTCTGCAGCGCTCAACTGAGTGTGTTTGTGTGCCTTAAGTTGGCTTAATTAAGTGCATTTGCTTTGACAATGACAACGTAATCTTTATGTGGCTATTGGGCTCACATCAAAAACAATGCACCGCCCCTCAAGCATCATTTCCACGTATGTACATCAATAAGCATGCGTATGTATATTTTACATGTGTGTTTGTGTGTGTTTTGTATAAATGTACCTAATTAATTACACAAAACACCAACGAGCAGCAGCCAGCATCAAGAGCAGCTGAGCAGCTGAGCAGACCTGCATTGTAAGCTGACGTTGGCGATGGGAGCGTGATTGGTTTCTGGCTGTTTTTTGAGTGCATTTTAGATATTGGAAATGTGAAAGAGTATAAAATTCAATTGATTTGAAATCAGTTGTTAGTAGAACAAAATAAGTAAACAGACAGAGAGAGAACTGCAGCCTAAATATTACATAACTAAAGGCAAATGTTGAGTTAGTTGCCCTATTTGAGCATCGTTTTGCTAACATAAAAGATAAACCTTATAAGTATATATAACTTTATAAAAAGAAACTGCTTAACACTGGAAGTTGCATCTTATTTTTTTTTTTCAGTAAATTACAAATCACACAAAATATTGAATCATCAAGGCACAGATCAAGGTGCTAAATATGAGCAAGGACAGGCTTCATGCAACATCTATCCTCATATTCTATACCCTGTTATCCTCCAAGGTCACCTTGCTTGCCCCAGAGGCTATTATCATCTATTTTGTAGCTGTTTCGAAGACTTTCTTTTCTTCTGCTTTAAGCTTTGCATGAATTTGATTAATTTCTGCCTACATTTCCCCGCACCCTCTTCTCACTTCAGCTGTTGTCGTCTTTTAAGCAACATTTTGATTGATTTCATTGTTCATTGAAGTGTAGACAAAGAGAAAGAAGTAAGAGAAGAAAGAGAAGAGAGAAGAATGCTCGTGTCACGGGCTTCTTCGAGCATCTCGAAGCGCAGTCAATATAAATATAACAGAAATGATCAATGCAAACAGTTCGCTTCGATTTCAAATCAATGCAACAAAAAAAAAAACATATAGAGAAGAAGAAGAAAACAACAGAAAACAAAAACAAAAACAAAAAACAACAACAAAGCCAAAAAAAGCCGCCTTCTGCAGAGTCACTTTGAAGTGTTTGATTTTTGTATTGGCCGATCGTTGTTGTTGTTCTTGTTGTTGTTGTAGTTGTTGGCTGTCGTTTTATTGAAGCCAAATTTGAATACGAGACATGCCACAAGCGGCAGAAGCTGCCAATGGCGCGACATCAAAGAGTGCCTGGACTCAAAATGGACATGGGCCTGCAACACACAATTTATGCCAGCACACACACACTCTCACACACACACACACGCACGCATACACTGAGAGATATTTGAGTGGTGCAACGGAAATGACCTTTTTCTATATGTATGCGTGTGTGTGCAACAAAATGCCGTCGAGCTGCAGTCAAGCAGTTCTGCACCAGGAATGCTCTGTGTGTTTGCGTGTGCGAGTGTGTGCCTGTGTGTGCGAGTGTATGTGTGTGTGTGTTGCGTGTTGCTTGGCGCGCAGACAGATGACAAGCAGCGATAGTGTCGGAGCCTGAGCTCCTCTGAGCTTCTTGTACAACCGGACCGCAGAACGCAGACCAGACTCTGGCTCTGATTCTGATTCCGGCTGTGGGCTCTGACTCGGGGACGACAAGAGCTGGCTAAGTGATGATCATGATGGGTTATTAGGCAGGTTGCGTTGACAACGCATTTGTCTTGGCCCGAAAACCGCCGACGCAGGATCGTGTCTCTCTCCTTCTCTCTTTCTCTTTCTCTTTCTCTGTGTGTCTTTGTGTTTGTGAGATAAGCGCGCGACATTTATTTATGGTGTTTTAACACAAGTGTCGCCAATGGCCAAAAACAAAAAAAAAACAAAAAAGAAACAACACCAAAAAAAAAAGGCGCCGTTCAATACACAAAAAAGCCCCTCATCACAACAAAGAAGGTTCACAGAGTGAAAGCCGGCAAACGTCAATTTAATTCTATGTGTTCTTTCTTCTCTGCTCGCTCGGCTCAGCGTCAGAAATGACTCGAAAAGTGTCAAATTAACGTCAACTCGATTCTCAACTTGAAGTCAACTTCAACTTCAACTCAGCTCACCTACCCGCTCTCCTCTCCTCTATCCCCACATCAGCCCACATCAATTTGAACGCGGGCAAAAAGAAAAAAAAACGCACACAAAAAAATCAATTAAAGCTAAACAACAAATTGAAATTCAAATACAAATTCGATAACCAAATTCGAAATCAAAATGCAGTTTAACCTTTTAAGGCCACGCAACATGTTGCAAATGCTGTGACAGCCCAGCTGCAGCCTCACTATCCCCATCCCCCCCCTCCCCCTCAGCTACACAGTAAAAAACGGAGTTTAAACTAATTGGTAATAGAAATGAAATGATTGAAAATCGAAAGTCATTGATTGAGCTACTCTTAGTAATTTAATGAATGCAACGCGAATGCAACTTTAATTTCTTGCTGTGTAGCCAAACACATTTTGACTAGTTTTTTTGGTATTTGACTTATCATAAATGCGTTTGGCATTTGGCAGCTGTGCGGGGTTAATTAGCCAAACAGTTTTGCCGCCAAGATTTTTATTATTACTTTGTTTTTTTTTTATTTCTTTTCTTTTTACCAACATTGAGTTGAACACATTGTTGCATTCAATTGTGTTGCTGTTGTTGTTGTTGTTGTTGATGTTTGTTTGTTGTTCGTTTGTTGTTGCTTTTGCTCTCCATGGCAGGCGGCTTGTGTAAATATTTGACCTGACGCGTGTGAACTTTAACAGTTTTTATGCTTTATTTGTCGCAAATATTGCGCAAACACTGAGACACTGGCAGAAAAGCAAGAGCAGCTTGCCACGCCTCCCCCTCGCCCCTCCACCAACTGGTGCTTGAAGCAACGAAGTTGCCTTGTTTGCATTTCGGGCCTCGGGGTTGTTCAAGTTGTTCTCGTTGTTCTCATTGTTGTTGTAGTTGTTGTTGTTGCGCATGCGCGCACCTTTAGCACTTGAGCGACTTGTTCTGGTGTGCCTTGCAGCATGGTGCAACATGCGTTAGCAACATACTTTTTGCAATTCGAATGCTGCAAACGCTGCAACAGTTGCAACTAGAGAGGAGCGAAAAATGCAAAAAGCCAGCAAAATGCAAATCAAATAGCAAAAAACAAAAAACTTAAAGCAATAAGTTTGCGAGTACTTAAAAACTTGAAAAGAAAGTTCGAAATTGCATTTTAAAACCGAAACGAATTTCGATTGCGTGTCCGTTAAGGATAATTGGATAATCGTCTTATCCTTGTTCGCTTGCGTACTTGATTTATTTAAGGAGTGCTTATTAGTGTTTAATATTTGCTGTTTTCGGCTTCGATTCCGATTACGCAACTAAATTTCAACAGTTTCAGTTTCAGTTTTTATTCCTGCTTAAAAGTAGTCTTTATTAAATTATATCAAATAAAAATATTTATATACAATTAAGAAGTGGCAGATAATTTCCATTTTAATTAATAATTGTTTCTTTCTTTTTTTCTTCAAGGTGTCCACGCACTTTCCACTTGCATAACTTTAAAGGTGAGCATTTAAAAATGGCTAAAATAAGCCAAATTTATAGTTATTATATTTATTTGACAGCAGCTGCATAAAGGTATTCAAAATCAGTGTTAAGTTGAAAAACAACTTTAAAATCAATTTGAGAGCAATATTTAAAAGCTCATCTCTAGTTAAGCAATGCAAGCGTATTGCAGGGCTTCTTGGTAAGGGTGTGCCTTTAAGCCACATTCCTATGCACACACCATGTGCACTCTATAAATGTGTATTTGTGTGTGTGTGTGTGTATGTGGACCGTTATAAAAACTTAAGACCTCATTAAAAGAGGCCGCCGCCGTCGCTGCTTTATGGCTGGCCAAGAGTCGAGTTGACCATTTAACGCCGTCTTCTTAGCCAGGCTTAGCCTCGTTGTGGTCCTTTTATATGAGATGCTTAAAGAACTAAATACATGTATATATATGCACAGTATATACAGAGATATGGCAACTATATATATGTATATAGAGTCGATTACGCACACGCAAGGGCTGAGCAGCAGCAGCAGCATCGACTGAGCAGCAGCTACTACAACAGATCGAAAACTTGGCTTGAACTGACCCGTTCAGGCCGAAAGGAAGGCCGCCAAAGGCTGCGCGTTGTTCATGCAAATTTTAACTTCATTTCGGCTTCGTTTTGTTAATTAATTTATATTATTTTATTTGGGTGTCGTATACAAGCGGAGCGATCCACAGATCTTTGTCGTTGTTTGTTGTTCGTTTCCCGTTGCTGTTGTTGTAGGCATGCCTTGTGGCTGCTTGGAATCGTTGTTGTCGCTCTCTCTCTCTCTCTCTCTATCTCTCTCTCTCTGTGGCTGCATCTGCGTCTGCAGCGCAAACGAACGACAAATTTATATTTAATGAGCTTCATAAAATTTGAATTTCAAAGGAGCATTGCACCGCTGCGGCATGTTCCGAGAGCTGTTGCCCGCACCCATCTCCTTGCCCCTCTCTTGCACTCAGAAAAAAAAATATGTCTATGCCAGAATTGAGCCATTCGCACTAAGCTTAAGACTGACCCAAGATTTGAATAGTAAATTCCAACCTTAATATATAAATAGAAAATTGAGTTGTGGAAAGTGCGCAATCATTATTAAATAAGCAACAAATTGGAAATCAGATTTGCACAAATACTTTCCGAGCTTATGAAAATGTTTTCTTTAAAGTCAAAAAGGAAAAATGAAAATATTTAAAATTTGGCAATCGTTATCATATTAAGGAAATAAAACTTAAAAAATAATAATAATAATTCTTTACATTTCCATATTCTTAGCAAGATATCAATTCTTTACTTTGAAAATTGTTGTTTTTAAAATGCACGCATATATTTCGCCAAGTGTGGCCACATTAATAGCCATTCGACAATCTCAGTTCGAGTTCGAATCGGAGTTGAAGTCGAAGTCGAGGTTTGTGGCTGAGTCAAGACTTGACGCAATGATGGTATATAAATTGCTGGCTTTATGGCGATTTAAGTAGGCCTGCTTTATGGTCTTGCTGTTGAGGTCCACTCCAGTCCTCATCATCAACCCCAGGCTAGGCACTCACATTCGCATTCACATTCGCATTCGTATTCGTATTCGCATTCGGATTCGCATTCACACTCGCATTCACAGTCACACCTGATGCTATGATTCATTTGGCGCTGTGTGGTCGTTGCTCGTCCACATCTTTCTCGTTGTTGTTGTCGATCTCGTTGCTGGAAGACTTATTGCTGTCCACTTAGGCGACAAAACGTTGTCCGGGCTGACTTCCTCACTGACCAAAGAAGATGAATCCCAGAGCAGACCAGAACAGATCAGAGCAGAGCTTTGCTTTCGTTACGTTTCAGTTTTTTATTTAGTTTTTTTTTCTTTTTGTTTTGAACACACATCTGCAACTTGTTCAGCGAGTTTTTCTCACCTCGTTGGCAACATTTCAATTTGACATAATGAGCTACATTTTGTTACCAGTAGGCATTACCACATCGGCTTAGGCTACCTTAACTAACTAGAAACTCGTGCGAGGGCTAAACTGCATCAACACACTACAGAATAAATCAAGATAACTGATAAATGTTAAAGCTCTGCGGAATATTTACAACTCAGTTCTTAAAAATTAGAATATAACGATTGCTCTTCAAAAACTCAAAAGTTGAAAAGTGAACATGATGAGTATTTATAATGTATTTATTGAAAATTGGAGAATCTGATTTTCCTCTAAACAGGAGTGCATATAAAAAATTCATTTTAAAACGATTTTGAAAATTTATTTAGAATTTGTGATTATGAGAGTATTTCATACCAACACAATTGTTTGCTAATAGGAAAACGAAAATGTTTTGGAGCACCCAAAAACGAAAGAAGAAGAATTTTGTTGAGAGTTAAAAAGCATTGCGCAAATGGGAAAACTACAGAATATATTTATCAGTATGTGAATATTCAATAAAATTATCCTGCTTGCTTTTGTTTTATTATTCAAATATATGTACATCTATACATACATACATATATATATATATATACTTCAATATTATTTTGTTTCTAGTTTTCTGTTAACTTTCTGTCTCCTTTCTTTATGCTTAGTATTCTGCTATTATGTAATACCTTCAATGTTTTCGACACACCATCTGTTTTTTATAGATAGCCAACAAATTGCAAACCAGTTAACTGTTTGAATTGATTTATGTCTTTTTAAGAATTTATTTGTTTGCTTTTCTATGTTTCTCACACAACGCAAATCAAAGCAATTCAAATCTGTTTTGAGCCGAGAAAGACAACAGAAACTCGTCTAAACAAAGTGGCGAATGGATTGAAAGATGATGTGCAACTTGTTTGGCCAGTTGAGTTTGGAACGGGCCACATTTCAATTTGACATAATGAGCCACATTTTGTTGCAGGTAGTGTGTGGAGTTGCTGTCGGCTTAAATATCCTGGCTGCAAGTCAAAATATTAACAGGTAACGGTAATTAGCTAGACGAGGCTACCGTCTGCCAGCCTACTGTGTTGTCCCTGCTTCGTGCCCCTGCCCCTTGTTCGTCTGCCTGCGCGTCATCTAATTTTGAATGAGTTGCCCCGCGGCGCGACGCGACGTCGCAGTCACAGCGAGCGGTCGGCAAGGAAGAGAGAGAGAGAGAGGCAGAGAGGGAGAGAGAGAGAGAGAGAGAGAGAGAGGGAGAGAAGGCGGTCAACCTGTTGATAGCCTCGTCTGACTTACCCAGACGATACTTGAGATTAAGAGCTCTCAATACAAGAACAAGCGACATGCTAAAATCGACTCCTCTCTCACTCTGACTCACTCACTCTCACCCACTCACCCTCTCTCTCCTTCTCGCTCAATCGCCTTCTCACTCTCGAGTACTTTATAAATAAGTGATGCGTTAAAGTAGTTCTTGTAATGCGATATATACTTGGTACTTGGAACATTATATAAGTATTGCGTCCTGGCGCCTGCTGCTGCTGCTGCTGCTGCTGGTGCTGCTGCTTCTATTGTTGCCTCAAGTGTTTGTTTGGAGTACCCTCAGTGACGCCACAAGCATTGTGTTGCCACGGTGGCGCGTCTGGACTTTGGAAGCGGCGTCTCCGTTTTTGATGAAATCAAATCTCAGTTAGCTTCAGCTCTAATCTGAACAAAATCTATCTAACGAGTGTCTTTCTCGTTGCATCCTGTTTTAAAAGTTATTGCGCTTGTTCTCGTATTTTTTTTCTCTCTTTTTTTTATTGTGCCCCCGCTTAATTAGTCATTAAAAGTGTGGGGAAGGTGGGAGGGGTGGTTATAAAAATGACACTCGTAAAATGTGAGGCGCAACAGAGACAGCGCTATGTGTGTGGTAAATAAAGTGAAAGAGAAGCCAAGCCCAAAAGAGCTTTAAAAGCGACGCCATTAAAGCGAGCATCGAGACGCGTTGCATGCAACACGCGGCAGGCAAGCGAACGACGCAGAGCACCAAAGCTGGCCAACGAATGCACCTGAGCACACACACACACACACATATATATATATATATATATATATATAGCCATATGGAGGTGTCATATGGCGCAGCGGGTGTTCCCAGCCAAAACTAACTCGAGCGCCCCAAAAATCCCAGCGGGAAATGCGACGCCAAAAGGCGCCGTTTAATGAGCGCCTGGAGAGCGGCACGAGCGTACCTTTAACTGCCAAATGGTCGCTTTATTGGATACCCTTTCCACTGGGTATTATAATTTGTTAATGAGGTAAGCTAGCTTACAACCGTGAGCTCAGCATTTGAAGTCTATCTCCAACTTGGATGTATATTTCCATATATCTAAGGAAGCAAAACTGGCAGCAAAGTAATAAGCGGATTCGCGCAACATTTGAGGTAGTAAATGAGTGCATTGAACCCGCAACATTACGTAACAAATTTATTATTATTATGTCAAACAATATGTTAGTTAATTGGTTATACTCGATTTTTGGGCTTTATAAATTAATTATTCTCTTAAAATGGTTTTCATTAGGCGAATTGGGAGGCATAAATTGGAATAGATTCCAGGACTTTTTTTATTTACAAACTGTGATATATAGATAAATAATTAAATGTTCTACTTATAGATTTATGTATTTTTCAAGCAAACAGTAAGTCAAAAATCTGACCGGTCAGAATCGGAATGTTTTTGAAAATAAATAATTGTTGAAATGGAATCTTTTATTTGACTCTTGTTCGACAATTTAGGTTAATTTTTCATTGATTTATTATAATATTAAAGCAATGTTATAGGTTGGTCAATGTTCCTAGCAAAAATCAAACAAATTAAAATCAAATCAATAAAAATAAATAAATAATAATAATTGTTGAAGTTTGTTCCGCAAAGGGTATTTTAAGTTCGGCGTGCCAAGCACAAATTGTTGTTTCTTTTTGGGTTTTTGTATCTTTTTGGTTTATTTTTATATTTAATTCTTGGTTCTGGCCGAAATACACACGCGATAAACGGGCGTGGTTTCACTGAAACTCAAACTGGCCAGCCAAAATAATTTTTGGCATTATTTATCAGTTGATTTATGTGCAACGCGCTCAAAATGCACAACTCCCCTCCCCGCCCCACTTATTCTCGCGATGGTTTTAATTTTTTTTCATCTCTGGTTTTTTGTTGGAAATTTAATATACGTTTGCTGGGCCAAAACAGTAGCTGGAGCTGGAGTCGCTTTGACAAGCGCTGACACCTTGACTGAACTTAAAGAGCTCCACATTTTTAATTGCACTTTAATAGGCGGCCGCAGCCGCTTTAATATGGCCAGAGTGTCCGTCAGGTCAGCTCTCTTGAACACATGCCCCGGCTGTAATTAGGCCAATGAACATTTGGTCTTTAAGCGACTGATGCAGCTGATGGCCAAGCAACGAACTAACTGCAGCAAGTGAACAACACATGAATGAATTATTTTTACTGAGAGTGGAAAATGGGAGCTGGCTGGGAGGGAGAAGGGGAGTTTGCATGCTTTTCAGACCAGACCTTGATGTATATGTATGAGTGTGATAGGTATTAGCTTAATTCTTTCACTAAACAACATTTTAATTAAGTCTTTAATATGGAAAGTATTTTATTTGATGGCATGAAGAAAAATGCAAGCAATAAATAAATAATAACCTTGTTCATCAAATAAAATGTTTAATATTTTTTAAGTTTCAACTTTACCATGAAAATATATTCTAGTTTTAGATAATTAACAATATTGATAATAACGTATGATTTAGTATACTCATTTTTTAGTTTTAAAATTATTATAAAAATATGTAAAATTTATGGTTTATCCACTACTTATTCGAGTTTTACAACAAGCTTAAAGTTTGCTCGAGCAGCAAATCTATCTTTGTAAGAGAGAAAGAGAGAGTGAGAGTGAGTGAAGAGAGAGAGAGAGAGAGAGAGAGAGAGAGAGAGAGAGAGAGTGAGAGTGAGCGAGAAACATTTTTCGTTTTGTTAGTGAATTAAGCAACAATTACTAAATAATAAACTATGTATACAATGAAACTATGACTATGCCTCTCGCTAAAAGCCCATGTGCCACTACACTGAAACAATTTCCCATCTGCACCCACCACATAATAAATGTGTCCTAACCCTTTTGATAAGACGGCTTCAAAATGGTTGACCGGCACACCCACAAGTTGAAATTTATGCGCAAAAATAAAAAACAAATGAAAACACAAAATTTCGTCTATATTTTATGGGTTTGCTTTTTTCGGGTTTCCGGCCAGTTGTATTTTATTTAGGTATTTATTCCTGTCTGTCTTTTTTTTGTCCCGCTCCTGCTCCCGCTCCCGCTCCCTATCTCTGTCACACTCTTCAAGCTGCTGCTGCTGCTGCTGCTGACTGGCTGTCTGTCTGGCTGTCTGCACTGGGGTGATAAAGTTATTTAGGCGCAAATCATAAATTCCAGCCAAAGAAAGAACCCTGCGACGAAGCTTATCTGATTTTGCACTTGGGCCCCGGCACTAGATCAATATATGTATGTGTTGTGCTCTGGCCTGAAAACCTGTGCGGGCCCTGGATTTGAGGACATATATATATATATATATATATTTATGGGATATGGATACACAGATTCCCAAAACAGAATTGTCCCAAAAAACATCGAAGACAGCTGTGCGCCTGCGCCTGTTTGTTACCATTTCAAATACATTTGTGTGTGTGTGCGAGTGTGTGTGTGTGTGTGTGTAGAAACTGTGACACACACACATACAGAGACAGAGGGGACTTCAGACAGAGCATCGACTTTGAGAGACACTCGTAGCTCGAATTTGATTCAGGTAAATTTGCCAGAGATTTTTTCGTAGCTGGTTTTTTGTTATTTTTTGTTATATTTTGTTGTTGTCGCTGTTTGAGCCTGTCTTTAATTAACAGCTCTTGGCGCGTCTGTTTGACTTGTGAAATTAGAAAATTATGCCTGGAATTTCCGTTCCAAATAAATTAAAGCAAAAAACAAAATAAACACACACCAAAAAAACAGCAGCAAACGTTTTGCGCATTTGCTTTGCTGATTAGTCAAATTTTAATAACTAAATTTTACGTGAACAAGTTTCCCACATGAATTCGACATTTAATTACTTGCTCCACAAAAAAAAGACTTTCGGTTTCAAATCGTCAACGATTAATGATGTGTTGAGAACATTTATGACCACAAAACAAAATCGAACGCAAATGCCTTTCACAAGCTTTATGGCTGTCAGTGTGTCCGTCCATATAAGAAGTAAGATCTATCTATCTATGACAAACACAGATCTTATGTTCTGTGCCTTTCGCCTAGCGTTTGCCAAAGCCACTTTGCCTTTTATGGCAGAACACAAATACAAACATTTTAAGGCCGCTTTTCTTTTGTTTACCCTGAATCTATTGAAAGTCGGTCAGATATTAATACCATTATCTATATAAATTCTGTTCAGCATCAATCGTCCATCGGTTTGTCTGTGTCTCAGTTTTAAGGTCATGATCTGATCACTATATCATATTGCTGACGAAGCAAAAATCGTTCGAATGATGAGTTCTTGTGTGAAAAACTTTCTTCTTGTTTGCGAAGATATAGAGTCAAAAGTGTCTATATACGAATTTTCGTGAGCTCCTCAACATTGGATCGCTATTTGATATAGCTCAGTTTTAATTTTAACTTAAATATCGTCAGCTTAACTCTGCTCTGCAAAGTGTATCCGATCTTCGGCGTTCTTTCCCGTTTTGCTCATTTAACAAATTATTTGTAGAATTATCTCCACTTCATGTATAAATTATTCCGCACATTTGCTCAATCCATTTTTCACAATTAACTTTCGAAACTTGTTAGCCGAAATTGTTGTTGTTGTTGTTGTTATACTTGGAGCTCTATTCATTGCCATATTTTACACAGTTCACAATTTAAAGCAGGCGATTAATTTTGGTAATTATTTAAATCAAAACAAAATTATTTAAATTTGAGCAGAAAACACATCTGCTTTGATAATTTATCTTTTTGGACAAACTATAAAATGAAAATCGTTTAGATTTTGATGACCGCAAATAATTGTCAATTTTTTATGAGTATGGCATAAAAATCAATGATATTCGATTAGCCACAAAAACTAGAAATCCAAAGAGTTAACAATTTGCCCAGCGCCGCGAAGTATGCAAAAAGAAAAGCTGCAAAAAAGCTAAAAAAAAAAATGTGTCGCATTTTTTTTTCATTTTTGTGTAAACAAAACTTCAACTCGAGCAGCTTTTTGTATATTTCCTTCTACTATATTTAATTAATTTAACGACTACTTGAGAAGTTAGCGTAGACATGTGTGTGTGAATGCGTGTGCGTTTGTGTGTGTGTGTGTGTATGTGTAAAGAGGAGGGGAGGAGAGGGGCCTCAATGGGCCTGTGACATGAAAAACTCATTAAAATGTTTACAGGCGCACAAAATCAACAAAGCAACAAAAGCGACTCGGACAGACAAACAGACGAGTGACAAAAAGTGACAAAAACAAAAAACACACAGCAACTGAAATTGTTTTCATTTCAAATATCAACTAAAATCTCTCAAAAACTCGCAAAAAAACTCACTAAACTGGCAGCTAGAAAAAAAAAGTTTGCATTGCAAGTTTCCTTTTTATACCCTGAACACATGGAAAATGGGTCAAAAGGGTATAATGAAATGGCGATGAAGTATGTGACAGACAAAGGAAAGCATTTTCAACTCCATGAATAACATATTTATTCTTGTGCAGCATCAACAGACGAGTCGATGTAGCCATGAGCAAACATTTCTCAGAGATTATAATATCTATAGACTTCAAATTTGAAATATACTTTTCCGTTTATCTTATTTTATTTTATCAATCACTGACCTTGTTTCGAAATAATATATAATATATCCTAACCTATTTTTGAACAACTGCACAACTATCAGATTTGGATCGTATATGAAACGCAGATTTTGTTAACCAAAACGAATTTTAATATTGAACAAATTTGTACAGCAAACATTTGATTTCTTTAACAGCTGAGTTCAGGGTATCTCCCAGTCGAGCCCTCTCGACTGAAGCATTCTTACTTGCTTTTCATTTTTTTTTTTCGTGGTGTTTTCGTTTGCAAAAACTTGTTGGGAAAAGTTTTTAAATTAAAATTTTAGTTACTTTCAATATTTAATGTGTGCGCAGCGCAAACTAATTAAGAATTGACAAAAAATTACATTGTCGAGTGTATTTGTATCTTTGAGATACAAATGTGCAAATGTATTTGCAGCTGCAATTTCTAGTTTCTGTTTCAGTTTCTGTTTTTGGCTCATTTATTATTCAATGCGCTCAACGGACGCGAACGTGTTTATGATTATGATTTCTCGTCTTTCTCTAGTTCTTATTTTTGGTATATATATACATATATATATAAATACATATTCTTTTTTTTTTATACACTGTATTTATTTTTGTTGTTGGTTTTTTTTGGTTTAGTGTTTTTGCGGTCTTTTGTCTGGTTACACAATTGGCAGCTAACATTTGTCACAATTTAGCGTCAAATAAAATTTAAATAAAATATACATTTTGTCACACACATACATTTTTTCCTGACACTTCTGCTGGCGTTTAAAAATTTATGAAACAATTTAGAAATGCATGTGATATGTGAATATGGTCAGAAATTTGGCTTTTTTTGTGTGCTGGCCAAATTTGTCAGCTGATAAACAATTTTGTATGCATTTATCGTATGCAATAAATTCAACTGCAATTCGACTTTAATTGGGCCGCCAATCATTTAAATGTCATTCAACTGTTAATTGGCCGACGGGCACAGAAATTATATTCTACTTAAAATTAAATACGGCTATCATTTTAAGTTAATGCCACACCAAAATTAAGGCATGACCAGCAACAACAAAAGGTTGAGGTTTCACTTTTTTATTGTCAACAGCAACATTTAACAAAACCGGGCTGCAGTTCAGCTGCAAGTGAATGATGAAAGATGCCTAATTGCTGATAGCTAAGGTTGAAGATATTCTAAAGTTGGGGCCACACGATGTTAAGGAATATATATTGGTTTTGGGAATGTTTTTCATTTCAGAATACTTTAGAATTCGACAATGCTTCAACCATTGTTTTAGTAGATTGATTAATGTTCCCAAAATAAACTTTGTATAAAACAAATAATTTGTTAATGAACACAATATCTCTGTAAGAATATCCTTAGGCGAGCCTTTTCTGTTATAATCCAGAATTGGACACTATAAAACTTATGTTGCTAATATTTATGTAAATATGTCTTTCCAATTACTTGCATGATTTTTGTAAGCTAGTAAAGAAATTTCTTATATATATATATACTAAAATTAAACAAGGATTTGGGAAGATATATATATATATATGTACATATATTAACATTTGTTCAGGCACGTAATGATTTTGAAATACGAAAGTATGTAAAGACCCTCAAGGTATTTGTAGGCATAAATCTTTTAAACTTGTATGTTTTTTTTTAATGTCAGCACTTTATTTAACTTTATAATTATTACCTTAATTTTAATGCACATGTTTCAATTAAACGATTTCAAATTTATTAAATGATCAGTTTGCATTTTTGCATAATTTGAATAAATACATTTCAAGTATTTGAATGAATCATAATCGAAACACAGTATTTAAGAGTATAGAGGCCATAACGGTAAAAGGTCTATATATATATTAAATATAAATTACATACGTATAATCTGATAGGTTAATAAACAATTTGCTTATTGATTGAACAATAATCATTCAAAAACCAGAAGTTTTTTAAAGGATAGCGCAAAATGCCTAAAACTAGTTGCTCTAAATCTACTTCAGCCACAATCTGAATTGTATAATATTGTATAATAATGATAATATTAGAATAGGAATAACAATTTAATAATAATTAAGTAAAGAAATGCAGGCAACTAATATTACACAATATTAACATAATAATAATACCTAAGCAATTACAAGCTGAACTTGACCTTCTGCTCCCGAACTTCGTTTATAATGTGATCAAAAACTTTATTCTTAATTTTATTTTAGACACTCAATACTGATTTATTTTAACGGTTTTTTTTTAGTAATTTATTAGCTTTGCAATTTTTAAAACAATTTTAATAGTTAAATGATTTACCTTTAGAGAGAAGCATATTTTTATTATTTCGTTTATTTAGCTTTTTTTTATTGCAAAGGCAATTAAATTAGCAAATTTTCGTTGTTTTAGTCTAATTTGCTTGTGAGTGCGACACTGGCCATAAATAAGTCATTAACTCGTTTAAATAGCTTTATTAGCCGCATATGATACGATAATACGATAATAATGCTGTGCAAAGTGGGTTCTGGTTCTAAAAGTTGAAAATAGTTAGGCATTATTGTGAGTAATTGCTAGTTAGTGTGGCTAGTTAAGCCAGATTGTTGTTAATTGGGAATTAGTTAGCATATAGGGCTGAATTACTATGAGAACAAATTGTTGAGCGTCAAGCAAATGCTTAAATATTGAATATTTATGGATATATTATCAATTCTTGTAGTACGCTTCTCCTAAACCAGACCCAAAAATATTAAAAACTCGAACTTGCTGGATTTCATTGGTCTTCGCTATAAAATTTTCATTGACCAGGTTTGTAGTTCAAAGATTGTTATTATTAGTGACAAGACATCTTTTAGCATATAAGTTCCCCACATATAGGACTTTATTGATTTATAATTTTACTCCTTTAAGCAGAAAACTTTTGCGGTTTTGAAAAAATTTAAAATGCTCAGAAAAAAATTCTTAAATTTTTACTTTTTCAATGAAAGAATGTCGCTTAGGAAGTAATTTACGTTTAAGTTGCAACAACTTCCGACTGGGTTAGTAATAAAACAATGAAAACACAGCAGGTCATCAAGAAATTACCACTTGACAAAATATATGTGCTTTTCTTATTATCTATAAAAAATGCGCCACTTTATTCTTAATACGAATTCAGGCTTAGTAGTTATAACAGTAAAGAATTTAGACAGTTTTCAGTTGATTCATGATTTTGTGGAGCATTTTTTTATTTGATTATTGTGACAAAAATAGTATGAGAAAAATGCTGGTCAAACTTTCTAATCTCGCTGTGTGTGTTGATAACTTAAAAAATGTTTTTATAATATTTATAAAGGCAGAAAATACAAGAATAATTGTTAAATGTATTCTGTGCAAATCAAATGCAAAACTTTTAAAAACTGGTTTCGATTCACAAAAAAAAACACCGACGGAAGAATCTGATTCATTTTGCGATTTTTCCAGTTTTGTGTGGGAGAATATGGTCGACTATATATACGGTAAGTGTAGAGTATAGGGAGTTAACTTACTTATCACATCGTGGCCGTGACAATCCAAATCCAGGTGATGATTCATCACCAGCGATGGCTGTAATCCAGTTTGATTGTGATTGTGATTGTGCAATGGTAGCTGGTGAGCCAAATGGCCACCAATCTCTGCCATTACCATATATTTGGCTTATAGACCCCGGCTTAACCACCCAAAAACACACTTGTGTGTCTTAATTCAAAATCAAAAACTAAAACTCAAAACTCCTCCAGCTAAATTCTCCAACATTGAGCATCAAATGTTGATGGGTGGCGGGGAGTTTTTTCTTTTTTTTTTTTTGGTTGTTTTTCTCGATATAGCGGGCTGCTTTAAGGCACTTTTTGTGTAGAGTTTAGTTAAGATACTTTTTCGCTTTACAATTTAATTTATTTTAATTTTTTTTGCGTTGTGTTTAACTATCTTGTATCTTTTTGTTAACGCACGACACTCTTTTGTTGTTGTTGTTGTTGTTGGTTACACGCGAACAGGTAAGTGTAATAACGCCATAGGTCGAAAAGATCTCGTCGATTTTTCGTATCGTATCCAACAAAAATCGGCGACGGCGGCAAAATTCTACCTTTTTTTTTGTATTTTTTTGTTTTGTTACAAGAAGCGACGACGGCAAAAAGGCGAACGGCGAACGATGATGATGACGACAACGAAATTGTTGTAGGGTGTGTGTGTGTGTTGCTGTTGTTGTTGTTGTTGTTGTTGTAACGTAACGCACACACCACAACGACGAGCAGCAGCAAAACAACAACAACAATAATAATAATGAATGCGCTAGAAACGGGAGGAGAAACGCGTTGCACACGATGCTGACGGCGCTGCGATTGCTGAACGACTAAACCGGCTGTGTATCTTACAGAGACGAACGCCTCACTTCGTGTTCTGCGTTTCCTTCGTGTGTTGATGACGACGCGTTGCTCTAGCGTCGCTGCCAACGTCAGCGTCGACGTCAACGCCAGCGCAGCTAACCCCTCGTTGGTTGGCCTAACGGCTGCGCTGCTTGCACACAGTTGAGTTGCTTGATGTGTTAGAGCAGCACCGCTACCGGGGGTTTGTTGGATGTGCTTGTGTGTGTGAGTGTGCGCGTGCAACCGGTTTGGTTCTTCGAAAAATGCGAGCAGAAAACAGAAACAGGTGTTTGGCTGCGCTGCTCGCTCACGCACACACACACACACACATATGCGCTTACATGCGACTATCTCGCTCGGCGCCGTTTTCTAAATGGCGTCCAAGCGGGCCAATCGGTTGGCCCCACTGCGCATGAGTCGCCCCCAAACAGCAGCAGCCGCAGCAACAGCAGCAGCAGTGGCAGCAGCAGCAGCCGAGACACACACAGCTGTGCGCGAGTTAGTTGCAAGCGTTGCCGTCGGCTACATTTACAATCCACACACACACACACACAGGCAATGGAGGCAGTCAACGCTCCTCCGCCTTTTTACAACTGTAACGTATTTTTTTGCTTCTTTTTGCTGCCTTTGTTTTGGCAATTTTCGCTTTTGGTTTTCGAAGTTTGTACTACAAAATGGTTGCACTTGTAAGCAAATGCTGCTAGTCTGCCACTGCCACACCCCCCTTCCGCCTACCCCGCACTCCGCACAGTTGTTGGCTGTGTAATGCGCTTGTCGAAGTTTTTGGCAGCCACAGCCGCACCTTGTCTTGACTCTTGGCTGCGGCTGGTTCTCGAGCTGCTTCTTGCTACTTTCTAGTTGCTACTTGCTGCTGCTGTTGCGGCTGTGGCAACGTCTTTTTGTTGCTCTCGTCGCTACATCATAATAATTATTGATCTTTTGATTTTGTGTGTTGTGTTTGTTTTACTCTGTCTCTCGTCCCGTCTCGTCTCGACTGTTTACCGTTTATCGCTGTTACTGTTCAAGGCTCCTCTCTGTTGCAATTTTAATGACATGTGCCATGCCATGCCACGCCTGCAACAACCTGCCCCCGTCTCTGTTGTAAGCCCAAGTGTGTGTTTTGTTGCGGTTAGCAGTTCGTTGACTTGGCACCCAGTTCTCTCTTTTAGCCTGATGATTTGTTGCTATTGCTGTTGTTATCGTTGTTGTTGTAGTTGCTGCCTGAGTTGCCAAAGTTGCCAGTTTGGCTGTCTGCCGCTACTGCTGCTGATTCCCCGATTCCCTGTTGTGTTACCCAGTTAGCCATTATTTTTACCGTTTTTATTTGATGCTGCTTCCGTTTCGCTGCTGCTGCTGCTGCTGCGAGACGAGCTGTTAGTCGAGGTGGGTGTTGTTGGGGGTGGGGCTTGTAATCAAGGTCATCAGCTCCGCTTGGGCTACTACGCTCAGTCGCAGCCATCACAGTTAGCCAGACGCTGACACATTCTACAGTGGTCGCATCAAAATTAGATTACTTTAACATTTTGATAATTATGAATTTAGTTATTGAAAAAGCTCTAATTTTTAATTTGAATATACCTCTTTCTTACACATTTAAAACGTTACATTCAGAATTGATCAAATTCACTCTCTTTACATCCGCATAAAACAATTGTTTAATGGCAATGACAAAAATTAGACATCAAACAATATAAATAAATACATGCTAATAATAATAATAATAAATAAGTACATAGTTTCTAAAATGTTATAATTTCTGTTCAGCAATTTCTTTGCATTTGCATTCTACGCATTCTGTGGGCTAGTTCAATAGATCTGATGAAAATTCTCCATTAGAAACAGAAGATGAAATATATTTTCTACTTATCCAAATGAAGCACATTAAATTTTCATAAAAAATTCACGATATCATTTCTAAATTCTTCTAATTTTTTATAAATTTCCAAATTTTTTAAATACCACTGTACGTGATAACACACACACACACACACACACACACACACATAATCACAGCCACGTATCGTTTCCATACAACTGTAAAAGCATTCGCGCCATCTCTTTCATACACACGCACACACACACACTCACGCACACACAGCTGGCCAGCAAAAACAGCTGACTGATTTGTCTGTCTCTATGGCTGTGTCTGTCTGTGTGTGTGTGTGTGTGTGTGTGTTGGTGTAGTTGTTGTTGTTGTTGTTGTTGTGTGCAAGGCTGGCAGCATGATTTCAAAATTAAATTAGGTCCCGTCCATTAATTGGGTTAATTGAAATGCCGGTAAAAGTCTGGCAAGCGACGCAAAACGAGCAAATGTAATGGCAACAACAGAAACAACAACAGCAACAATAACAACAATAAAAGCAACAAAAGCAAGCGCGCTTGCAAATTTAGGACATGTCACTCAAGCAATGCTAGGTCCACATAAACCTAGCAGTCCCTTCCCTCCACCTTCCCACTCCTAGTGAAACTGAAATGTTTTCAACTTGTTGGTGGATGCATTTAGTTATGCAGCATTATCATTTGTTGTAGTCGTTGTTGTTGTTCTTGTTGCCATTGATGTTCTATTGCTATTTAAGAGAGACTGCGAGAGCAAAATATCCATTTATTACAATTCATCGATTCTCAATTCTCAATTACTTAATTGCCACCAATTCTATCTTGTGTTGCAAGTAGCGTTTAATATTTCGTTTTTTTAAGATATTTCTAAGCTTCAAAAATATTTTATCAATTGCATTTTTATATGTTTAGTTTAATATTTTTTATCTTCGCTAAAGTTGCTATGCTTATTTCTTCTTGAAAAAAAATGTTCTTAAGTTTCTACATCAAAATTTAACATCAATTTTATAATAAGTCCTTTCCCAACCTGACTTAATGCCAACCTAAAAATGGAAAGTAGAATTTCTCCAATTTTACTTACTTTTCTTTGATAATCTCATTTTGTTTACTTTTCAACTGATATCGCTTCAGCAAGTTGCCTTTACATTCAGTTGCTTTATTTGCTTAACTGACAGCTGCCGTCTTCCTCTCTCTCTCTCTATCTCTCTCTCCCTGTCCCCTTTGGGATTGCTACACTCTTAACTGGTTAATTAGAAATGTTGTGCTAAATCCAAATTGAGTTTGCACCCATTGTAAATCTCTGACCTGTCCTGCACTTTGATTGCTCCCAATCTTATTTGCTCTCAAGGTATCTGAATCGGCAGCCTCCCCATTATTGAATGGACAGCTGAAGGTTAGCTAGTAGCTGTGGTCTCAGTTTAGTAATCACTTGCCAATTTGCTAGACCGTTCGATGTTAGTTACAAACATATATATATATATGTACAATAAGATGAACAACTATCTCAAACCGAAGTTGAATGCACTTGCTGCATATATCTAAATTTCACTATACATGTTTAAAATCAACAGATTATATACTATATAATATAGTCCGAGTCCGAGTAGTAGTCCAAGAAGCATAATAGAACTCGTAAATAGTGATAATAATAATACATCAGAAATCTTGAACAAAAAGCTGTTAAACAAATTTAAATTCTTCGATTTAAGTGACTAAAAGTTGTTAACTTGAGATATTCTATCTAGTTGGAGGTGTTGGCTTGAGGTGTTTGGAGAGCTGCTCGTCGCAAATGTTTGCTTGTATTTAGCATAAATTGCGACCTCTTATGAAAGCCACCCAAAACCGAGCGAACCCAATTGAAACCCGTTTTATTTGTTGTTATTTAACCCGAACGGCGAACTCAATGCAAATTTCTGAATTCCAATTTCAATTTCAAATACTATACGTTCACGTTCACATTGATATAAATCTCCACTCCCCCCCTCCGTCCCTCCCTCCTCTCCCACACTCCTTGCATTGCGTCCGCGTCACGTTTGCCCAGCGTAAAAGTAAATAGCAAAAACTTATGCAAATAGAAACACGCAAAACACCTACGCAAACATGCAACAGCAGCGTATGGAGCAGATGTAGGGGGCGGTAATAGTGTGTGTGTGTGGGGGGGGAGGGTAAATTCTGAAAGACGTTGAATCGAGCTCATCATCAGCGGAGTGTGGAGATGTTGCAAGGAGGAAGCTGCTGTTGTTGCCCCCGATTTGCGGTTCATTTAATTTTCGCACTTGGCAAGAACAGCAGCAGGCTACCCAAAAATTTGTGGCAAAAAGGCAAAATGTTTTTAAGGGGTTTTATTTTTTTTTTTAGGGAATTAAGCGGGTTGCGAGGCGGTGCAACTTTTAACTCATATGGTCAATTTGCACTGAGAGAAAAAGACATTTAGAACATTTAGAATATATTCTTGACTCCAGCAAGGAGTGACAAATATCTTGGGCCAAACAGAAGTTCAAGTTCAGATTATTTGTAGAATAAACCTGGAATAAAGGTTTGTTTTAGCTTCCTGCTTCAAATGATGAACTTATCATATCATATTATTATTTCAGCTTAAAGTTCTTTATTTTAGTTTTTATTTATGCTTAAATAAATTCGTCTTTATACACATTTTTTGCCTCTGTGCTTTTTTAGGCCGTGCAGTTGCAAATCTAATTTTCGACTTTAAGGCAAAAGCAATTTAAGTCTCGGCACATAGAAGGAGAGAGTGAAAGAGAGGCAGATAGATAGAAAGAGAAAGATAGACATAAAGAAGGAGTAGGATAGAGATTGAGAGTTGCCAACTGTTTTTCGCTGCATGACGTAGCTATTTATTTATTGTGTGAGGTTGTTGAGGTGTGCTGTGCATGTATGTATATGCGTGTCCATGTGTGTGTGTGTGTGTGTGTGTTTGTGTTTGTGTGTCTGTGTCTGTTTTTGTGTTTGTCTATGCTACGGTTTGTGTGTCAGTGCGACGCACGTAGTCCTTTCGTCCTACCTTGCTGCCGTCCTGCCGCCCTTTCCGCCCTTCGCTCTGAGCAGCGCCACACACAACAAAGTCCAGAGTTGACTTTTATAGAGTCGCATGCACAATAAAGAAGTCTATTATCCTTTTTGCCAGCGACGGCGACGTCGCTTTTGTTGCTGTTGTTGTTGTTGTTGTTGTTGGGCGGCCGACCGACGACTGGGATCGATATCCATTAGGAAAATTAAAATTGCGGCAGAGGCAATGAACGTAAAAAGCGGAAACAGCAGTCAGTCAGTCAGTTAGTTAGTCAGTCAGTCAGTTAGTCAGTTAGTCCGTTTTGGGCCACAGGCAGCCAGTCGGCCCATAAGGACGACAACAGTTGCCAGTCATTCAGTCAGTCAGTCCGCTAGTCATTCAGTCAGTTACTCATTCATTTAGTCAGTCGGATCGTCGTCTAGTCATGCATTCATTCAGCTCGCTGAACGGTAAAGCTTTCGTTTTGCGACCGCCATTTGTCGCGAGCGTCTTGTGGCGCAGCCACTTCCGTTTCCGTCACTCACACATACACACACACACACACACACAGGTGTTTATAGCTGTTCATACATGCTTGTATCAACTTACTTATAGGGATACTATCAGCCAAACCGTTTAGCTTGTAACAATTGTGTTGGCCACAAGTAAAAAACGTTTTATGCAAAAAGAGTTTTTCATTTTAACTGTTGTCAAATCTTTTTTTCGTTATCTTTTACGTAAGAAAAAGTATATTTGTACTTAAAATTGGCTAAGATGGACAATAATCCATTAATTATTTATGCAATATTCATTTTTTCTACTGTTTTGAAATTAATATTCCATTAGAATAGTAATCTTAACTTAATTTTGTTGCTCATAATATATTGTTTAAGAGTGGATGTCAAAATTTGCATATCTATAAAAGTAGCCATTGATTGTGTAGCTATAGATAGTATATTGGATGAATTGCATTAACTAAACAGATTGTTTACAGTATTAATTATACTTATTGACAGTTGTCATAAGCAAAACACACTTACAATAATTGCAAGCAAATAACTTAAATAATATTTATTCAATTACGAGTTTCTATCATTAGCTTTCAAATAATGAAATATGATAATTATCGGTTTTTTTCCAGATAGTAACTTGAAGTATAGACAGGCTTTTCAGTCGCAATATTATGTGGCATTCCTTATTCAATTTTATTTCATTATTAATATTCATAGAATTAGTTGTATTTTTTATTCGATCCTTAAAATATTCAGACTACAATTCAAGATTTTTAAATGCGAAATATTTCTAAACTTAAGCATTTATCTCTTATAGTCTACTTAAAACTATTCAGCTGCCACATAGGGGCAAATAGGTATGCAAATGTGTATTTTCTTATCAAATTCAAAATATAAGCAGCCACAAAATCCCACACGAAAATTGTTGCCAGTGTATTTGGCTTTCGGTTTTCGTATTTGACATTCTTGTTCTATTTCATTGTTGTTGTTGTCAGTTGTTATTGTTGATTTTGAATTAAGTTTCCAGCCCGCACACATTGTTGTTGCTGTTGTTGTTTTTGCAATCTGCCATTTTGCAGCTGTTGTTTTGCTTTTTTGTTGTTTTTGTGTTATTTGTTTTGTGCTCCTTTTTTGGCAAACACGAATACGAATTCGAATGCGAATGCAAACGCGACATTTTCATTGTTGGCGCTTTGCAGCAGTTGTTGTTGGTGGCTGCTGCTACTGCTGCTGCTGCTGTTGTTGTTGCTACAACAGCAACTCATCTGTCATTCAAAGTCACGGTGCATGCAATTTTTCGTTATCATGACTTTTTCAATTCCAATTTTCGACATTGCCAGCATTGGAAAAGTGGCATGTGGCAATCACATTGCCACCTGCCACACCAGCAACATCGACTTGTTTGCATTTCAATTTGATTGAATATATATTTCATTGGTTTGCCGAACTGCGATGCGTCAAATCTATTCGAATATTCAAGCAACAACAAAAACAACAACAACAACAACAACAGTCAAACTTCAGTCAAACGCGGTCTGTGCAGCTTTTGGCCTGCAGTTTGTTAAATGTTTAAGCAGAGCTTTAGTTTCCATTGATGCTGCAGCACAATCCCCCACTTCTACGCCCCCCTTACCAACCAGACCTATTTGTATAGCGTTGAATTAAGCTGCTCCACTGCAGTTCCGTGGCAGCCTTAGCAGCAGCTCGTTGAATTTTTATAACGTGGCCACACACATATACACAACACACACACACTCACACAACACACATCCAAACATTTGCCACATATGTAGACTTACATAGTTATTTGCTTGAGCTTTGCAGAAGCGAGGGTTCCACTGCCAGTTTTCCTAATATGTTTTTAAAATAATGTAGTTTTGAACATACTTCAAATGTATACTACTATTTGCTGCTGGCACTATATAAGTCGGAGACGTTTCTATCGGATCACTATAACTAATATGTATACTATATCCTCAGTTGCCATGGGAATGATCTGTCAAGAGATGAGTTCTTATTTAAAAAGATTTTCTTTTAGCAAGATATTTCACTCAAACTCGCTTCTCAGATTTGGACAACAAATATTGAGCATTGCATTTTATATAGCTTTCTGCAAAGATTTGTAGTCTTTGGTTGTAGTCCTTCCTTCTTGAACATAATGTTCCAATCAAAAATCGGTTGATCGTGGACAATCTAAATCACAATTGCAGGTTTCAGATGAAGTACTTAAGTTAATCAACAACTAAATTTTTACTACTATAATGCTATACAATTTCTTACCTTTTGAATAGGATTATATTAAATCCTTATAGCTCTCCCTAGCTTAAATTTAGTTTTAGATTTTTCTGCCATTTCCAATTCATTTAAAAATAAATCTGCAACTAATTATTCTTTACTATCTTTGGTTATTAAAATAATGCCGCTGAGATGTCTGAAACTGCCCACTATTAATATTGCATAGAGTATGAGTGTGTGTGCGTGTGTGTGTGCGTGGGTGTGTATTCAGCTTGGAGCTGCGTTGTCCAACCAGCTCAGTGGAGCATAATTTTTGCGGTTCCTTTTAAGTTTGCATATCAATCGAAAATTTATACGACGGCAAAGCGCACACAAAACTCAACCCACCCCTCAAGAACAGCACAACCCCAACCCGAAGCCCAACCCCAAAGCAGCAACAGCAGCCCCCAAGCAAATGCAAATACCATATGCGATATGTGTATGTATGTATGTGTTTGTGTGTGTGGGGGTATGAGTGTGTGTGCGCGCGCATACGTTTGCAAAAATGTTTTATATGCAAATCCAGATGCGGAGCCGGTGCCAAAGTTGAAGCAGCAGCAGCAACAGCAGAAACAGAAGCTGAAGCACAAAATGAGGCAAAGCCATAAAAACAGGGCAGCGCAATTTTTCTAGCTTCAAGTTGAGGTGTAAGAGGTGTGTGTATGTGTGTGTGTTTGTTTGCTTGTTGTGCGCCATATTAAAAATGGCGGCAAGCGCTTGGGTTGTTGTCAGGCAAAAAAAAAACAAGCACAACAAACGTTGCTGTTGCTGTTGCAACTTGTCTAGAGCGGCAGCCAACCCCACAACCCACAGCCCACAATTCCACAATTCCGCAACACCTCCTTCCCTCGTCCCCCTTCCCCGTGGCGCCATAAATCCACCACCCAGAGTCACCCTTTTGTAGCCCAGCTGAACACACTGCACTTGTCGCTCTTTTGCTACCCTTTCTCGAGGGTCGCTTCTGAATTGTTGCCAGCACCTGCGACTCAACGAGTCGTCGACAGAAGCTTTACTGTATGTGTGTATGTGAGTCCAACCGAAACCCTCCCCCCCCCCCCCCCCGAACACCCTTCTAGACCGAAAGTAGCGAAAATTCTTGAGGGGAAATTTATGCAGAGCAGAGCAAAAATAAACCCAGGCAAAAATGGTGAACAAAAGTGCGCAAGCAACAAATACAGCAACAACAACAAAAACAACAACAACAATTGCTTAAAATAAGAACAATGAAATACTAAGAATGGTTGAGCTGAGCTTAGACGACTCAAAATATGCGCTACAAGCTCGCGGCAATGAATTTTACCCGTTTGATTCAACTTAATCATTTTGGCTTATGAAAATACAGAAAAGGTTTATGTTATGGCTACAAATTCAACTAGAAATATTTCGAGAGAAATTAAATTAAGAGGAATGATGCACTACTACTGACTGACTTGTCACTATCAATTTAAATACAAACGATTGTTCCTTTGAACAAGCAAATGTGAGCAGCATAATAACAAGAATATTTATTGAGCCTGGCTCTAATAAAGATGGTTTCTAATGTAGTATCTATTACTCCATATTTTATTTAGTTATTCGATCAGACTTTGACAAATTATAACATTCATAAAGATAAATTTAAAGCAAAGACTCGTTTCTGATGCTGCTCCAGATAATACATATATTATTATATATATTCACGACAAAATTAAAAAATGTTTAAGAAGCAGTTGTGTTTTCTGGTTAAAGTCAATTAAATTTAAATTATTTTGTAAAATATTTTTTCCATACAATAAATGTTTTTTGAAGACATCGTTGATTGTCAAAAACAAAAACTACAATTTCTTAAAACTAAATTTAAATGATTTCTTAAGTTATAAGCCAAAGAAATGTACCATAATGTAAAAAGTGATATGAGTTAGTTAGTTGTTAGTTGTAAAATATAGAAAATATTAATATTAATTCCATTTGGCATGATAATTATAAAATAGTAATAATTCCTTACAACTGCTGCCAACTCTTTTTGAATTCATTTGCAAACCTTTGCCACAAACTAAAAGGACATTTTCAAAAAAATTTGATGAACATGATGGGAAAAAAGGTGAAAAACAACGAACACAATGTAAGGGTACAAGAAAGTTGGCGCTGAAGGGGTGGCATCCCCAAGCGTTTACGCTGCGCCCAACTAAAAAGAGTATGAGTAGCGGTAGGGGGGCAGTCCAAGGGGAAGTTTCAAAACATAATGCCAAAGATAAACCGTTTGGCTTTGCCATGGCTAGAAAGGAGAAGGCGAGATGGTTTTTTTTTCAGTCTTGAGCTTAGCCATCGACTTGGCAACTTTTGAGCAACCCCTTCGAGCCATTCGTTGCCCGGGCTTAACCCTTGACATATGTATGTATATAGAGTGGAGAGGGATGGAGGTGGGGGTTTATGTATTATCACTGCCATATTGTCATTAAGTTTAATGCGGCTGACAAATGTAACAATTCTCTCAAATTTACTGGAAGATGCAACACAAAAAAAAAAAATCGCGAATAAAAAAATGTGTCGCGTGTTGCCGTTTGAATTCAATGAATCTCGTTTCCGGCATCCTTTCTGGCCATAGCCGATTGCAAACGCGCTGAAGCGGCAATGTTGCAACCCCTATGGAAGAAGAAGCAGAGGAACTCAAATCCTTACCCACCAGTCACAGTCAAACATTACATAATTGCTGGGCGCGGCAACGCCCACAATTCTTTATTTATTATTATTGTTTTTTTTTTTTTTTTGCATTTGCTGGCTTTTGTGCGAATTGACACCTAATCAAGCGGAAGATTTTGAATGCATCGCCGGAGTTTAAGTCGGTGTCGGGGGATCTGAGTGGGATTCAGGGTCTGAGTCGGCGGCGGCGTCGGTTAACACCCACAGTAAAAGATGCGTGGATGCGGGGTCGGTGTGCTAAGTGTTGTCATTTTGGTGGCAATAAAAGTATATTTTTGACAACCACATAAAAATAAAAGACTATTTAAAGTGTTTGAGTGGGTTGTAAGCGACTGCTTCATGCTCTGTTGCATATCTATTAACAGCCGAATAAATGAAAAAAGTCTCTTTAATTATTGAGTTAGTGCCTTAGAAATTGTGACTCGAAGGCAATGACTTTAAGCCTGTAAGATCTTTTTGCTTGGCTCGACTATTGATCAATTTCCTGAGAAATCTAATCTGCAAAATATGCAGTATCTAACTCTAAAAGCTTAGAAGAATCAATTCGACATTCCCAAAAAATGAACAGAACTATATTCTATATTTATAAAGCATTCTTCTGGTCAGATCCCTTTTTTACAGTGTAAATTGAAATAATCTTTAAGTAAAAAGAATCATTTAGTTTGTCCAGCATACTCCGAATTCATGTGTTTCGACAAACAAATCACAAGTCTCAATTCATATTGCATTTGATCAAAATATACTCTATTCAACTTCGGCATTAGAGTATTATAAAAAAAGTGTCGTCGTCATCACATCAGCCACGCCTCGCTGCCTACGCTTGGGAGGGAGGGGCAAGAAGGCGTTGCCTCATCGCGGCTGTTGCGATTTCTCCATCTTCAGGCTGAGGCTGTGAGAGTCACAGCAAAAGTACTCTGGGCGTAGGTCAGCATTGCAGAGGCATTCAAGTGTGTGCACAACAACAGCAGCTTTTCTTCTCTGTCTACAGCTTCCACTTGGCTGCTCGTCCCGTTGTTGTTGTTGCTATTTGTATGACCTTTCTGCCACTTGATTGTGTGCCATAAATCACGCATCGTTTGACAGTCGCCGCCCCCCCCCCAACCCAATACAACCCACACCATTCAAAATGAAGAAATCCTTGCTCGGCTCATTAGTGGCGCCAGGTGCTACTGGAGGCACGTGTCCGCTGCCTAGAAGGCTTCAAAGTGAAAGTTTATACACTTTTAATTAGCGCTAATGATGAAAGACAAGACGAGCAAAAGCATAAGGGAGGAGGCGGTGTGGAGAGGGAACTGGGGCTGAAAGTGAAGTTGGTGGCCGCAGTATTGTATTGACTTACAGGCAACTTAAAAGCAGTCGCCGAGTTCTTCTTAGCAAATTTATTGTAGGCAATAATCCTTAAAGTTTAAGTTACATTCCAAAGATAAGGTGCACAGGATTGGGATTGGGATTGGGCACATGACACACTCCAGACTTTTGCTCAAAAAAAAAAAAAAAACAAAAAAAATGCCTCAATAAAAACTCGCGACAAATAACAAAGGAACAAAAATAAAAACAAAAACAAACTGAAAACTCAAAGCAAAACCAAATACGAAATACGAAAATGACGATGCCGATGCCGACGTGCCGCTTTAATTGTCGTTCGCTGCGTTTTTACTTATACCCTGTAACCATTAAAAATGTGTATCAAGAGTGTATCATCAAGTTGTAGCAGATATGTTACAGACCGAAGAAAGAACAAGCTATATGCATACATTTATGCGAATAACAAAGACTTTAACAGAATAACAAAACTTTAGATTGAAAAATTAAGCAAGATCTGACTAATTATATATCTTCTTCTAACTGCTCATATAATTCCGTTAAGTACTTGTTCATATTGGATTACCATTCAATGTATCGCAAATATATGGAAATCTTGTTAACAGTACTATTCAATAGCACAACAATAATTATATATACACATATATATATATATATATATATTATTATAATTAAATATTAAGTATGGTATTTCTGCTATCGTATAGCTAATACAGATGCAATATAAAATATTTGAACTGCTCATCACAAAATAAGTAGAGTTGTCGATGTTATAGACTCGATTTCTTTGGTATCAATTTATTTGTGAATGAAGTTTTGAAGTCATTCAATTTTGAGCAGGTTTATATAATTAGCAAGGTAGTCATATAAGTTTAAAATATTATTTTTCTATCATAAATTCAGTAGTTGCTTATTAATGGATCAATTAAAGAGAAGGTTGACAAATGAATTTGTATTTAACCAGCTGCCAGGGCTTCCGTCGTCAAATTCTTTAATTAATTAACATATATATTTAGCTACGTTTTTAGATCTAGTTTTGTGTTCTATTGCCCAGGCGATATTTGCCCTGTTTTCATATTTAATACATATTAAGTGAACTTAAGTTTTGGCAGTGATTTTAACCCGAATTGAATTTTGCTTGCCATTCCGCATCTGGCTCTGATTTTCAAGCGGTTAATAGTTGCAGATGCCAGAAGATTTAACTATTTCAGTAATGATGTAAGCCCAATTCTAAAGTGGATACTGAGTATCTTTCAGTCTGGCATGCTTTCATTGAGAACACCAGCTTGCTTTTATTGTTTTAGACGCTGCGCAGGCGCAGTCGCTGAGTCAGCGACCGGTTGCGAGTTGGTCGAGGTCCGACTGGGGTCCGAGCTGTTGTTATCAGTGCAGGTTTAACCGAACCTATAAACAACCGCGCGGAATGCCATGCATAAATGTCCCCAAATTAGATAAACATGGCGCCAATGCAATCGAACCGCGAGACGCACACACAGCTGCCCAAGCTGTGCCAAGCTGAGCCAAGCAATCGAAGCAGCCAAACCCAAACTCAAAACCCAAAACTAAATGTTGAGGTCGCCATTTCAAGGCGTGTTTCGTCTCCCTCTCTCTCGTTCTCTCCCTCTCTTTTTCTCTCTCTCGCTCTCTGTCTTTGCTCGCCTCTCATTTTGTAACTGCCGACAGACAGTTGTTACTTATTCTTCTTCCTCTTCTTCGTTGTTTTGTTGTTGTTGTTGCTCTTTCGGTTTTATCTTAATACCTTTCCTAATTTCTGCGCCGCACCGAAGTCGAAGCCGAAGCGGAGGCAGAAAGAGCAGCCGGCTGGCGCTCATTTGAATAGATGCGACTCTGTCTACCTCTAGTTCCATTTTGTTGCTGTTGTTGCTGTTGTTGTTGCTGTTGCTTGTACGCCTTATCAGCGTACAAATTTTCGTTTTGATAAGACGACTGCGTCCAGTGGTCAGCAAAAGGAGCGCGATGTAAATGTTACAGAGCCGGACCAAGGCGGGCAGTAATTAGTTTTTATGTGTTTTGCGCCATGGAAAGTTGTCGTTGCTGTCCCACACACAAAGAAAGTCCATATACATATATTTATATCTTATATATATATATATATATATTTAGACATCTAACTGCAGCAGCTGCTTTCAGCTAGTTGGAAGTAAAGTTGTTAATAACTAATTTCGAATGTTTTCAACAACACTCTTCGAGTTTTTATTATATTAAGTTGAACAAATAAAAGAAAAAGTTTCAAATTGCATATCTTTACAATCAGAAGACAAATCCAAAATGGAAGACGAGAAATAACCAAAATTGTATTTGTAAAAGAATTGAATAATTTTTAGCTATCTTGACAATAAAAACTGAAAAACTTTAAGACAAGTTTGTCTAATAGAGTTGTATGGTTAAAAATTCATTTTTATTTAAATTTTAAATAACAACCGGCTTGAATAATTTTTGAAGTTTTGATAATTTTTGGTTAACCTATTAAAAAGCTATAAAAACATTGATTAGACACAGGTACAACAAAACAAAATCTCACAAAAAATACACGTTTTGGCAATAGCAATAAATTTGGACCCAGACATATATGCCAATAAAATCATTGCACTCCGAAATATCAATCTGCATTGTAATCCAATATGCTACAATATTTTGTGCAAACTGATAAGGATGGCTTAATTACAGCTTACAGCTTTACGGTCGACACGCACTTAGCCATGTCATGTGGGTGTTGCAACAGGGGGGGTGGGGGGCGTGTTTGCGTTGCTCGCTTGTTTTTCGTGACATGTGTTGCGAGCTGATAGCGTAACCCCCCACTCTCTCTGCAGTGTCTGTATTGAGGCTGGCCGCAGTTGCACCCACCCCATCGAGAGAAGTGGCAAAAACCGAACAACCCAAACCCAAACACCCAAACACCCAAACCGAAAAGCCTCTCTCAATGGCCCAAGTTCAACGAAAGTCATAAATTTCACTCCAGCGAAACACATGAATTGCATTTCCAATGCAAACACCCCCGACCCAAAGCAACAATACCAACAACAACACGGAAAATGCACAAAATATTGCGCGTTAAATTCAATTTTCAGCGCAACCCCCCCGAAAACAAAACAAGACAAAAAAAAACATTCTCTTGGGCTTAATGCGGGGGTGTCCTTGCGACATGAGCCTTATTAGTTGATTACAGGACGCATTATCGTGATTATCGCGTATGTTCGCCAAGAGACACATAGGCCCATAAATAAATTTGGCAGCTCTTCACCCCCATTGGAAAAGGGGTGTGTCCACACAAAAAGTGCACTGCAATTTCCAGCTAATAGTTTGATTAATGGACCCGGACAGCAACAGTTTCCACTGCTTCGAATCTGATCTCTGTAAGGAACCCTGCTCGACCTAAGCCCTATAATCATCCTCTGGATTTATGCTGAGCATGCGGAACACTTCTCTATCTCCCTCTCTCTATTGGCTTTTGCGGCCAGCGGCTGCACTGATTGATAAGATTAGAGCCGTAAATAGATTATGCATGGAAATTATATGGAAAATGTGCAATATGAAACAAATGTTGACATTCTGAACCAAAGACCAAGCAAAAGAGCAGCCAGTGGCAGTTGAACAGAACCGATTAATTAATGCTCTTACTTTTTAGAAACTGTCTCTTGATTTGAGTATTATATATATGTATGCCATTGAAAATGAGTGAAAATTTAATGTTGGCCTTTATCTAGAAGCCGAACCATCATCAAAAAGCTTTTGCTCTTCAAAATCTGTTAATTTTTGAGAAAACTTTGCCTCTGGGAAGTCTAGATACATGTCCAGATAACTTTTTTTTGTAGAGTTTTTAACTTGGGTCTCGACTAAGCATCGACTTTTTTAAATTTAAATGTTGACTCAATCTAGAGGTCAAAGAATGACCAAAAAAACATTGCTTTTGCAAATAGGTTCAGTATTGACAAACATATAATATAAACATAGTATAATATTCCATTAGGTAGACTATAATCTGCCTGTAAGCACTGTACCAAGTTGCAATACTCTAACTAGACGAACACTGCACAAAACTAGGGCAATTTATTTTTGCTTCGAAGGTATCAAAATTCCTTGCTGGCGCCGTGAAATTCGAGGCTAGTTGTTGCTGCTGCAGCTGACCAAGAGAACTCATTGCAACTGACAGCTGCTGCTGCTGCTGCTGACTGGCACATGTCTAAAGTGAAAAGGGGTTGTGGGTTAGGGTTAGGGTTAGGGCTGGGTTTGGGGGGTGGGGATGTTGCAAGTGTAAACTGCAGCATATTTCAATATTTATTGCTTGGACTCGTCAAAAATTTCCACACTTTTGATTTTGTAAAGGATGCACGTCGAGTGTGTGGCTGAATATTGAACTGAGTCGCGTGTTGTCCTTCGAGTGGCTGCCACAAGCAGCAGCAACATCAGCAGCAGCAGCAACAACAACAGCAGCAGCAACAACAGCAGCAGCCACAGCCACAGCCACACTTGAAACACAGTTGCCGTTTTTATGTTGTTGTGTTTGTTGCATGCCACAGCAACATCGAACTGAAATGCGCTGCGTATTGCTTTTATTGCTTTTCTACAAATATTTAATGGATTTCAAGTGGACGCGCTCTTGTTGTCGTCCCACTTCATAATTCTTTCTCTTTTTTTTTCGTTTTCATTTTCCACAAAGGGTTGCCAATCGCAGCCGAAGATTGATTTGCTGAGTGAGTCACAGCAACTGCCAAATGTTTCTACTAACTCTTAAATCTAGTTCAATGCCAGCTGCCAGTCAAGCCATACTATTGGCAAAAGGGCAAAAGTAATACAATACAATAAATACAATAACAGTAAAATAACAAATCTGATAACTCATTAGCTGAAAAACATACTTATTAGTCTTAGAACTGCTAAGTCAAATTTTCGATCATATACGATGACAATGGATAATTTAAGATGAAAAGTTTAAAAGCATGACCAACAATTTAAAAATAGACTCCCAGATTATTTAAAATAACGATAATTTGTTGACTTGGTAAGAAATTTATATTGTTTTCAAAACTTTGAAAAATGTAAGTCCAAACTGTATAAATTACAAATAAATACAAAGATTTAACTATGACTTTAAGCTACAACAAAACCAGCAATAAAAATCAATAAATTCCACGTTTGGCAGTTATTTGAGTTAGAAAGAAAACTTTGTAGTTCGTATTTCAATAAGTTAACCATTTTGATGCTCAACTCTTTGATAATCGGGACCAAACCATTGCTTGCAATTCCTTTAGTTCAATCCTTCTATATTCAAAAGAAAACCCGAATTGCTTTTCGTTTACAAATATGGTTAAGAGCAGGAAATAGCACACGCTGCGAACAACTAGCACTTCCTAGTTGAGTGATTTATAACTGTTTAGGCATAGAGACTGTCTACAGGTAGAGTTAGTAGGTAGCCTGACTGCCTGCCTCGACTGGAGACGACTCGCATACCAAAGCCATGACGCAAGTGACGCAACACAACAAGACGAAAAACGATCGACGATCGACGAGTGAAAGATGCGCTCATAATGAAATGGGTGCAGCGAATGCGACGGCGACGGCGACGCTGACGTTGACGCCAGCGGCTTATTGCGGTTGACTCGCAGTCGAACGGACAGACGGACAGAGGGACAGAGGGACGACCGCACTCGGTGGGCGATCATTAGGGCTAAAAAGACTTGGGCCGCGTTGTCGCGCCGCATTGATTGTGGCCAATAAATACGCAATTGATTTCGGGGCTTCTGGTATTGCGTGTCTCCGGCGACTGACGACTACGACTGACGACTCCGAAGGACGACTGCGACGGACGACTGCGACTACAGGTATACAAACGCCTTATCAGGCAGCAAACGCGAATTCCTGACGTGCGGACAACCTTAAGCGTTCCTTAAGCACATTAGCGTGGTCCCCGAAAGCAACAGCAGCAGCAGCAGGAGCAACAGCCGCAAGAACGCTTCACCTTATGATTTATTGGTTCGTTTTCTATTTTGCTTATCGACACAACTCTTCACGGCGCTATGCCTAAGCGGCTTACGCAAGCCCCATGGCTGCCCCTTGTCTGCCCCGTGAGAGCGAGCATTAGAGTGACAGAGACAGGGAAAATACTCCCCAGCTGCCGGCTTCAAAGTTTCCACTTCAACTGTGTGCATGAAACATGAAATATGTCAAGAGATGGAGGAGTATTATTTATTATATATATATATATATTTTGTATTCGTAAGAAATTTAATATTTCTTGAACTTTAAATGGAACTTTAACGTTGATGACTTTCGCAAAACAATTATAAATAATTCGCATTACAAAATACCAGAAATACGGAACATATACTGAGAAATTGTCGTGCTTGCAAAAAGATTATTCAGTGTTCAATAATTTCATTTTATTTGAATGATTTTTCGTGCAGCTTTTAAGAAGACGCTTTTTTACCTCATCAATTATATATTCATATTCAACATCAGCAGTCGAGTCAGAATATCGCAGTTGGTTTTTGTTTTTTATGGTATTGAAACTAAATCAAAGCTTACATTTTGAACCCCACTCAATCAACGAATTTTGTCAGAAATTTCAACATTTTTATAGTTTCCTTTCTAATTACTGATTGATTTACAAATTGATCTAAAAACTCCAGTTTCATTCAAGTCTTTAATTTATCTTTAATATATCGGAGGCAGAAAAACTCGAAAGAAAATGTGAATGCGAAAATGCGAAAATGCGGCGTTTGCGGCTGTTGGCAAAAGCGTGCATAAATTGTCTGTGGTAACAGCAACAAAAAGAGCAGCAACAACAGCAACAACAACAACATTAGTGACTTGTAAGCGTATATGAATAAATTATTGGCGCACACACACACAAACAGATATAATGTAAGAACAGTGCGTGCAAAAAGCAAAGCGCCAGTCAGAGTCAAAGCCACAGTTGGCACAAACGCATTGCCTTTGAAGTCAGCAGGCACAGGAATAGAAACGGGAGCTGTGGTGTCCAGTTTGTGTGTGTGTGTGTGGTTGGACAACCCTCAAACGAGGACACGGACACAGGACGCAGGACACAGGACACGGCATTATGCGTCGTCGTCGTCGTCGTCGTCATCGTGTGTGCCATATGGTGGCTATTTTGGTGATTAAGCAGATGATACTTGGGTATACTTGCTGCACACACAACACACACACACGCCACTTCAGTGGCAGTCAAAGGGCAGCAAGCCAACTCAGCTCAGCTCAACTCAACTGAACTCATCCCTGCTCTGCCTCACTTCTCACCCACCAAAAACACAGCCCTTCCACGGCAGACAGCGGAGCAGCAGGAAAAAGTTCGTCGTCATTTCGTCGACGGCAACTGGAATCATAAATTTTGTTACCCTCCCGTGTTACAAGCGCAACTCTCTCAACTTCGACCGAGTAGTTTTGCTTGCTAGTAGTTTCATTCACCACATTCGAGTGGACTCTTTGTGTGTTCGGGTAGTTAATGCCGCACAAAATACAGCTGATGACTAAAGTCAAAGTCACAGCCAAATGCCCCAAACAAACGCCAGACTTAAAATGCGAAAGCCTCTACACTTTAATGGGCTGTGTTCCATTACAATTGCATTGTCGAAATCGAAATGTATTCAGCCATCGAATTGACAACTCCAATAACTTATTGGTGTTGTTTTCAAGTGGCAGGCAAGTGTTTGCCGATCGCTAGATAATACTCCCTGGCGAGGCTGCAGCAGATGATTCAACTGTCTGAGGCTGGGGAGAAAAGTCACGAAACTTTAAGGGGAGAAAGTTTGAAAGTGCCATTGGAAATGTTTTCAAATCAGCTACTTCATCTAACTTACTAACAAAACTGCATGTTGTACAAATGTTAAAAGAATTATTTACATTTGTTAATTTTTGTAACTGTAAAGAGAGACAAAATAAATCATTTACTGTTAGAATACATATATTTTTGGCTATTTTTTTTAAATATGTGATTCTAGATTTGCAAAAAAAGCTAATATTTAGTAAACAATCCGTCAAAATCTATACGCATTATATAATCAACAGACATAATTGATATAAATCTACTACTACACACACACACGCGCACACACTCGCTTGCTGGCTAGTTGTGCACACTACAGTGGGATTAGTTGTGTGACATGTGCAAAAAAAGAGAAGTAGGGAAAACAGTTGAAATCACTTAGTGCAGCCGTAATTGATGATTATGATTGTTGTGCCAATCATTGCGTAAAGGTCGAAATTGTAATGTGCACAATCATAATAAAGTCATAATCCACCACCAAAAAATGTCTTCTTTTCCTTTTCATTTTTGCTATTTTCCCAGGCAACCTGTGAACTTTATGGAGTGTACGGCGCCAGAGAACACAGAACTCCCCTTCAATCAGCGACAAATAACATGATGAAGCGCTGCAAGTGCGCCGCATGTGTGCCATGTCCTGTGTCCTGTGGCACTGCTGTGCGACAAGCCGTTAATGAGCAAATTTCGCCACAGACGGAAAAATATTAGCCACAAAACACGCCCCGCATAAAAAAAAAATCGCTTGATAAACGCTTGTTGGGGGGAACGCAGTGAGTTGAAAGCATTGCACGCGCCGCACGCCGCAGCGTGACAGCAAAAAGCGAAAGAAAAAAAAATAAATAAACGCTGGGCAATATGGGCAAAAACAATTTCCCAGGAAAGTGTTGAGCATTGCGCCATAAAAGTCAAAGGATCAACGCCTGTGAATTAACCAATGAAAAAACGGAACTGCATAAAAAGGAGCAGCAGCAGAAGCGACAGAGACACACGTGCAGCCGTAATGAAAACAGGAACGAAGCAAAGCCCAGGCCACAACCGAAAGATGAAGTGCCATGCCCAAGCAGGGCAGTCTATTCCCCAGAGGGGGAGTCACAGTTACATTCGCTGTCGCTGTCGCTGGCGCAGTCGCCGTCCACCGGAGTCGAAGTCGAAGTCAGCCGGACGGATTGGCACGTGGTCGGACGACGCTCGCCTTCGGTCGCGTGCCCAACAAAAACAATAGGCCCAAAATTTAACGAACGTCGGGCAATCAGGAAGGCGCTGTGGCAGTGACAGTACACTTAAAGAAAATATGCCAAACACTTAAAATATCCTACAAAATTCCCAATGAAATTTGGTTTTTGTTTGTCTTAATGTGATTTTGAAATTTCAAAATCCTTAATTGATACCCTTCGCGAACTTTCCACGTTCTAGACCACATATATATTTTTTTCAGTGTAGGATAAGGGGTACGCCAAGTGCAGCGGGGTTTACACATAATGTGCGTCTTCCTCTCGCATCACAAATTGTTAGTATAAACAACAATTGTGCGCACACGTGTCAGCCATTGCTGAAAGTTGCCCAAAGTTAAGCGCAGCCAGGCAGCAGGACAAGTGCAAGGCGTTGCCAAGGACGGCCCACAATGATGTGGTTCAGTGATGGGGTGTGGTTCGATGCGATGCGATGCGATGCGCACTCGAAGTACACAATTTATTAGAGCAATTGATTTGCAGATTTAGATCGATGTCCCGCAGCCAAATTGCACAGTTCCTGCCGCGGCACGCGCCATTCAATTGTCGCCATATCCAAAAGTGATTAACGCATTAGGCGACTGATTTTCCCACTCAACACCCCCCCAAATGCAAATTGAATCAGTGAGCTTGGCGCTCTCGAACACATTTTGGCACGCACAACGCGACTATTTGGAAACATCTTTGCTTGCTTTTACCTGCCAGAGGCTCTCAATGCTTAGCTAAGCGGCTTAGGCCACATTTAACGCGTCTTTGGGCAAACACAAAGCCAGTAAGCAAAGCCGCTCTCGCAGTTTAGAGGCGTGAAAAGCGCAGGCGGCAATTTTCCTTTGGGCCCAAAAAAATAAATACTGCTTTGTCTTTATCTCTCATGTTACAATCTGTATATACCACATACATGGCCTGGTATCTGACAATCCGACTATCCTACTATCCGATTAGCCTAATGCCCTGCATCTTCACTGCTGATGCTGATGATGCTGATGATGATGATGATGATGATGATGCTGCATTATGTCATTTGCTTTTTTCTACACCTTTTCATTTTCATCTTTTTTTTAAAGGTCTGCTTATCGCTCGATCGCCGATCGTTGCAGCTGCCCCTTCAATACGGAGACGCCTCTGGCTATCTGACTATGACTCAATTGTATCTGGTTTTGGGATGAGTAAAGTAGAATATGCAACAAGCGTTGATCTATCAACGGCTCATGCCTCAAAGCAGTGCCAGAAGTTGAAAGGTTGTTTAATAAAATCAACTTTTCAGTTTCGGCATTAAATTTCCAACCTTGACAATCAATAATATATTCACAGCGTACGCTGAACGTATTTCATTTCTGGGTTTACTGGCTTAAATGTAAATTTGGCCATAAATTGAATTATAATTTGTAACATTGAAAGTAGTTTTGTTAGATTACATTTTTATTTTCAATTAACAATTTAAATTTGATGCTACAAATATTTTATGGCAATATTCAACATACATTTTTTTTTGTCTATCAGTTTTTTAAATAAAATTTTCGCTCAACCAAAATTAATTTATATCTTATCTATCTTTATTTATGATTGTATATTTTTTAGTTTATTAATCATTTTAAATAAACCTTTCTAAACAGAAATTTGAAAGTTCTTGGAACCCAAATGTTATTCCTTATGGATTTAATAAACATTTTCACACTAAATTCTCAACTGTTGACACGATTTATTTATTTTAATTATAAATGTGTCTTTTAATTAATCTTATGACAATTAATTGATACATTATTTAATCAACATTTTCCATTAATTATTTTTATTTTTCAAATTTATCATTTATTCTTTATTCGATTTCCTAAACTGTACTTTAACTATTTACGTCGAATTCATCTCTCAAATATATCAATAATGTATTTTCCATTTAATTTTCTACCAATTTCAACGGATAGAAAAATCTCTTATCGAAATAGCTATGAACAAATATCGGATGACTTTTCATCTTTCTCTCGACAGTTATTCGAATTTTGATGAATGCGCATTGATCGCTGGCTGTGGGAGAAGGGAATGACGAGGGGGGAATTTGTTAAACGCCACATTATGTCAATTTGCCGTCGCTCACCTTTGAGCATCTTTGATCTTCAAGCTGATCGAGCGCGCAACGCGACTTCTAATAACCCAATGAAAAAATCTGACAAAAATAATATTGAAATATGAATGCGAACAAATATCTTTAAATCTGCCGCTTCTTTTTGTCTTTTTGTTGTTGTTGTTTGTGTTGTTGTTGTTGCTGTTTTTGTTGTTGCTGTGTATTTTGCGGCACGGCTCAAACGTTTCCGCGTTGCCGTTTGGGCATCTTTCGAAAGGGTTTTTGTTTGCGGCCACGGATTGACTACCAAGTAAACATGTCGCCACTTGACTGACAGCTGCCTGCCTCCAGCCCCTGCCCCTGCCCCTGCCACCGACACCCCTACCTCTGGCTTTGATGCGCACCAAAACGCGCCGTCAGCTAATCAATGCAATTAGCCCAGCCGCAGACCCCGCCAACAGCCGCTTGCCCCCTGACCCCCAAAAATCAATCGAACAAGAAACAAAAAATGTGGAACCTTTTAAAATGCCAAGCATTTTACACAGGTTACCCCCAAACAGCAACAGATCCCCTCACCCTCCCCGGGCGACTTGAGCGACAGGCCGCCTACTTTTACTTCCTTTCGCCCCATGTTCGAATTATTGTTTATTTTGGTTGGCGTTGGCGGCTAGAGCAAATGGACTGCCATATATAAAAATGCACTCAGCTGGGCTGCCTAGACAATAAATATGAATTTGAAAGTATGCCTCCAACTCCGCCTACTCCTCTTTCACCTCGACCATGGGCTCTGGGCTCTGGGCTAGGGGCTCTGTGCCTGCCTGCCTGCATCCATTAGCTGCTGCCAGGCAGCATCTAAATATAGTTTGGTTGCACGGAAAACGAGTCGCATGATAAATGCAGCAATGCTGCTGTGGCCTTTGGCTACCACACACTTTTCCACATTTTCATATGGTTTACTTACTTTTTCTGGATTTACTTTTGGTTTTTTTTTTCTATCTTTTTTGGCATTTCTCTTAACACATCGTCGTCTTGGCTGTCAGGCGCATAATTGTGCCACATGTTCTACAAAATGTGTTCGCAGTTCGTTTGTCGCTCAACCGTAGTCTTAAGTAGCAGCGCGATTTTGATTTTATCCGATGCACATTCGACCATCGACCATCGACCATCGACAGTAAAGCTGCCAACTCACGCCAAATCGAGCCGCATCGATTGCAATTCGATGCTACACAGAAAGAAAAGAAACTAACTAAAATCAAGTGCATAATATTGTTTAGAGTAACAGGAAAGAAAGCCTAACCTTGGAATGAAGAAGTCTACATGCTTTCATTATCAATTTAAAATGCCGACCAATTCTTCCTAAGACAAGATTTCTTACTAAACAAAAAAGTGGTGCAGACAAGACCTCAACTTTCCCTTGGCATCTATATGATATAGTAATTTGATCAAGCTGACAAAAGCCCGGATATATTTCATGTTTTATCAAGACAGGCTTAAAACTGAGGGACTATTTCGCAAACAGACGAAGGCATAGTCAGATATGGCTATAACTGTTCGACTAATCATGAGGATCAAGAATATATATATTTATGTTATGAGATCAGAGACATCTTCTTCAATACTTTTCAAAGTTCAAAGCAATCTCAGGTAAACATATAATATTATCAGCAAGGAAAAGAATGTATTCCCAGTTAAGCTCTGATTCTTCAAAAACATATTCCCAGTTTAAGTCTGTTTCTAAAAATGTTCTTTTTACATTTATTTTTGCTATGTGTATTTTGGCCGCCGCTTATAAAGTTGAAAAGCGGCGGCGGCGTCTGCGATCGGGCCAATTTGTGAGTTATATCAGTACATACACAAATGTATATATATATATATATATATATACTTATTTTTAATGCTGCATCATGATCCGTTAGCGACGCCAGGGCTGAACTGACTTACTGACTGTCTGTCTGTCTGACTGAGTGACGTGTCGGCCCTCATGACGTTGGCATATTTGGTTTTTTTCGACTGCTTTTAAGATTGAGATCGGGATTGAGATATTTTCATAATACGCGCATTTTGACTGCCGACTTGACACTGACATTGACGAACGTCGACTGCATTTCCTGCAACCGAACAGGTGACTATGCCCTTCCTCCCTCCCTCTCTCCCTCTCTCTCTCTCTCTCTCTCTCTCTGTTGCACTGGCTTATAGCTGTCTCTTTCGTGGCTTACACCTTTGCTCAGGTGCTGTTGACCGATGCGGGCGTCGCGAATTCATCAAGTTGACTTTTTGTCAGCTTGTCAAACGGTCGAGCAATTAAAACCGCACAAAACCGCCGTCATTAAAGATTTGTTTTTTCGCTTTTGTTTTTTGTTTTTTATTTCCCTTTTTTACGACTCGCGCGTCTGAGCTTGGCGAATATGCAAACAATTTTATTGTACATTCGCATGCGCATTCTTCATCAAGAGTCATAAAAGATAAAACAAAACACAAAACAAGAAGTTAATCTTGAAACTACGAATTGACGGACTTATAATACTCTTTTTCATACATTTAATTCATCTATTCTATTATAGATTTCTGTGTATAAAGTTAGTTAGCTAAAGAAATTTTAGAAGTATATTTTGGATAAATACCCTTTAAAAAGGAGAAGATAAGGAAATATGATATATGCTCAAGCAGCTTCTACTTAATTAACTTCAAAACTCCGCGAATACTTATATTAGTTACTTGTTAGTTAGTTATTATATTATTACTGATATTAGACCCGAGCTACTTTCAAGGCGATACCTAATGCATGATAATCCAATCATATCCTCTATCTAGCAAGCGTATGAACATTCAAGTAGCCATAAAATTTTGGTGTATAATGTTAATGTTTTCATCAGACGGAATCACTTGGGTCTGGTTTCGGTTTCAGTTTCGTGTTTTAACGTTATTTTTTTTTCTTTTGTCTTTTTTTTGGTGTGTTGTATGGTTTTTTTTTTATTTCAATTTTTGTTTTTTTTTTTGTTTTGGCGAAAGGTGTTTCCAAAGCAGTTCCTCTATTTGTAGTACAAATGTTATTTTATATTAGAAATACGTGCCATAGATTTGATTTATGCTAATCGAAACGTATAAAACGAACGCGGAGCTGAACATATGCAAAACGTTTGCTTGATTGCGGCACCGCAAAACACCGATTATACTTTAGAGCGGGAGAGGAGGGTGGGGGGTGGAGCGTGGAGAGTAGAAGGCTGCGCAGACGTCTCATCTCAGACTAGCGGCTTTTGGGGTTTTTGGGGGCCCATGTCAAACGGAAACCTCATACAAACGTTGCAAACTGCAACGCGGCCAACCTAATGGATTTCCGTTAGCCATTGCCACTTGAGCAGTTTCAGCACCCCCCCACACCCCTTCCCATTTGCAATCCGGCCAAAGCCCTCATGAAAATTGCAGCGCTTGAATGACATTTGTAGGCCTTGGGCACTTGTTTCTCCTCGCTGCTCAGACTCTATTCAAGTATCGCCAGGCTTTTTTGCACAACTTGTAAGCGGTTTGTTTCTTTTTGCTGTGGGTAAACCATTAGAGCGGAGTGTGGGAGTGGGGGGTGTGCAACGGGAAGTTGGTGCAGGAACGTGTGGCAAGCAAGTTGATGAGCCAGCTCATTGTGTTGTGCAACTGCTGGCCAACAAACACGCACACAAATTGACTGACTGACTGTTGTTGCTGTTTTTCACACCAGATTTTGTGGTTGTTGCATTTCTGTTTGCTGTTTTCTTATTCGTGCACCTTGAAGACATCGCCAAAGCCCATTTGTTGATATTTAATTGGTGAGGAAACTTTTGTCGTAGTATCGCCAGCTGGATGTGCTTTTGGTGCCTAGATATGTTCTCTCATCTGAATTCTAAGAACAGTTGATGAAAATCTCACAAGCAGTTGCGCCAGCTGTTTTTGGCTTAGGCTCATAACTTCTGACTAATGTCTAATGAGTTAAGTTTTATAGTTCAGAGCAATAACATGTGCCACAACAGTTACTGATTAGTTGTCGGTCTTAAAAGTTTTGTGAAAGTTAAAGGCATAAAGATGATCATGAGATTGAAATATGTTTCTAAACAGGTGATTCAATTTCAAATTGATGGTGATTTTATATTAAGATTATCGTTTATATTGGGTACATTGATCAACGCATTCAAAAGCTATAAAATTTGATTAGATAAAGCTAAGAAATACTCATTAACTTGAGCAGTCATATAAACAGTTAAACACATCAATTATAATATTAATAAGTAATTAAGTTTATTGCTGGTTATCAGTTGCGACATCCAAGACTGTAAAGGTGATTGTGATCAAATCATTAAGCAAAATATAATTTATATATATACATATATATGTACATATACATATATTGCAAATATCAATCCTCCAGCTCATTTGTAACCAGCTGCGCTGAAAATTGTCTACTCTTTAATTATGAAATAGATTCGAAGTTGCACATTATGGGTTTGAAGTTTTTGACTTATTTATCAGACTGTATTTTGATATTTGAACACTTACGCCTTTTTCGCCCGCATTAGCATAACAAACGTCAGAACACTCTATAGACTTGTTGTAGTTGTTGTTGCTGTTGTTATTGTTGTTATTGTTGTTGAATTACAAATGACATTTGCACAAAGGCGCAGAGAAATAATGCATAAATTCACTTTTATTACAATGCGCCAAACAAAATATACAAATACACCGAAGAGCACTACAAATATACGCACACACACACACACACACACACATAATCATGTATATAAATATATACATATGTATATATATATATATAGGCGGCCGTCTGTAGAAACAATATTTATTGCGCGTCGACGCCATTTTGTTTGAACCTTTTGAAATATTTATGCGTTGAAATCAACACGCAACACTCGGAAAATGCCAGCCGAAAGCCCCAACAGCAGCAACAACAACCACATCTACAATTGTAAGCCCCAATAGCAACCCCCTACCCTCTGCCCACCTCTTCCCCAATTCGTCCCTCATCTCTCAACCAGTCAACCAACTAACCAACCAGCCAACATGTTGGTTATCGTTATCCTTTCGCCTTGACTGTCGCTACAAACTGCGCTCGTTTCTCCCTCGTTGAATACTTTAGCTGTCCTGCCCGCTCTCTGCACCCTTTCTGTATCCTCCCTCCAAAACGCGACTCTTCCATTGCTGCCCCATCGCTGTAATTACAATGCAGTTTAGGGTGCTGAAAGCTTTTGTGAAAATGTGCTTTATGAAATTATGATTATAGCTCAGCAGCTGCATACCGAATGTTTTTAGCTGGTTGAACCTATGTTATGGGTACTGAATATTCAGTACAACGAGTACACAGTCGGTGCTCGGCACTAGTTACTGAAGGGACAAACAGCTGGAGGGGAGTGCAGTGGCATTTAAATGTGTGGCAGCTTGGGCAAATAATGAAAATGAAACAACACTTTGGCGCATTAAAAGCATTAAAACCAGTTTGCCATATAAACGTATCCTTTACTCCTCTCTACCTCACTCTCTCTCTCCCTCTCTCTCTGTCTCTCTATATGTGTTGTGCTATATGTGCGTATACATAATGTGCCTTTTGCGAGCACACATACGCCGCATAGGCCGCCACTTGGTTTGTGCAGCAGACGAGGTCAAAATCGCGTCAAGCTACAACATTTTGCTCTGCATATGTAGTTCTTCTTCTTTCCATTTTTCATATAAATCCTCTTCAACAATAATGCTAGTACACAGAAAAAAAAAAACACAAATTAAACTCAAACATATATTCTTGATTCAAGTAAAATCAGTCTGGAAAATAAAGCAAAGAGTTTATTTTTTATTGAGTCTATTTATTCTTGAATATTCTTTCTAGAATTATAACTTCTCATCTTGCAATCTCATCGCTAGAAACCATTTCTTGACTTTACAATGTAGTTATTAATTATTAATTTAAGGTTTCAATTTCAGATTTTTAGTTTATGTTTATTAATTCTAGGCTAAGAAACTGTTGAAACCAGACTCCCAATAATTAATTTTTCTGTGTTTACATTTTGTCTATGTAAATATTTATATTAATTTCCAAACCATGCTTTAGTACAAACATTTTGCCAGAATAGACACATATTTTATATATCTATGAAAATGTAACAGTAAAACTATGAATTTAATGGGATTACAAAGTACTGAACATATTTCCAAATAATAAAATGTTCAGCCAGAATTTAAAGTATTGCTAAGGAATGCCTGGAAAACATAATTATATTAAAATGTTGATTGCATTTAACTATTTACTAAATCTATAAAGTTTTTCATGATCTTTACGATAAGTGAATGATTTTCCAAGACTAAAATATTGTCAGTTAAAATAGAAATTAAATAAATTAAAGAATTGAGAGACAGAGAGAGGGAGAGGGAGAGTATTTTAGTTATTATTATTTTTCAGAGCACGAGTCTCTTTGCTCTGTGGGTTTCTAGTATGCCCCATTGTTGGCTTGACCTCGCACTAAGCGACAGGCTATATGCCTCATGTTGCCATAACGCCCCTTTACTCCTACCCGCACCCAACTCCCCCCTCGTCTGCCAGCCTTGCAAATTGCATTTTCAACACTTTTGTTTATGCAACAAAAAATATTTATGCATGAGTCTCAACACTCAGCGTATTGTGTGTGCTTGTTGTGAGTGTGTGTGTTTGAGTGTGTGTGTGTGTCTGAGTTTGTGTGTGCGTGTGTCTGTGTATGTGAGTTTGTGTTTTGGGGACTAAAGCCATGCCCACAGTTTTAAGCAGCGCATCTGGCTGCATCTGTACGTAGTAGGCGCAAGGGGGCGGGGCTGCACAGCACTTAACCTGTAGGCAGACGAGGGGGGCCGAGTGTGTGGGGGTGGCAGGGTAGGTGTGCTTTGCAGTATGCTGTGCTGCATAATGCAATGCAAACATGATTAATGCAAATGTTTTGCGTGGTGGGCATGGTGGGCGTGGCTGGGCACCTACTGATGCATGATGGTTTAAGGGGCGACTCAAGCGGTTTGGAAGGTGTTGCGTTACATTTGCATTTTGGCTTACAGACGATGCTGCCGTTGCTGCTGCCAGTAAAGGATGCAGCCGTCGCCGCACTTAGTTGCTATCTAAACAACAGCAATAACAGCAACAGCAGCAACAATAATAAACAACAAAACAGCAGCAGCAACAAAATATTCCTTTGCTCGCATATTTTATGCACTTTACGAGTGCTTACCTATAAACTTGGCAAATTTATGACAAATTGCGCGATAAGAAAAGTGAAAGGCGAACCGCATTTTGAACCATTCCATTGCCATCAATGCATTTCCTTCTTTCTGGCCAATCATCACAGTTAAAAATTGATGAGAATTTGTTCGCTGCCAGCCATGCGCATAGTTTAAATGATTTTACGTTCTTGCACACTTCTGTGTGTGTGTGTGTGTGTGTGTGTGTGTGTGTGTACACAAGCCCTTTTGGGGCTCAGACGTTTGAATCTCTTCTTAAGCTGCTCACGCTACTCTCCCGACACATACACAGGCAGACATGCAACACACTCACACACTCACACACACACACACATGCAACACACACACACATACGCAGACACACAAATAGCGTCACTTTCATTGCACACACAAGAGTGTAAAATGTTAACGCTTCGCCTGAGCTTCCTTTCAGCTCCTTTCACTCCTTTTGGTTCCGTATTTTTTTTGTTTTTGTGTTCCTTTTGCTTCCTTTGCTTCCTTTGCTTTCCTGCACAGCCATTCGTGCGGAATGAGCCGTTTTATGCGCTTTTAGAGGGTATTATAACTATCGCATATCCTTTCGGTACCCAGCATCTCTTAAATCGAGAGGTCTTCTTTAACGAGTGTAAGCAGAATAATAACTATTTGCTCTATAGTAATAAACATATTGAAAGATAAACAAACTTATTCCAATTAATCGCAAAGCCATATTATGGTCAACAAACTTTATTTTTTATAATCATTATTATACAATTACGACAGAAGAACTTTTATCTTAGATTGTTACATGTTCAGCTCAGATCCAATACATGCTATCAATATTCGTAACATTAACCTAGCCCAAGCTGATTATAACCAGGGGGTTAGTTGAGGTAATCCTTGAAAGGGCATTATAATGGCAACTCGATATTCTTGGCGAGTTGAAGTATCTTTTGGCTTGGTTTGCTTTCTTGCGCATTTGTAGCTGCCATTTTCTGGCTGTCTTTCATTTCAGACGCTGAGCTTTTCATTTGTCTGGCTATTGACTTTGTTGCCATTGGCGTGTCTGGCGGTTCTTTAGTCAAGTAAACTCCCTTCAGTGGACCATCCCAATCCACCCAAAACCCCCTGCGTTTATGTCATGTCATGCTACTGTTGCTGTTGCTGAAGGTGTCTCCATATGTTTGTTGTATGTTGCACGTTGCCCTGGATAATCGAAATCAGAAACTGGTAAACGTCAGATTTGTTGCGTGTCTGAAGCGCATCGGTTTTATTCATACTCATTTCGTGCCTTCGACTCTGGTTTTGATTTTGATTTTCCAGACGATTTTCCCACAGTGCGGTTTCTCAGCGTTCTCTCAGCCATTTCCGCTTATTAAACGGAACTTGCCACACATTACAAAATGCCTATTTCTCTATCAACAGCTGCGCTTTTTAACTTGCATTCTTACATTTCCAATTTCCTTGCTTCTCCCCATTTTCGGTACAACTTTTCATTTCGACGGCGCCTGCACTCACAAGTGAAAAATGCCTTGTGTAGATTTCTTAAGTGGATCCCGCATTTCAAGTGTTTAATTTATGACGTTAAATATGGAAATCGTCGCAAAACACAAATGCCGACAATAAGAATAAAACATTTCTCGTTCCTCGTGGCCGCATCTTGAACTTGGCTATGAAATTGTTGACTAAACTTGAAAGATGCTAGAACAAGTCAGAACAGACGAAGTTTATATACTCTTTGCGAAGTGGTGACAGCTATATTATAGAGCAGTAATATGGTATAGTATATTTTTTTTAAAACTTTCAGGATTGCATATAAATAGACAGATAGATGATGCTTTCAGAGGAAATTAGCTCAAGTTTACTTCATTCTATCGATAACTTCGTCCATTTCCGAGATATAGATACAAATCGATCACCAAGTTGAGCTCTCTCGATATGCAATATATGTAGGCAGTTTAGGGAATCAAAGATGCCTCCTTCAAGCGTTACATAAGCCATGACAATAATAAAAATACCCTGCTCGGCAAGTGTAGTCAAAGTGATCCGTTGGCTGATCTGCCGCACACCCGGATTTTTATTGATTTTCATGTAGCAACAACACTCGAAAATGAGTGGCAACTAGTTGTAGTTGTAGTTGTTCTTGTTGCATTATATGTTCTGCTAATGGAAGGGCGCAGTGTGACAGAAGAGGGCGTGCTACTAAATGTTAGAGAAAGAGGCAGAGAGGGCGGGGGGAAGTCCGTCTGACTGTCTGCTACCGTTGCCCGCCTGCCACACGATGGACGCTAATGGAATGGAAAAAGACGCAACGCATCTTAGCCGTCTGCACTTGGTCTTCATCAACGTCTCCCAGTTTCTCTCTCTCTCGCTCTCTCTCTCTCTCTCTCTCTGTCTGTCTGTCTACTCTTGTCATCATCATCATCATCTGTACTCTGCTCACCTCACCTTGGCGCGTCGAGCAGCGAGCGATCAGCCGCCTAATTTATGCCCCTGCAGCGCCCCGTTCTCCTTTGAAGATTCAATTATGCGCCTCATATGTCATTTTGTGCAAGCTGTCGACGTCGACGTTGGCAGCGAAGTCAACGTCGGCGTCGCATTGCTGCTCTTGAAAGTGGGAGACGGCAGACGCTAAAAGCCGCGACATGTTAATTGTGCCGCTTGGCCCATAAACACGCCAAGTTGATGGCGAGCGCCAGGCTCAACAAAACAAAAAAAAACCGCAACCAGTTGCAAGTTGCCAATGGTCTCGCTCGGAGCGGGGTGGGGGGATGACAAACGAGGCAAGGCAGACGCAGATGCAGATGTGGACGTAAATGGTGTTGGAGTTGGGGAACTGCATTTGAATTTCAAAAAATATATAATGGCATTCGAAAACAAAATTGGGGTAGATAAAAAAATCCTCTCTACGGGTTGAGAATACTTGAACTCTAAATCGTAATATTTAATATTATTTGAAAAATTCTTCAAAACACCATTCTTTTACTTAAGAGAACCAAATTTAAATGATTTGTTCAGCAAAGTTAAATTTATATCTTAATTAAAATCAACTATAATTTAGAATGGAATCTTATGGAATTCATGCTAAGATTCCCACATTATATCATACTAATTTACCATAAATTACATTAAAAAAAAAAAGCCAAACCAAACTTATTCTTAGCACTTTTTCTCTTTTGTATTGAAGCTGCTCTCTTGGAACTATAACAGAACTCAGGCTAATTACAATTTTGTAATGAATGAAGAGTGCTTTATTTGTAGCGTGGATCAAGTGTTTCAGTTCAGTTCAGTCAAGTTCAGTCCGGTGTTCGGTCCGCTATTCAGTTGTGCAGTTAACCCCGTTGTTGGCTGACCAGAGCCCTTTAAGCCTGGTCATGTGTCGCCGGCCAGTTGCCCGAGAGGGGGTTTGAGGGACAAGCGGACGAATACAAAGGTGTGCAAATTAAACAGGCAGCGTTCGAGGATTACAAATTATGACACGCCAATGCCATCAAGCAAATGAGAAGGAGCATGAGCATGAGCAGGAGCAGGGGTTGAGGCAGCAAGATGAAACTGGCGACTGTTTGGTCAACTGGTCAAGTGGCAAATGAGGATTTACATCCAACGTGTTGACAGCTGGGTTCAGTTCTGGATGGAGGTTGACAGTTGATGTTTCGGTTGTTGTTTTTGTTGTAGCTGACAGTTTGCTTGCTGCATTTGAAATGCACCGCAAAATTGCGCGAAGAGCAAATCGCTTAAGCCGTGCAGTATAACTGATTAAAATGGCTTTAGCTTTGATGCCTCGACCAGCACACGGCTTATAGCCAGTTAAGCACATACATATACAGTATAGATGTGTTTGAACTATTTTTTATTTGCCAAATGGATTTTGTACACGGCATTATTAATGCATTTCACAGCTGCAACATCGTCAATTTTTAGCTCTTTGCTGGTCCATGCATATTTAATATTAATGTTGCGAATTACTTGGTATCACAAAAAGACAAATAATACACATAAATATATAATATATACCTCGAAAATGGTCCAAATAGATGAAAGCCACACAAAACCAAAGAAGTCGTTGCACAATATGCCAGCGAACTTTTTTCTGCACACTCTTGCTGGCCAAACAATTCAGCCTTAAACCAACAACAAAAACAACTGCAAAAGTATGAAAAAAGTTCTCCATTCACAAAGTTCTCGTTACATACATACACCCACACCCCCCACACACACATTCGACGCTTTAGTTGGCCGCAAAATGCAAATAGCCAACGGACCGCACCAGTTGCCCCACCCAATCCCCTTCCAGCCCCATCCATTCGTGGCACGCCCACACTTCCAGTTGCACGCCATGGCCAATAACAATGCAAAATGCAAATATGCAATAAAAGCAAATGGCAACAACACAAAACAACACACACAACAAATATATATGTACATACATATATAAAATTCAAAAGAAAATATCGTTTAGCCTCAGCCACGACTTGCAAATACTTTACATAAATATATATAGTATTATTGTAGATATGGAAATACTTACAATAAGACTCTTATGAATCTGTAATCAAAGTTCAATATTTTCTCCAGAACCTGTTGCAGCCACTAATATTATTAATCCATTTAGTGACATCACAGAAACGAAGCAATTCATAATCTTTACTTATCTTTACACTTTACACGCATCGGAGCCGGAACTAAAAACGATTCAGTTTGATAGACAAACTGGTTCAAAAATATTCTGATTATTTCCATTAATGCTTCACATAAATTTAAAAATTCCTCAAGTCCAAGATAGTATAAATACGTTGTTAAAAATCTATTTTATGGCATTTATCGCGTTTAAGTTCATCTGTTTTTCTAGATTTTTATTAACTTTTTTCCTTCTTTTCAGCACAACATAAGTTTACCACAACAAAGTATGCCTCCTTAACACAAAGTTCCAGGGTATTGAAAAGAACTGTGAAAATGCGAATGTGAATTCAAATTCCAAATGCGTTCGCGTTGAGCACAATGCAACAACATCAACAACAACACGAACAACAAAAACAATGGTAAGAACAACAATGATAACAATAACAACAATGGCCATCAACAAAAGCGGCAACAATGTAAAAGCCAAGTTTAATCAAAATATAGCCAGGCTTTCTGCGTTGCCACTGGCACTGTCTGTGTGTGCGTGTGTGTGTGTGTGTGTGTGTGTGTGGGCGTCGATGTGGCCGTTGTGGGCGTGACCATAGCTTGTAGCATTATCCTGTGCCTGGGGCACAGATTTTTTTTGTGTAAATTTTTTATAAACACGCAAATTCGTTGCAATTTGTCAGGACATGCAGAGAAATTGTTCGGAATCTGTTTGCCTGTCACACAACCATTTACAATTCCATGACTTATTATTCAACTGTTTTTTCGGTCAGCATATTTGATTAAGTTCTCTCCCACCCCCAGCCCCACCCCCATCCCCTTCCCCATTGCCAATTTACATGACACTTACCTGGCTGTCTATGTGGGAAGTTCGAACAACATCTAATCAGTTGGATTTGGCCCACATAATGTGGCACACACACACACAGAGAAAGTGTGGGGCAAACAACTCGTTTTGCGAATACTAACTCGTTCTGGTAGCACCCCAAAAATTAAATCAAAGCCGAAATCGAAATCGAAATGTGCTGACAACGAACATGATAACTAATTGACAGAGTTGTTGTTGCCGCCAGCAACATGGGCAACAGCTGCAACTGTTGCCACTCAATCGCTCAATATGATTATTGATGGCAACAGAGGCAGCAGCAGCAGCACAGTCTGAAGTTAGCCAGCTATCCAACTGATAACCGATAAGGTTCATTGTTAACTGTCATCTAGAGCAAGCAATTGGCCAGCAATCTGTTCAACAATCCACAAAACTATTGTTTTCTCAATTAAATCATTTGACTCACGCATTTAACGACAACCAATCATTTTGGCATTTAACATTTGTGCTTAGTCTGTCTAGATTTATATATATATATCTACACTTGTAAATGCAAAACTTTCTTCAATATTTACTCAACGAACTTACGAACACCTTTGAGGCAACATTTATTATTCAGGAGTTGAAGTTGAAGGTTAATGATATAAGTTGATATAAGTAGAAAGTTTTACTGTGCCTAAATGCTATTGGTGCTCCAGAATTCAAGTATATTCTTCGATATCAAATCATGAATGAAAATGTATTGCTGAGGCAGTGCAACCTTTGGATCCGACTCTAAAAGAAATTTTGTGGAACAAAATTGTAACATGAATTTCGAGTGAAAAGGCTTCTTTCAAAATATTAAAAAAATACTTGTCGGCTGCTCGGATTGGCGATCTTTGCATTGACCCCCTTCCTCACACCATCTTGCAAATATTCCTCTTGAATCTTCAAATCAATTTATACATCTACTTAAATATAATCGCTACATAATTTTTAGCATAAAAAAATCAAAATCGACTGAGGGACGTATGTTAAAGAAAAAAATGACACAGCTGTAAATATATACATATATATATAAATATATATCGAATGTCGCATTCAACACGTTCCGATGCATATGCACAACTTGGTAATACCCTTTATACGCATTCTCGTGTGTGCATAAGAAATTTAAATGAAATTGGAAAAAAAAATAAAATAAAAATGCGGGTGCAAAAAAAAACAGACTTTATGGAAATGCAAATAATGCTCTGGCGGCTGTGGGTAGAGTTATGGGGTGTGGGAGTGTCGGGTGTGGGAGTATTGGGAGGTGGCAGTTGTGTGGGCGTGGCTGAACACAGCTCCTGCAACGTTTTCGATGATTAAATGCAAACACGCAAATATGACGAGCGACTGACTCCGCAGCCTGTCTATACTATCTCTTCATCAGTATGCGTGTGTGTATGTCTGTGTCTGTGTGTGTGTGTGTGTGTGTTTATGTGTTTGTGTTTGTGTTTGTGTTTGTATTTGTCGACTGCCAACTGTCTTCAAAATATGTAAAAAAAATAAAAGTTGGCATTAATAATTTATGCAATATGTAAACACACACACACACACACACACACTAACTCAAACATGGATAATATTTGCATGAGAGATGCCGAAAAAACTGTTGTGCACATAAAATGAAAATTGAATGCCTTAAAACGTGGATCCAAAGTAAGCAGATGATTTGAATACTCACATTCTGGCAGACGAGTACTCAAAATAAATGCAAACGATTCTTATTCTTATGGCTTTTGGTCGTTTTGTGACATTTGCGAACAAAAAGCTGTCAACGCTGTTTGCGTTCAAGCCAAACCTAACAAGTTGTGGTAGTCGAGAGTGCTCGACTCAGAGATATCCTGAGAAAGCAGCCAACAAAATGAAGTTTTTTGTTGTTTAGTTTTACGATAAAGGAAATAAAGCAAGAAATAATAATCAAAAAAGGATTTGGTATTATATATATCTTTTTTTTATTTGAAAATCTTAATAATAATCTATAGCCTTATATTGATTACAATTCTTGAGCTCAGTCGCTTACAAAATGTTCTAAATAATAAAAAAAAAATCCTTTGAAATACTAATTTTAATGATTTTTGCATTTGTTTTACCAAAATCTGCTTAAAATTATCGCGGTTAACTGTTACATACGCTCCGACTAATTTATACCACCTCTTGCACATATTTGAATGTCAACAGGGTATACAAAAATAACAAAATATTCAAATAAAAAACAAATGCAATATGAAAATGCTGAAGAATATGCTTCGCTCACTGCAGCTCTACATATTTCATGATGCATTTTGTTTTTGCCCAGTGAATCGAAGTGAATAACGAAATGCAAAATACGAAATACAAAATATAGAATACCCTCTTTCCAACCAGTCGTATACATCATGTAGTAGTTAGTTAGTATCTGCTACGTATCTTATCTCGAATTGAGCCAAAGCAGCAGGCAGCCAACAGCAGGCAGCAGTTGGAGGGGAGGCGCTAGAACATATGCTATAATTTAGTGGCCGGGTTGGCAATGCGTTTAATTAACCACTTACATGGATTTAATTCAACTGCAAATTCAACGAGTGCATGACTCGGCGATAAATGTGGCAACAGCAACTGTTATCGGTTGGCTTATCGCGTCAGCAATTTGTCAGATAGATAAAGCAGCAGCAGAGGCAGCAGCAGCACCAGCAGCGGCAGCAGCAGCAAAATCAACAGTCGAGCAACCACATGGCACTGATTTATGCGTAGAAATCCCCCTACTAAATTAAAAACAAAGGCACCAAAAAAAAATGTTGGCAAGGCAGCTGTTTAGTTAGTTAGTTTCTTGGTCAGAGCCAAAAAACATTTTACCATAAAGCCATTCGAGTCGAATGAGACTAATGGCAATACGATTTGGCAAATGCCGAAAAAGATACAACTCAAATTTTATAGTTTTCTATTTGAGTATATATATTTTCCATCTACCCTTAAAGGCTATTCGAAAAGGGTAACTGCCCGTCAACCATTCTGTAGCATATTAAAATATTACTTGTTATTTATGCATATTTAATATCTTTGAAATTAACAAATGAACGCTTTTGGAGAACGGGGAGCTGAGTTCTGTTTGGTTCGGTTCGGTTCGGTTCGCTCCTCTGTGGCTCTGCACAGTTTCAGTTTCTGACTAGTTATTATTAAAACAAAGAACGTGTTCAAATTTATGGCCATATTATTTGTTATTTATTTAAGCTATAAATATGCATATGAAATAAAGAAATGGCAGCAGGTTTTTTACGACCAGAATACCCTCAACGAATGGCAATGATGATTTACTTACTTATCTTACTTATCTTTCATAATGTCAGACATTCAAAGGAAACTCTTGTATTAGAGATGGATTCTAGAAACTTTATAATTATGCAACAATTCATGACATTTTTATGTAAGATTTAATATATTTTATTTAATAGTTACTATAGTTAAAAAATAAACTTTTATTTAGGCATAGTCTTTGGAATTATATTTGTTTATCGAGGCAAGCTTATGAAATATCTGAACTATTGATATTATATAAGACTTGAAGACATTCCTGCAATATTAATGCCTTTGAAGTAATCGCAAATTTGCAATATATTTTCATAGTTATTAACTTTTACTTCATTTAGCATTCATTTTATACCACATTCCCCATGCATAGCTGAAGCACTTTTAAAGAGTATCTAACAGTTCGTATTGCTGCCCTTGTTGCTGTTACGAGCAGTGGATGCCGCTGCTGTTGCTGCTGCCACTGGTTTTCTCAGTTGCGTTATTTATATGGCCATAAATTTGCAGCTGAAAGCAAAGCCCTGCGAATGGAATGGCATGGAATACGGCTTGACTACGGGCACAAATAGTTGGACACACAAACATAGCTCGGTAGCTGCTGGGTTCCATAGACCACTTCATATGTGGCCCATAGTCGTTCCGGCGTAAGCCTTGACGCTTCGCTGCCTGCGCCGCCTCACGTGCAAATGAGCAGCAACGGCAGCAGCAAGCAAAGCCGCTTAAGGACCACTACATGGACATGCAGGGAGCTTAGCCGACTGCGGTTCGCTGATTTTCAATGCGAATGAGTCCTGATCGGACTACGACCAGTTTTAGTTTCCTGTGTGTTCTCTGTGAATGCTCGTTTTGAGCTCGTGTGTTAGTTACATAATTTAACGTTTGCTGCGAAACATTTCCGCTGAATTTGAGGCTTACACGCAACCCCAAAAAGGATACGACTATTTCTTTATAATCAGCTGGGTGTCATCGCGTAAGGTCATCGCGACACGCAATCAAAAGTCGCCCAGTTGTTGTCCAGTTTTACGACACAGTCACAAAGTCACTTGCTTTCCGCTTTTGTGGAGTCGCAGTTACAGTCGCAGTCGCAGCCGGATTCAGAGTTGTAGTCAGAGTCGGAGTCGAAGCCACCCCACATTGACGAACTGGTGTCCAGCTGCTTATCGGCGGCCGTGCATCGCGCATAATGTGCGCCGAGCACGTCAACGGTACGTCGCTTGTAAACAAATTAGAAGCGTATCCTGGCCGGAAGTCCAGCACACACACACACACACGCGCATTGGACAATACCAGGCAGGAGCAAGCCCAACCAGTGTCTAGGGCCGAGCGCAGCGCAGCAAACAAAACTCTACAAAAAGAAAAAACAGCAAAAAACGGTCAAATGAACCGTCAACTTTCCCTTTTTTATGGGACATTAAAGGAGCATCTTAACTTTCATCAGAAGCAAGTCAAGTTAACAGAAATACTTAATGAAGTCCTTGCTTTACTCCTTACCACAACAAAACAAATAAATATTTTAATAATGTCATTTTTTGACATATTTCAATTTATAATGATTGCCAGCTCGCCTAAAAAATATATTCTCTTATATATATATATTTGTAAATATATATTTGTTTATTTTCTATTAAATGCAAGTGTATTCATGCATTCGGTTTGCCCAGCCAAAGCAAAATAAACTTCATTAATTTCTTATTCTACTTTGTTGCTCGACTTTGCTTTGGGCAACATTTTTCCTCAAGGTTTTTGTTTTTTTTGGGTTTTTTTTTTCAGCTGAACAGCGGAAAAGGCGCGAAATTTGTTTGTCTAACTGTTCTCATTTTGGGGGGTAATAGGCACACCTTGAAATCAGTTTGTTCTGCCGCCACTCTTTAAGCTGCAATTAACTTTCGTGGCTTAAAGCTGAACTGACCAAACCCAGTAACCAGTGACGAGTGACCAGTGACCAATGACCGACCAGTTCCCAAGCCCAAAACAGTCTCATCATAAAGCTGTAACCTTATGCGCTCATTGCACGCAATGTTGCCTCGGCATTTTTTCATTATAATTGGCATTCGCCTCTGCGCTTAACTAATCTAACACAAAACGCAGCTCCCCAAGGGGGTTGCTTCAATGTAGTTGTTGCAACTGTTGTTGTTGTTGTTGTTGTTGTTGTTGTTGTTGTTGTTGTTGTTGTTGTTGTTGTTATTGTTGTTGGTATTTTCTATTGTTGTATTGTCATAATTTTGATTGAGGAGCCAACGCGGCCCAAATTGGTATTTTGTGATATATTGACTTTGTCACTGAACTGTCGCCTGCTTAGTCACTCGCTTTTTTATTCATTTCCCAACCTCCTCCTCTCCTCTTGCTCGGCAATTAGAGACCCCCCCTTGGCCAACGACCACATCTACATAGCAATTATGGTTTTATGGATCTGCTCGGAAGGGTTGTTTGACGCACTCACATTTGTCCCTGTAGTATCTATCCCCCCTGACAGTCTCCTCTGTATATATCCCTAAATAAAGTACTTGGCTATATTTATATTCCAGCCCCTTCCATTGTGCACAGCCGTCAAGCACTTGCCTTCTGCTAACACCAATTTGTTCATTGATTTTGCGCTACAAATTAAAAATAATGTAGCAACAAAAAAAAAGGCTGAAGTCTACGTAAAAGGAAATGTGCATGACGGTAAGACGACTGAACGAATACCCTTTCATTATTTGTTAAAAAATAGTAAATGATATTTGTATAAATAGTGAAAAGTTTTCTATTTTATATGAAATGCATATTTATAAATATTGTTCAGCTATAATTAGTAGAATAAATAGTATTATGCCATTAGGGAAACTCTTATTAGTTTAAATGAAATGATCTTAAAATATATGTTAAATATTTGTATGAATATATTTTACTTGTACAATTAATTGCAATCATTTCTATTTCTACATATTTGGCATTGTTACTCTACCAACCTTCAAAAGTTAAGTATTTCAATTACCATCGCCTTAAATATCTATTGAGATGAACATTGTGGCATGTCTTACTGCATAGCTGATGTTCTCAGCGGTCCTTTAATTGTTGGCTTTTTGCACTCGCATATTGTTGTCGATGTTTGATTGTGCAACTGTTCAACGCTGTCGCATTCCATTTCAAGTTGAGTGACTTCAATCTGTCGCCAGAGAGTTTCTTGAGGTCTTTTATTATTATTATTATTGTGAGCCGCCTTTCAATTTGCTGGCTGGCGTTTTCTTTTTTTACAATTCGCCAACCCCTCTGGCTGGGGTTGTGCATATGGCAGCATTAAAAAACCCACACGTACAATGTCCAAAGAAATTAGATGTTGTCGTTGTCGTTCTTCACGTTGTCATTGTCGTTATAAATCCCTCTTCCCTGCCCTTCGCTGCGCTGCTGCTCATCGTGTGACATAATTCCGGCTAGGTGCAACGACGTGGACAATGAGACAATGGACAGCTCGACGCACACGCCCATCCGCCCCCACGCACACACACACACACAGAGAGAGAGAGAGAGAGAGAGAGAGAGAAAAGGGGCGAAGACAAAAGGTGCTCCACAAAGACGAATGTCGCCTGATGAGTTTCGTCGCTTCTCTGTGTTTTGTAGCCCAGGACACGCCCACAAATTGCTAAGGCACATTATTATTGTCGTTTTTAATTTGTGCGCCTCCCCGAAAAGAAATCGCGAACAGTGCCTGTCCATTGTTTGCAACACTTCAAACGTAAAAAATACGGACGAGAGTCGACGCAGTTTGCAATACAAAATATTACCTTAAAAGGTGAAACCCGTAATTAAACCCCCTTGTCTACTTTTGGACTCGAGCGTAAACCTATTATTTATATTATATATATATATGTATTTGTTCAACATGAGTCTCAAATACTTTTAATAAATTGTTTACATTTTTTACGTATTCATTAAATTTGGTACACATATGTCATATACAATAAATCTGAACATTTTTATAACGCTTTCATTGCTCGTTTTCTTCTCTTTTTACATATCTTTAAAGCTTAGCCAGACTCCAAAGAATATTTTGTAAATCTGAAAAATTATCAATTATTCATACGCAAATTATTAGTTTTCACATATTTATTTATTATATCAATAATAATTGTTTGGACAGAAAATTGTTAAGGTCACTCAACAAAATAAAAGTACATTAGCTTGGCTGCTGCCAGAAATAAATAGGTGGTACGCAAATCGAAGGGTTGATTAAAAATGAAGTTGACAAATCAAATTAATGCAAAAACTGAGAATTTGTCAATAAGTCAAAAATTATAATGAATTGATTAATTGAGATGAATGTTGTTAATACTTTTTTTTTTTTTTGTTAATAACTAGCATAAATTATATAATGCGAAGTGTAATAAAACTATGCGAGTTGATGTTTGTTCATTGTTGTGAATGTGTGAGTTAATGAGTAATGAGTGTTATTACTATATGTATATATATATATATGAAGAGAGAGAGAGAGATTCATGTATCAATTATAAATAATTGTAAAAATAATTGTAAATCCATTTTGCAATTGCGAATGTTTAAAGTTTCCTCTTTTTTTAGATTTTCTTTGAAAATAATATCACTTTGTGTGAGAGCGAGACACATAGACACACGCACAAGCTAAGTGTGGCAGCGAGAGCGGGATGGCATTAGAAAATTAGGCTCTACTTTGCCGGCTATTGGTGTTGCTGCTGCTGCTGTTGTTCTTGTTGTTGTTGTTGTTGTTGGTGTTGTTGTTGTGCATCATTTGAATCAAACGATTTCGCTTGGCCGCATCCGATTTGCTGTACTCATCCAGAAACTGCAACAAAATGAAATCGAGTCGATTTTGACGAGTTAACATGCGGATTTTGGCAATTGGAATGGCATGGATGGAATGGTTGGAAAGAGTACTCACCCCTAGATCAAAGTCGCGTGATATGAGCTGCCTGGCCGGGGCATTGTTGTAGCACATGGTGACCAAAAATGGATAAATCACCGGATTAAACTGTGTCGACAGCTTGGCCAAACTCTTAAAGATCACCGCAAACGGTTCCGATATGAGTAGGTCCTGATGCCGCCGATTGTTAACGCTAAAGAACGCCAGCGATGCTATCAAATCGATCAGCATTGTGGAGCTCTCGCCATTCTTTGTCCCGATTGTTGAGTTGGCGCTATAGTTGAGTATTGTGGTTATCACATCGAGCAGTTTCAGCGATAGAGGACCCTCCACCGTTAGCACCTCCTGCAACACACAAGTGGAGTCATTTAATTGGCAACACAAAAAAAAAAGGGATACAAATATTTTGTGGAATCACTGTGCAAATGTTTTAATTAAGTCAAAGCAAATATCAAAGAGTGGCACTTGTTTAGACCAGCAGCAAGTGAAGTGCTCAAATGTTTGTTGTGCGTGTTTGTGTGTGTGTGTGTGTGTGTGGTATACATTTATTTGCATAGCGAAACGGAAGGGTACGCAGCAGGATACAGGATGCAGGACGAAGGGAGAACAAACCAATGGACAAGAGACAACAGACAATGAGCTCTCCGCTACTAATTTGTTTGCATTGGCAGCCGTGCGAAGGCGAGTGTGGCGAAGGACCAAATCACAAAAATTAGAAAAACAACTGCAGTAGGCACAAGCTATGAGATACCCTGTAAAAACAGTTGACAAGATAGAGTTCCAATTGAAAACAAATTCGACTAAAAAAGTAGTCAATCTATAATTATTGCTGATATTATGAAGAGATTTTTGGGTTTTAATAGAAATAGAAAAATTCAATAAAACGAAATTCAATTCAATTCCGTACCGGAAACGGAACCGAAATGCGATTCAGTTTGATTATCCTGCTAAAGAATATTAACCATTTCCCCTTCGATTTGATTACAATTTTTTATGGAGAAGCTTAACAAATGATTTCCGTTTTCGATTACTTTTTTAAACCAGAGCCTCAGCCAATTACCACAAATAAATCTAAAAAATTGAACTTAATTTAACCAAGACAATTTTCCATACAAATTTTATAGTGATTAAAACAATTCGAAGATCAATTAAACGAGAGAAAAAGTTGGCATTTTACCTTCAGGATTTTAACTAAAGAACAGTATTTAATTATATAAAAATAATTGCCAAAATTGTAGCTGTTATAGTTTAATTATTTATGCTAATCACACGTACTTCAAAACTTGGGCACAAAGTAATTAAGCAACCCCCTCTAGACAATGACACGCACAACTCAAACCACCCTCGTTGTGCACAGTGGGCAATAAAAACGCAAAAGTCCAAAGCCCTAAAAAGAAAACAAAAAACACAAAAAAAACAACAAAAAACACAAAAACAACATAAAAAGAAATCAACAACTAAAACTGAAACTGGCAACTTGTACGAGCATTGAGCAAATATTTAGCTAAACAATTGACGTGCCTGGCTGACTTGGTTGCAGTGGACAGGGCACAGGGGGCAGCGGCAAATAGAGATAGAGAAAGAGGGGGGAAAAGGGGGCCGGATGTAGTAGGCAGGATATGAGCGAGGATTTGTTGCATGGCTCAAAGAGCAAACGATGAGCGCGATGCGCGCGGCGGCATCCTTCAAAAAACAATCAGGCTACCAGTTTATATCTGTGTGTGTGTGTGTGTGTGTGTGAGTGTGTGTATGAGTGCGCGCGTGTGTGTGTGTGTGAGTTACTGCTGCCTTGTGCTTGGGTTAAACTTGAAAATTTCATTTTACAAAGTCAATATTTGCAGGGAAGGCAGCAGCACTTGAACATTGAGCTGCTCTGTGGTTGTGCGTATGCTTAGTGTGTGTGTGTGTGTGTGTGTGTGTTGCTGTGTTTTTCAGTGTGTGTGTGTGTGTGTTTCTGTGTGTGCGTCTTTCGCTGATTAAAACCAAATCAAATTATTTGCCAGCCCAAGAGTTAGAGACGTACACATCTATTTTTTGTAGGCAGCTAGCAATAATAATAACAAGGGCCAAAGATGAGTGGATGAGAGTCGAGTCGAGTCGAGTCGAGTCGAGTTGAGTCGAGTTGCGTCTTGTGGACTTTATCTATTTTTGTGGTAATTTAAAACAAATAAACTGGCTAGCCAACTGGCTGACTGGCTGACTGGCAAGTTTTTGCTTAGCTTGGCCTAATCCCCCCAGCAAAATGCCGCTTGGCTGCATTTTCAGTTTCGCTGTTTGCGCAACAAATTAGTTTGTCAAGTGCGTTTCCACACAGGGGCAGAGAGGGAGGGGGGGGGGGGGGGGGTTGGCAATTGGCAGGGGCATATAGAGAAAAATTTGTTCAGATAAATCTAAGATTTGTATGCAAAAACTTACAAGTAAATATTTGTAATAAATTTTACTTATTGATAGAAAATGCATTTTACAAGACAAGCAACAAATTTCTAATTAAGAACTTTCCAATTTTCTTTTTCAGTGTAGACCGACTACAACTTGAAGCTGTGCCACAAATATTGACACAACACAGCAGGAAATGAATTGTGGACAAAAGGCAATACAGTCAGTCAGTCAGTCAGTCAGTCAATCAATCAGTCAGTCAGTCAGTCAGTCAGTCATTTGCTGTTTACATATGCCGTTTCATCAGTCAATCTCAACTTGTAAACTGCCGCTTGCATATCTGAAATGCGTTGTGTTCTTGCCCACTCCACACCACACCACACCACCCACCCACATGGAAAGTACAGTGTCAAAATATTTGTACACCCGCTCAAAGCACAAACACAGCTAAAAACCACAACAGCAGCCAGCAGGTAGCAGGCAGCAGCACAGCTGCTCAAGTAGTTATAGCCAAATGTCAGCAGTGCCGCCATTGCGGTTCAATGGCGCAGATATTGTTTGTCAAATGCCATTGCAACTGCCTCCCCCTCTAGCAGCCCCCTACGCAAATACCACCCCCAACTGATGACAACTGATGTCAACTGTCAACTGTCAGATGGCAAGTGGCAGGTGGCATGTGGCAGTCGTGACATTTTGCCAATATGCAAATTTCGTTTGTTCGCCACTCAGAGAATGTTCTGAAAACTGCGTCGACAATTTCTTCGTCTAAACTGAATTTTAACTTATTTTGGCCACACTTTCGTGTGTCGTTGTTATTGGCTCAATTTTCTCAGACGATTTCACGTGCCACAAACTTCTCAAGGGCAAGGCAAAGAAAACCCAACAAAACAAAAAATAAAAGTCAAATTGACTTGGTTAAAGGTGAAATACTCTCTCAGATTTAGAATACCGATTTTTACTTTAAGGAATAAATTGCTAAATAATTTTTTCTATATTTATATTAAGCATTTTTGTAAAGTCCAACTTAATATTGAGATTTAATCAATGGTTACTAGACAACTTGGCTATAATCCTATGTAAAAATGTTAGAAGCAAAGCAAAATATTTATTTGATGAATCTGGTTAGGATAAGAACAGACTTGAACAGATTTATGCTTATGAGCTGAGCAAATTGTCCCAATCTTTAATATATATATATGAGCATAATTTCAAAATGCTTATGTGTTATAAATGTTACATAATCTGTTTGCAATCTGGAGTACTCAATGCAAGTGTATCCGATGCAGAAAAACTTCGACATAATGAAATTTTCAACGACTGACTTTGTGATTTGTTTAAGCGGCATTTGGCATTTGCCCACTTGTAGAATGTTGGCTGACACAGACGGCGGAAGGGGGCGTGGCTATGCATGTTGAGGGACTGATGGGAGATAGGGGGTGGGTGGTTTTGAGGGCTGACAACTTACCTGAAAAGTGTTCACATCCACCGAAGCCAGCGACACGTAAAGATTAAAAGTCGATGCCGCCAAGGCGGTCGTGCGCAGCGGAATGCAATCACCTGCAATAACAAAAAAAGACAAATAAGTTAGAAAAGAAGAAGCAGCAGCAGCAGCCAGAGTAAGCGGATATTGATAGATATGCGCCATAAAAAATACAACTTTACAATCTTACAAAAATCAAAATTAATTTCCGCCAGTGCTTAAAACTCACGTAGCGCTAGAACAAATGCAATTAGCACCCCACCCCTGACCCCTGATTCCTGACCCTGCCTGACTTCATCCGGCTACTGTTTTTTTTCTTCCATTTTTATGTAAGATCCGTTATAAACTTACCAATGGGCACCACACAGCCAGCAAGCATTGAGATGGTGCCGAAGAGCTCTGTGGAGTTGGCAGCGCCCAACAAACGTGTGGGATCAACAGGACCTGCCACAAAAAAGAAAACAAAGAAAGATAGGAAGCAGCAGCATTGAGTCAATTAGTTTGATCCTGTTTACATTGGCAAAGGTGAGAGTTTTGCGTTTGTTTTCTTTACCTGCCGGGCAGACATCAATGAAGCGCGTGAGGAAGCCCAACGTGGTCAGCAGGCTCAGCATGACGCTCTGGTTCTGCTCAATGGACTCACGCACCTTCATGCAACGCTGCGACAGCATTCCAATTAGTCCAGTGATCACCGCATAGCTGTAGAGAGAGAGAGGGAGTCAGAGAGCTGATTAAAAGGCGTACTTAATATTGATATTAATCTAAAATTAGAAAAGAATAAGCTCTAAAATGAAAGTAGAGCAGAAATCTAGAAAGTATTTTTGGCTTTTAGAAATAAACTTTTAAAATACAATAAACATTTTTTTATAAGTAAAGATTCTTACCCTAAATCGACAATATCAGAAGATTGTTGTGATTTTAATTTCCTTTTTTCAATTTAGTATACTTATGATTTATATTTCGAAAATATTTGTTCTAAATTTAAAAGCTTACTATTTCATATCGAACTTGCAATTCTAAAGTAAAAACAGTGAATTTTAGACTGCGAAAATTTTTCGAAATTCATTCCGAACAATAATATGCGCTGATCTTGACGCTATGGCAACTTTCAAAATTTCTTCATTAATATAAAGACGACTTTCTAAATTACAGTTCGATCTGCATCAAAAGCTCATAACATTTCTAACTTTCGAATGTGGCACGGCAAAAACATTGTGAATATAAATTTGTCATATATTAAATAGGCGATTTCCACTCAAAACAAACCTTTTCAAAAGTGCAAATAAATTGTTTAATGCGTTCAAGTAGAACAAAAGTGAAATGCATGCATAAATTGAATTTAAATTTTGGCCCACTTTTAATATACGCATTGTGAGTGTTTTTTTCTCGGTTCGCTTCAATTGCAGGGAATGTAGAGTTGAGAGCTAATATCCTTTATATGGTAATCAGTGGCACGCGTTTGGCATTAAGTGTGCTCGAAATGCACAAAACGATTAGAAGGCGGCAGTCGCATAAAATGCTGCTAAATGTTTCTAAGCAAATAAGGACTAAGCCCTCGGTCAGGACATTTGCACACAGCAGTGATTGTGTGACTGTGACAATGCATGCATTGACAAGCTCAGAGCAGAGAGCAGAGCGAGAGAGAGAGAGAGAGAGGAGAATTAGTATTGTGGAATTTGTTTTTGCTGTTGTGCAAATATATTAAACAAGCATGTTGTGAATTCAATTAGAGCTGAGCTAGTTGATAACACAAATACTAAAAATATCAAAAGCAAAGCTTTACCCTTCTGCTCTCCTTATATCATTACCCCTTATTTTTGTGATTTATCATAATAGATGCTTGAGCGTAAACACAAATCATCATCAATTACAAGACTCCCCCTCTCCCACACTCTATCTCTCTCTCTCTCTCTCTCTTTTTGTGTAAAGAGCAATCGTTGATTTGCACTCGACACGCCACTTGGCGCCTCGCCTCTCTCCACACTCGCCAATGTCTCCACTCACTCGTCATACTCTACAATTGCCATCAGTCGTCACTTTGTGTACAAACTAAATGAATGGCATACAAATTTTTACTATTTAAGTGCAGAATTCATCAAACAATCGACTTAACCCCAATACAAATACAAACGAATGCTGCAACTGCACGAACTACAGTGGTCACTCGCTAGTTATAATTCTAGTTTTCATTTTGCAAGCTTATTAAAAGTCGTATGAAAATGCTATAAATCAAATATGTTTAAAAATTGAACAACATTTAATTATTTGTTCTCATAACAAACGACAGTTTCTGAAAACTCAAAATTTACGAAAGGTTTTAATTACTGTATTACGCAATATCTATAATATCGCAATTCAACATTAAAATTATGTTGCAAGCAATTATAAATTCCACTGTATAAATACATATTTATATGCCACAGATATATAGAAATTTATATATAATATGACTGATTGATACGGCATGACAATGTGGGAGAAAAACGAAATAATAATGAAGCCAAATGCTGCCAAAGCAAACAAATATGGCCGACATCAACAACAAATGCGGCCAGAAAGGGAAATATAGCATTTGACCCCTTTTGACACTGAGCCTTGACTACAAGCATGTAAGAGTGTGTGTATGTGTGCATGTGTGAGCGTGTGTGTGACGCTCAAATAAAAGCGTCCATTACTCAAACTCGCACACATCTCCACTTGGCTGGCTGGCAAACAAAAGCTAGCCAAGCTACGTGTCCTGGATGCGACTCTTGGCTAGCGAATTGCGAACAGCGATTGCGATTTGTGCTGAGGGGTGTGTGGGGAGTGTGTGGTGTGTGTGTGTGGGGTGTGTGGGCGGTGTGTGTGTGTGGTGTGTGTGGTGTGGATTTTAGAAATGATGCTTCTGATGCTCTGCTCTGGCGTTGTCAACTGCAAACATACTTGAGCTTCCTGTTTTGCTATTTGTGCTCGCTGCTACGCACACTTAACCAACACACAAGCACACACACCTAACACACACACACACACACACACACACATTGAGCTGATGTTTGCTTGGGTTGGTTGGTTGGTCAACGTCCTGGCCGAAAAAGTACTCGGCAAACTCATCAGCACCACAAAAATATCCTTAATAATTTTCTTAAACCAACAAGCACAAAGCTGTGTGAAGGATGCTTTTACCCAGTCAACAGCAGAGCTCGTCCGTCCGACTTTCCCCTTCCCTCCTCATCCTGTTGTCTCCCCTTCGTACTGTCATCGTTTGTCATGTGTCCAGTGTGTGTGTGTGTGTGTGTGTGTGTGGCGAGGACATCGCTTGTGCAAAGTATTTAGTTCGCCACGCCGGGGCGCATCAATCCAAACACACAAAATAGCCAACGCCGACAAGGAGTATCGGATGTGGCTGAGGTTTCCTTTACGTCCACCCCCCGCCTCCCACCCCCACCAACCGACCTTCTTCACTTCTCCGCATATTCAGGGAGCCACATAATCGTCACTGCCCGTAAAATAAACAGCAACAGAAGCAGCATCCTCGCCAGCCGCTGACGATGGCGACAAAATAAAAATAAAATACGAGTGTCAACAACTTAGAATCGTCATAACGAATAAGATCATACACTAACCAAAGTCGAACAAATTCTCTTTTATTATTCTTCAGAAATTAAACAAAGTTATAATCGGATTCAAATTGTTGAATATTGTTTTTTAGGAAAATTAATTTTCCTTATTTTTATTTTTTAATTTTTAATAATTTATTATTCAGAAAGTTTCTCGAACGTTGCAGTGAATTTAAATCAAATTAATTCATAAATATTAAATTTTTTTGAATGTAAACATATTTAAATAATATCATATGAAAGTAAATTGTTATATAAATTGAGGACTCTGATAAGGTAAGTTACATTCTTATCTACAAGTCAATATTAGCCAAACATAGTGGAAAGTGTATGTAATAAAATACGAGACCCTGGGCGCTGGACATGAGCATTTTGGCTGTTGGTGTGAAAAGGCATTTGGTGCAAAGCTTGAAATAAAATAAAAATAGTGCCGCAAAAGGACGACGTGCAACAAACAGCAACAAAATTAACATCCTTGTTAGTTGTGAAAACACGTTCGCTAAATACGCGACAGGCGCTGAGCAACCCCGCCAGGACAGGAGTGCCCAGGACACACTGAAGTGTTGCGAGTGTGTTTTTTTTCCCCCCCCTCTCTCTCTCTCTCTCTCTCCCTGTTTGAGACAGGCGCAAATATTTTAACAAGTGTCAAATGCACACGCTACTTAACTAAGTTGCTGCTCGACTATTTTATTTTTGCTTTTCCGATCCATCTATTTTTTTTGTGGAATTTTTATTTTGATAGGACTCACGTGCTTCACTTCACACAGACTGAGAGAGAGTGAGAAATAAAATATAAAAAAAAATTTAGTATAAACTCAATTGATTAATAAACAAAACAGCAACACTTGCAAAAGTCCCTACCACCCCTGTCGAGGCCAACCCCCGCCGACTATGTAATTTGGCCATTTGTGTGCATTGATTTCGGCACTTAAGGCGCATAATCAGGCATCAACGGAAGCTGCAACGGCAGCCATGCCCACATCAGTTGTAGCAGCAGCAACCAGGACACATCAGCGGATTTGTGTGTTCAACAACAAGCAGCACGGATCGCTGCACAACAATGAAAGGCAGTCGCAGTCGCCGTCGCAGCCTGACAGGACATGCGAAGGCCTGTTTGCCCCGCAGGTCCAGTGGCATGCAGCAGCATCGGCATCACGGCGCATAAGCAGGATTAAAATCAAAACAGATTTGCGTTGACAATGACAACAAGCAGCAGCAACAGCAGCAGCAGTAGCAAGGACATGTTAATGTCCTGCCCACTTTAAACAACGGTTGGCAGTCAGAAACAAGTTGTTGATATGTGAAACGAAACACCTTGCCTGGCGCAACCAGGATCTAGAATACATGCATACATACAAACATATATCTGACATGTTCAAGGCGCGTGAAAATGTCATTTGAAGTTGATTACTAGCGACAGGGCAGCGGGGAAAGAAAGGATTTGGGTTTGGGTTCGAACTTAAATCGTTTTCCAATGACTGACGAGAGTTTCGAGTCTGAGTTTCGAATTAGAGTTCGGGGCTTTTGTTGCCCCGGGGCCGATTAACAAGTGCCAAGGCGGCACACTTGCGTATCCTTGCAACATATGCCACACCAAAACTAAACAAAATGGCTGACCGCATGTCAAAGGGTGGTGTTGGTGGCATGGGGGAGGGATTAAATAGGTCTGCTTATTAAAAGCAGCAGCAGATGTCAGAAGACATATTTATAAGGTGGGTAGAAGATTAAATTCTATACAAAATAATAAAATGTAATAAAAAACTTGTACAAAATTAAGCAGATGTAATTTTTAGATAAGTTTAAAACAAGACCAAAAATGTTGCTCCAACTTTTCTATATAGCCAGCTCTTTAGATTACGTTACAACTGGGCAACAATAATAACTTTAATCTAAATCCGATTTCTATCACAATTTAATAAAAAAAATAGGCAAAAAAACAAATTAAGAATAGTAAATTTTTAATTAGATTAGTTTGATAATTAAATACTACAGATGATATAAGATCATAAACTTTTATTTACATTTAATTTACAAAAATAAAAATCGAATATTTAATTCAAAACTACAATTCAATTAACTCGATGAATTTCATTCACCAAGAACCCTTCACAGAAAAAAAATGAGAAAATCATTAAAAATCAGTCACTCAGCAAAGTCAACAAATGGCTGAGGACAAAAGAGGCAGCTGTAAGCAGTAACCGGACCCAAAAACCAAAACCGAAACAGTAACCGAAATAGAAATAAAAATAGGAATAGATTTAGATACAGTTGCAGATTCATAGCCAGGACACGAGTAGCCTAAAACAACACAAGCGACAAAATTGTAACAACAAGCCAAAAAAAAAGGTGTTAAATGAAAACTAAACCAGAGACTATGAGAGGAGAGAAGGGTAGCAGGGGAGTAAGGGAGTACGGGAGTAAGGATATGCCATGGAAGTTGATTAAAATGCAATTGTGAAATTGTTGTTGCTGGTTGTCAACACTTGATTAAGAGCAGCCGTCGCCGTTGTTGCCACTGTTGAAACAATCGCAGCAGCGAGGGTTGCTTGAACAAGTCGCGTCGGCGCATTGACAGCAGACTCCGCTGCCCCCCCGCCTCCTACTCGTCCTGGAGGAGTGGAGGGAATCTGTAGCTGTCGCGTTCCGCTAGGGTGTCAGTGTCAAAACAATGCAACTTGAGCCACATTTTTAGGGTTGAACCCGAAAGCAAATGCAATTTGAATAAGCGCCATGGAAAATAATATCTAATTGAAAGTGAGTGGCAATGTGGAAAGGGGCAGAGAGACCAGCTGATAATGATGATGACGATGATTATGATGATGCTGCACACCTGGTGACTTCAACTGACACCAACTGGCTCCACCGCCTCACTCCCCCCTTGTCATTGCGTGGCTGTTACAAAACTTTTGGGCCATGTTTATGCATTAGACGTGTTAAATATTTTTTGTTACTGCAGTCGCATGGCATTTGTTGTTGGGGCTGCCCTTTAGGGCCATTAAGTTACCATTGGCACAAGGAACGGGGACAATTAGCTACATACCGCGTAAACGCATAAAAGGTATATACATACATATATATATATATATAGATATATATTTTTAACTAGAGGTAAACATGAGCAAACCTGAATAACTAGATGATTTGTGCGTGGCAGTCAAAAAGATAAATGTGAGCAGCTCGTGAGGAGTACGAAACGAATACTAAATCAGAGGTGCGCGAATGAAATAGATATTTAAGTGTGAACTGTACAGATATCGGAGAAATCTGTAGCATCAGAAAGTTATAAGCAATTGCATCTGCATTTGTAGAAAGCATTGATGAAACAAAGTTTATCACACATCATTCAATCAAAATGATTTGTAGATCGGAGTCTAAAAAAATTCAAACTCCCTAGCAAAATCCTATATAAAATTCAACTAAAGCTAAACATTTGTCAAACACCTCGCAATGCGATAAGCAACTGCACATATGATAAGAGATTAATAATATAAAATATGTGAACAGATTGAGTTAGTTTGCAATATGTTTTGCAGTTCAACAAACTATCAGAAACAATAGTATTAGTATTATAATTAAAGTATGGGAATTTAAATATAGTATTGGTATTATGGGAACTTAAATATGGCACTTTCGGAATAGAATAGATGCCCAGATCTTCAGAATCTAATTTGCTTAAAAGGTTAAAAAAAAAATCGCATATAAATTCCAATATGCTACGCATAAGCAGCAATAACCAAACTCATTGCAAATACAGGGTATTAAGCTAGTCAATGTCGCATTGCTGTTGCTCAGTGCCTTTGCTCAACCCACTTTTAATGGGCAGACGGCAAAAATGTTAGCATGTGCAGTTAAGTAACGGTAACAATGATAATAAGTATAAACATTATCAGAGCAACTCCAAAACAGCCAACAAACGCAGCAATGAGCAGTCCTGTTATCATTAACAGGCGCGACAAACAACGACAACAACAACAATAACATCATCATTATCATTTTATCATCATAATTATCGGGCGCATTAGTGCGTATAGAGCGAGAGAGACGGAGAAAGTTTTCAAGGCAGAGATAGAGAGAAAGAGAGAGAGAAAGCGGGGGAATTGGCTCTTAAGGCAACATCACGTATCTCGCAAATCCGTTAAAAAAGTAGAAGAAGCTGGCCAAGACTGACACATTCACAGCTATTTATAAGTTATCACCCAGTCGGATTCACAATGCGACTTACCACAATTCGTCATGACAGAGGGCTCAACTTGCCACACACAGAGAGACAGAGAGAGAGAGAGAGAGATAGATAGAGAGCTTCGCGGGGATGCCTCGGACAGATGCAGAACTAAGCTAAGATCTCAGTTCTGGCTAATGGAGTTATGTGGGCCAACAACAACATCAACAATAACTGCCTTCTTATGAATTTCAATTGGCCCACAAAATGTCCTGGAATCGAGAAAAGGGGAACCAACCAACAACAATCTGTGACACGCACTGCAATTATGACTAGTTCGAGTGCTGTATGCATGTACTCGTGATACCCTGTAAATGTTAGCATAAGCTAGCAAAATCTCGACTCAAATTGAAAGCAAAAACGGAATTTTGGCCTTGACATACATTGAAATTTCCTTTCGATTCTGAATTGTAATCGGTTAAGTTAATGGTCAATACTAATATTATGAAAAATTTGCTTATCCCAGTGGCTGCTCTTGAGGAGTATCTCAAAGTGTGCTCTGATGTGAGTGTGTGTGAGTGTTAGCGTGTGTGTGTGTTACTAATATGAAACGCCCACCGCTGCAGCAACAACAATTGCCGCCTGCTACTTATAGCAACAACAACAGCAGCAGTGGCAGCAGCAACAGGACAGCAGCATGAGTACGTGAGTCTCCCTAATTCACAGCAAGGCGCTTGTGTCCTGCATTGAGCCGCAGGCGGTCGATCCTTGGGCATCCTGCGGCGCTAATAACCCACTTACTTATAGTTATCCCTTTGTCCTGACGCTGTTGCTGCTGCTGCTGTTGCTGTACTTCTGACAGGCCATCAATTACGAGTATTATGCGAGTATTACTTATACATATACATATATAAATGCACAACGGGGCTAGTTAGCCCAGGGGACGGGGGCGTTGTGGGCATGGTGTGGGCAAGCAACAATTGCAATCAAATTTAGACCGCAAACGAATTTGGACACGAATCAAAATGTTTGGTATATCAGAAAAAAATCCAATCAAAATAATCAAAGCGTTGCGAAAATAATCCCTCAGCGTTTTAAATTTATTTTAATAGTTTTTTATATATATATATAGAAAAATTAGTCATGGGTGCATTGAAAACAGCAGCAGCAGCAGCTGTCAACTGAGGAGTATTATGAAGCGATTTTCGAAATGTGTCCAATTTGAAAATTTGTAAATTTCCAAAACGAAAAGTTGCCCAAATCAAAATGAGAAGCGTAGCGAGAAAAAAACACAGGGCATGTGAAACCAGATATTGAACTCGAAACACAGCTGTGAGAAGCCGCACCTTGAGGTGCAACTGATAAGAGACTGTGACAGGCTTGAGGGCAGGCAGGGTAGGAGACCATTACACTGAGCGAACAACCTGATCGAGCTTAAATTCTTGATTCAAAATGTTCTTAGGTCAAGTTTGTTGTGCATTTTGCTGTCTCATTCTAATTTTGAAGAACACTTTGTGGAAGTTGGCAGATCTTATTTATAATTCTAAATTAAAGATTTCTTTTTCCATAATATATTATAACTTGAATCCATATTTGCCATATATTAAAAAAGTTGTTGAAAAATAGCTTAGATCAACAATAACGCATTAAAAATAATCAAAAATTTACAATATTTTCTTAAGATGGCAGTTTTTGTGGCAGTGTAGGTTGCTCAGCGCAAGAGTTAAAGATAACCGCAAACAACAGCAGAGTAATTAATTTCGGGTGTTTTTCTTCCCCACTTGCGTCAATTGATGAATGCAAATGCAATTTGAACATGCCAACAATATTTTAATTCTGTTAACGCGCATAATCATTCAGATGACGTAAATTGAATACGAGCAGCGCGAGAGGGAGAGGGAGGGGGAGAGAGAGTGTGAGAGAAAGAGACAGAGACAGGCGCCACAGCAGCCGCAGCAGTTGACCGCAAAACCGCAACGACGGAAGCAGCAAAGCCACTGCCAAAGGATTGTGCTTGTGTGTGTGTGAGATAGATAGAGAGAGAGTGGGGTATGGACACACACACACACACACACACACGTTACATATGTGTATGTGTGCTTGTGTGCTGCTCTTTTTCGGGCACATCATAAATAATGCGGGCAAGTGACACGAATCCCCAGCGCTTATCAAAAGAAGCGCCACGAATTTAAGCAAAAGGAATGCGAATAAACATAAGTGGGCAGCGTAAAGCTTGAAAAATGGTACAAAAGGTGCGTAGTAATGGAATTGAATAATGACGGATAACAGATAACGGATAACGTCTCGTCTCACATTGGAATTTAAACTACGGATTAACGATCGAAAGTTTTAGGTGTGCATAAATATTACATATTATAATCTTTATAACCTAGAAGTCTCCGAAATAATATAATATGTTTATTATTAATGATTATCACTAGCCGAGTCAATAAAGCCATGTCCGTCTGTCTATCTGTATCTATAAGAACTTGTCCCTCAAGCTTAAAGCTATTTTTATAAAATTGAAAAATATATCCACAATTACTACTCTGCAGGCAGCAATCGGTGGATAAATGAAGAGTAATACAGAGTACTATATAATATAGCTTCCAGCATCCCTAAATGGATTCCTTTCTTTCTTGATTTTCGTTAAAAAGAATAATAATAGTTTATTTTTCCTAATAATATTAATATATATTTTTAATTTGTGTTATGTTGTGTTATATATAATGTAAATATAGTTAAGGCTAAAATTGAAAATCGTATTATAACAAACCCCCTCTTAACACTCACACACACACACAACCCCTTTTTAATGGTATTATAATAATAGATTAGCCGTTAAGCCCCCTTTTAAAATGCATATGTTGGAGTTGAAATTATTGAAGGGTTATTTATATGACAATTATTTCGTTATTGACTTATTGCCAAGTGCCACGCCCCTTAATCAAATGAGTGAAAATGCAAATAAATTTCGCGACAGTTGTAAATACGCAACATCCCCCACCACTACCCCCTCTCTCTCTCTCCCTCTCTCTCTCTCACTCTTTAAAGTACAGACTCTTAAGCGTTGCGGCTCATTAAACGCACAAAATGTAAAAATCTGCGTAAGGAAAAAGGAACAAAAAAATTCTCTTGTGATTTGAACTCGTGCCAGGGCCAAGGTTAGAGAGGAACGGGGAACGAGAAGTTGGCTGTGGCTGCTATTACCACGCCCATTAATGCAAATTAAAACGCAATGCGGACATATGCTCAAAAAAAAACGCAGGCTGAACCAAATCCAGAATCCAGAATTCTGAATGGGATTGTCGGGATGTCACAGCGCATTATCATTCATAAATCACAACATGGAAATTGCCGAGCTGCAGTTGTATCTCAATCTGAAACGGAATCTGAATAGGGGTTGGCTTCTGTTAAGGTTTACACTGTTTTTTTTTTTCAATTTGCGCCTTTTGCTGGGGTATTCCAGCTACACCCCGCTACCCCTTGCAACACAGTCTAATAAACATGTAGAATAGAGTTATGAATAAATTAAGACATTTGTTTTGCACGCTGCTCATTTCGATTTGGTATGCTTGTGTTGCCAGCTATTAAATTGGCATTAGCGCGAGCGAGAGGGCTGGTAGGAAGGAGGGAGGGAGGGATGGGGGGATGGTTGAAGAGACCTAAAGCCCTAAAGCCCCATGGCCAAGTGGCTGTTGCAGTTCATTCATGCAACTCAAACTCAGTTGTCATCTTGCCAAAGTTCAAGTGAAATGTGCAGAAAAAGAAATACTTGTAGTGAAATTTGAGTCGTGTGTTGGCAGTTGGGAGTCGAGTGATATATAGAATATATATATATATATATATATATATATAATATATGATATGATATATGCTTATGCGATAAGCTAAACGAAAACTGAACATTGCCAAATGCAAAACACATGAGAACTAAACTGAATACACAAAAACCAAGAAGGAAAATTTAAGTTTAGTTTGCCGAAATCCAAATACGCTTGCCGGATATATGACAGAAATTGGATATAATATTGTGAACCTAATCAAGAATGAATTCAATAAGATAGGGGATTAGCTGCAGACGTACGTATCAAGTTTACTTAGACGTGTTTTAGAATATGAAAAGCTGGTGAAGCCCCAGAAAAATCTCTACTCTATTTACGACAGCTCATAGCTCTCTAACACTAGAACTAAGTCTGTGCTATGGCTTACTGGGATATATATATATATATATATATATAAATATGTACACACGTAGTTTAGGTTATGATACATAAAACTCTATACTCTTCAAGGTTAGGAAACTCCCTAACAATTGAATCCAGATGTTTCTATGATCTTATGGGAAATAAATATATATTAATATAAATATATATAATTATAAATACATACAAATATAAATATATACAAAAATAAATAAATATAAATATACATTTCACATTTATGCATAAACATACAAATCACATACGTGCACACATCCCCCACCTCCCACCTCCCTAATTGCGTTACACATTTCATAAGACAATCAAAATACCCCCTCCCCGGCAAGGGCATACAAAAATACGGATGTGGCAATCACACACAGCAAAACAACAGAGAATGAGAAATCCTGTCGAGCAATTTTCAATGAAAATTCATCAGCATGTCATCAACGTCTGAAAGAAGACACAAATCTGCTGCTTGCTCTTCTTCTTCTGCTGCTGCTGCTGCTGCTGCTGCTGGCTGCTCATCTGTGCTATAGTCTGCTATACTTTTCTGTTCCATTCGGAATCCGTTCAGCTTGCTGTTCTTAAGTCTGGGCCGTTGTTTTCTTAGTAACGCAAACGCCACCCAAAGCGTTTTCCATTTGCTGAGAGGGAAAAACAGCAACGGGGTAAACGTTTGTTGGTGTCGCCTTGGATTTTTACATATATATATTTATATATATATATATTTTGACAGACAGTTGGCAGCTAAATGTTGCAGTGGAGTAGGGGGTAAAGGGGGGTTAGGCTGTACTAGCAGCAGTGCGTCTTCAATTACGACACGAGCGTTGAAAATAAAATTTCAGCAGACCGCCGACCGCTTTGCGTATGCCATATGGGAAATGTCACTTGACTAAGGAAAAGCAGCAAGAAAACAGAGGAGAGGGGGGTGAAGGGGTGGGGCACGTTTGCTAAGCTGGGAGGTAAATCAGAGTTGTGCCTACCGCAGACAGCAGCGGCCATAGAGAATCAACGTCACCCAAAATGGACAACACACGTGGGGCCAAACAACAACAACAACAACAACGATGTGGATGCTGATGATGCTGATGATGATGATGATGATAATGTGGATAATAATGATGTTGATGACGGCGGCGTTGGGGCCGTTAAAAAGGCAGCGCCAAATAGCTGCGAAAAGTAAAGCCGCTCGTAAAACTCAAACGAGGCGAGGAAAGCAAAAACATGGCGCCAAATAACCGCAAACATAACGGCAACAAAAACAACGAGCAGACCCAAGCGCAAGGATCAGGATGCTGGCGACGTTTGCCGCCATTTTGTAAAAGAAAAGTGCATATAATAATAATATAAAACAACAACAACAACAACAACGACAGCGACAACAAACAGCAAACAGTAACGGTAGCAGCGACTACGAACAAGGAATCATGCCAAAAACAGCATTAAAACCAGAATTAAACCGAATTTAGAAAAATATAAACGAATTTTTGATGCGCTATCAAAGATATATTTATAGATCTTTCAAAGTCTTTTAAGAAACCAGAAAAGCTAAAAGCATTTCCAAGAATTTGTGCTCTAGAATAAAACACTTGAATACAGCTAGCATAAGTAAGGTCTTGATTCAAAAATTCAAATTTGTCTTTAATTAAGACATGTTTTTGATACGCTATATAAAATATTGGATAAATGTGGGTAGACGAGAGAACTAAAATAATTCAAAAAGAATCAGAATTATGAGTCACAATTATTGCAAAATATGCTTCAAATCATTAAAAGTACAATTTTACAACTTGATTTCAAAATTTGGGCTTTAAAATTATTTATTTACTGAACTAACATATCTTAAAATCAGCAATAATAATTGACATTTATTGCAAACGGTAATTTAAAATTATAAAAATCAAACTTTCCGAATATTAATTGACAATTTAAAATTCGTTGTATGTTTTTTTTTTAAGAATAAGAAACTTTTTAAGAAAATCTTGGTTTATGATTGACTTATTTACGAAATCCCAACACAAACTTAATAACAGAATCAATGTACTTCCTCAGCAAATGCAAGGTCGCATAAAAAGTCGCCCAGGGTGTATTCAAGGCGGGCAGAACTAGAGCGTGGAGCGGAGAGAGAGGGTGTGTGTTCTGAGGGTAGAGCTTCAAATGGGTGACTGTGATTTAGCTTTTGTGAAAAGTGGAAAGTGGAAAATGGCGACTATGTCGCCGAGCATCGTAAAAATTTATGCCCAACCGTAAGGCCTAAATGGCAACAGAGGGGGGGGTGGGGACGACATAGTAAAAGTGGGGGGACAGAACTCTCATATGAGCACATAAAAATACAGAATGGCTGGGGATGGGGAATGGGGGATGGGAGACGGGGGTGTGGAACTCAGTTCAAATTGCGTTCTTATGGCACTTTAGTGGCAAAATCAAATTAGAATTTATGTTAAGTTGGCAATCATAAATGGCGTCCGAACAGAAGAAGCCAACCATTGAATAGTCATAATCATATATGGAGTGTAAAGGGACGACGACAACAGTGCTCCAAATGAGCAATACAAAGATAATGGAAATGTTTGAAGATTTTTAGTTTTAATATCGTTGATTTTGATAGGCTGTTAGCGGAACGTGAAGTTGGCTGCGCCTTGGATTAGTGGCTTGTAATGTGCGCCATCTGTCGGCCACTTGAGGGCATTACTCACGCCACATTTGGCGCATTCAAGTGCTTAGCGTGTTAATTTGCACCAGTTGCCACTCGAAAGGGGGTTGACTACAACTACTACTATTGCACACAGCGCACAGGGTTGCTCAGACTGTTGACTGTTTCTGCCCCTAGGCGAAATTCACGTTTCTAAGCCCTCACAATTGCCGTTTGATTGAGTGATGCGCACTGAAACTATTGTTGCTCTCTTTGTTGTTGTTGCCGGCGATGCGCATTAAATAACAACAACATCAGCAGCAGCAGCAAAGAGACAGTTGTTTGTTGGAGGGTGCAACAACATAATCATTATTATCATCAGACAAGCAGACAGCAGACTGCCGCTGACGAGCATTAAATTAACTGTAACTGGCACCGGTAGCCTGCCTCGCCTGGCCTGCCTCGCCTGGCCTGCCACGCCTGGCCTGCCTCGACTGGCTTGCTGCACTTTACACATTTTACATATGTCGCCCAAGATCTGCTCTGCTTTGGTTTGTGGGTGGTTGGTTTTGTTGGTTTTTTGGTTTTTGGTTTTTGGATTTTGGCTTTGCTTGGTTAATAGTATTCCCTTGAGTGTATGGAGAAAACAGTAGGAGTGCCCGAGTCGTGAGAGCTCGACTAGGAGATACCCTAATCCAAAATTGTTCACTTCTTAAAAATTCAAATGTGTGTGTTGTCTGAATCAATATTATGTCAAGATATATTCATATCCATTTCGATAGGTATATCTTTCAAATTGTGCCCTTTTGGGTATCGTTAATCGATTTTTATCGATATTCTGTGTCTCTAAGTGAAGATTTTGCCAAATCAAGATTAAGTCCTTCCTTCTGCCCGTTACCTGTTTTTGCACAACTTCATCATACCCTTTTTAACTACTTTCCATGGTTTCAGGGAATACAGTAAAAAAAAAAAAAGCATAACAAGAACAAGGCAAAATCAAAGCAAATGCACTCAAAAGATCTAAAACTACGGACTCTACGTAATTCAATAGCCCAAGAGCCGAAGCTGCCTCCTCCTCCTCCTCCATCCTCATCCACCTCATCCTTTGCCTATTTCGCCTTTGACATGCGGCTCTGGACAGGCACTCATCAAACTTTTGACATGCAACTCAGCATTCAAGGGCAGTGTGGATTGGGCGGGGTGATGGGTGGAGGGGCGGTTGCTGCTGCGCCTTTTTGCATGCAAAATGTCAGCGCATATGTCAGACTTTTGCATATGACTTCCCCCTTCACGCAGCCCGCCCCCCCATCCTTATATCGAGGGCTGTCTGTTGCATTTCACGTTAAATAATACACACACAATATTCTTGATATTATTTGAATATCATGACATATTGTGGCTATAAAAGATATATATATATAGCCAGAGTATTGTGTGAGCTCTGCAGGGAATTATTTGATGTGAATATCTTGGAATTATAGCTGTCTATTTGAAGTAGCAGGTAAGCCAAACATTGCAATAACTAATAATCATAATTAGCAAATAATAATATTATCTTGGAATTTTAATAGGCTAGAAAGAGAGATAAAGACAGAGATAAAGAGAGAGATAAAGAGAGATAGAGAGAGAGATAAAGAGAGAGATAAAAAGAGAGATAGAGAGAGAGATAAGAAGAGCCTCTTTCTCAACAAATATTAAGAAATCTTCAAATATTTGTATTGGTCCTTTATAAGAAAATTGCAATATTTTTCGGGAGCTTTAAGAAAATCGTAGAGTCAGAAATTCCAGTCAAAGAAATATAGAATATAAATATTTGAAATTTTGAAATAAAGCTAGAAGCTTTAGAAAGTTTAAGATAAATGTACTGAAATATAGTAAAATCAGGCTAAATCTAATAGAAATATATACTGCACATAAATAGGATTTATAACTACAAAATATATATGTATATAATAATAATATAAAATAAATATATATATATATATAGATATATATATATATATATATGTAATCTCCTCTCTTTTGGGTACAATTCTTTTAGAAACTCTCGCTTAGCTAGTTATGAGTTTGACTCCCACTTTTTGCCTAGCCCCCAAATGTCCAAATGCATTTTGATGCAAAAACCTGAAGTGAACTTTGGCTCGCACTTCTTTCGAGTGCTGACCCCCGGACTCCCCTTCATCTAACTCCTCCCTCATGCCCTTCATCTACCTCAATCGTTTTGTAGCTGGTTCTATGGCATTCTGTCTGTTTGCTCTGTGATGTGTTTCTGTAACTGTAATTGATGCTGACTTTTTGACAGTTTGAATGTCGAAAAACGAGAAACGAAAAACGAACGTAAAGCGAATTTGAGGGGTGGGTGGATAATACCCTGTGTACCCTGTGTCTGCTCGGCTACTGTTTCAACAAAAAAAGAAAATGTCAACTCTGATTAGTTTTGTGACAGTTCTGTGATTTGAATTCAATTATGACATGCAGATTTGAAGAAATACATGCGAACTGCAGCTTTGCACTGAACATGGAATTTTCACAAATACGGTTTGCAGAATTGCAGCTGATTTCTGGGTTTGCTGCTGCTGCTGCTGCTGAGGTTTGCTTAGGTTTTTTTCGGTTTTTGGCTTGGCAATGGATCAATAAACACGCCGTTAAGAGTCAATATTTTGATTTTGAGCGACGTCAGCAGCAGCAGCAGCAGCAGTGAAAACAAAAGGACGACAAAAAGGAGCGCAGCGCACTAAGCAAATAGAAAACTTTCACAAGGACAATGGAGACAGAGACAGAGAGAAGTAGAAGGCGCGGAGTGAGGCGCAGGAGACCAAGAAGTGTTCAATGCCTGCGCCCATTGTCAAAAAGAATCAACAAAAAACTGAAATCGGATATTAAATGCACAACAAACAGCAGCAGCGGCAGCAGCAACAACAACAACAACAGCGGCAACAACAACAAAAATCAGCTAGAAACGAGCAACGAACAAAGGCGAATGCCTGAAATTAATATGGGCAGCAGGAGGCGCTCCAAAACAGCAGCGTTTAGTGCGATGCACTGAGAGAAATAAGCTGAACAACACATTTTTCAGCAGTGCAACAAAGCACAAAATCCATTTATTTATTTATTATTTACTATTGTTTATTTATTATTTACTATTATTTATTTATTATTTACTATTATTTATTAATTATTAACAAACGTGAAAATTGGAAAAGAAAATAACAATTTTTTTTTTTTAATCAAGATAATTAGAAATGCAAAAATTAATAATTAATTAATTTAAAACACCTTAAATATTACTTTAGTTCTTAGTCTTAACTTTTTTTAGTTAAGAGTTTCATTAGAAAACTGCCCAGCTATTTTCGCACAGTGTAATAGTGTTAACTGGCGCAGAGTTTTGTAACTGAAGGAGGCAATAGCGAGGGGAAGGGTAGTCGGTGGCTGTGGTGGCAACTAAATAGTTGCACTAATATGTCCATGACGTTGGCAAATGGTAAAATAAAACCCACAGCACGTGTGTGTGTTGTGTGTTGGTGTTGTGTGTGTGTGTTGGTGTTGTGTGTGTGTGTTGGTGTTGTGTGTGTGTGTTGGTGTTGTGTGTGTGTGTTGGTGTTGTGTGTGTTTTGGATTGGGCGGCAGCTGGGATACAGTATTGGGTTGGCTAGGAGCTGCCCGTAATTGAGGCAAAAGTTAAGGGCCAGTGCAAAGTGCAAGCAGCAGGCACAAAAGGAATAGAATGAGGACGAGGCACAGGAGGACCTGACAAGCCACGGATCGAGGACGAGCCATAACTCCAAATGGCCATTCGATATGGTTACTTAAAGGGTAATTAAATTAAATGTGCAGCAGGAGCTGCTGCTCAGCGTGTGTTGTCCTCCTTGCTGACATCCAAAACAACAAAAGGACACGCGGCACAGCCCAGAAACACACACACACACACATACACACACACACACACACTCACACACACGCACACACAGAAGTAAAGAGAATCACAGAAGCTTTACCCCTTAACTGGCTGGCAACTTCTTGCCGTTTGCATATTTCATTATGACAGGCAAAGAGAGCGAGAGAAAAAAGGACCAAAAAAGTTGGGGGTTGATTGTCCACCAGAAGCAGGGTGAGAAGGGGCTGTTGCTAGGCATGAGGAGGTAGGTAGAGACAGGAAGGATGCTTTCGCCTTATCGCGTGTCAAATCATCGTTATGATTACCAATTCATACACTTTTTTATATACATCATTTGTTTAACCAAAAAGAATGCCTTGAAATTGATGATCAAATGATGATTAAAATGTATTCGCTAAAGACAGGAAGGTGGGGGAGGGTGTGAGGGCTGTGTGTGTGTGTGTGTGTGCGCGCGTGATCTGCCTAATGTTTGTGTTGATTAATTGCGAATCAATTACATTGTAAAACACACACACCTAAAAAAATGATGATGCTTTTTTGGGGGAGTAATCAAATTTGTTCTGCTTCAAGGATAAGATTATAAAAAGGTGAGGGGTTAAAGGTTACGGGTTGGGGGGGTGAACCGTGAATTTCTTAAACCATGATTTATTCAATTGAAAGTAATTGTGAATGAGAATCAGCTTATAAATTTATTAATTTAGTTTAAATCAAAATTAAAATGAAATAAAAAAAGCAAAATTTTATATTCAAAGATTTAATAATAATTATAATTTCAAAACACATCAAAATTTGTCAAAACAAACACCAAATCATTTATTCAATTAGAGAATTACGAAAAGAAAGTTAAACAATAAATGTAGTTAAAATATGAAGTGAAGAAAAGGAAATGAAAACAGCAAAAATAATCCAAAATTTAAATTCAATCTTTTACTTATAATTTTTTATATAAATTATATTTTACAAACAGTATTGAACTCTCAATAATAATAATAATAAGATAAGTGAAATAAATATACTTATGTATTATATAAATTTCTTCACAGAATTATGTTTGTACACCCAAAATGTGGTTCAATTTGTTAGATTTCAAATTAAAAATTGTGAAATATTACTAAAAAGCATGGGAAAAGTACAGCAAAGGGAATTTTGGTGAGCTGAGAAAAGCAGTTGCATGTGGCAACCACAAGCCACAAGTTTGTGGAGAATAATAATCAAGATGATGATGATGATGATGTTGGCGAGTGGGTCAATGGGTGTAGTTGCAGGTGTAGTGTATAAGCATATGGAGAAAAAAAAATATACTTATATACATGACATGCAAAATTTCAACAACTAAAAATAATTTGACTGCATAATTCATTGAAATGAACTGAACTCCAGGGTAGGGGCAGATGGAGCAAAAGAAACTAAAAGTTTCTTAATTAAAATCAAATCTGTGTTACATTTGGAAGAGTGTATTGGGGAGAAAAGTATTGCGATGCTCAGTGCTCAACCCCCAGCACCCCTTACCATCAATTTGAACTGGTCTTTCATGTGCCGCTCGACCAATTAAAAGTAAACAAAAATTAAATTATGCAGCTACAAAAGCTGCACGTAGAAATGCCGAAAAAGATTGACTACACCCGCCCTCCCAAAACTTCAATTGAATTACAGAGCAGCACTGAAGGAAGACGAAGAAGAAGAAGAAAAGGGGGGGAGGTGGAGGAGCAGGAGCAGATTGAGAGCACCAAATGTTTGGTGTGGCCCAAAAGGAGGAAAGGTGGCAGCCCATTCAAGTGCGGCGAATTCAATTTCTGTTTGCATTTTTTTGTTTCGGTTATACCCTGTAACTATTTAAAAGGTGTACAAAGGGTGTAATTAAATCGGGCAAAACTATGTAACAGGCTGTGTTATAAGTAACGTATACAAAAATACAGATCATTTTATAAGGTATATTTTATATATATATATATATATATATATATTCAAATGAGTTTTTTGCATATTTTATTTAAAAATAAATAAAAATAAAAATGTATTCTTAATTTAATGTAATTTGTATATATTTATTAATTCGGTTCTGAAAGGATTCGAATCCTTTTTACTTAAAAGCCTAAAAGCGACAAAGTCTCTGCATTATTATCTCTCTTGCTATGCAGAGTATCTCCTAGTCGACTACTCCCTGCTAGTCACCATTTCCCTACAAATTCTTTGCCGTATTTTTGGCAAAATGGCGCAGCGTATTGTGCTGTGGCTGTTTGAGGGGGAGCAACGCGGGTCGGTTGTGGGAAGGGAAACTTGGGGGAAATTATAGTCAAAGAAGAAATTTGATTTTGCAGTAAATGGCGAATGGCGGATGGTAAATGGTAAGCAGATAGAGAGAAACGCAGTCTATTGAAATCGCCAGCAACGCTTTGTAATTGAATTGAGCGTCGAAAAAAAGCGAGTTGCGCTAAAAAAAAAACGAGCAGAAAAGAACTAAGCACCAAATAAAGGAGAAGAGCACAGGGGAAAAGGCAAACAACCACAAAAGGATGCGAACAAGTGGGCGAGGAGAGACAGAAGACAGGAGAGAGAACAATGGCGGCGGTTGCTAATAAAATAAACGAAAAGCTTTTGTAAGCAAATTGAAAACATAAACAAACGAAAATTGTTCAACAAAAAATAACAAAAAGAACAAACGAACGAACTAGAAAAAGTCAATGTAGGGGTGGTGGGATGGGGGGATGGGGGGTGTAGGTAGAAGCCGACACACAAAAGGAAAAACCAAAAATGTTTTTACTATGCAAGCAGCAAAACAAAAGCCAGCTAAAATGATAACAACGACAAAAAAAAAAACTAAACAAAACAAAAAGCTCACAAAAATGCATGCGAATAAAAAGTTTTTTCAACGTCACAGTGATGACAAAAAAAAATAGCAAAGCACAATAAACAAATGTATATGAAATTCAATTTGTACGAAAATAAGCAAAATGGCGCCTCTGTATGTGTGTGCGTGTGTGTGTGGAACAACAGCAGCAGAAATTCGATTAAAACTTTTGCACTGCCCAAATCGCACACATTCAGAGAAGGCCAAATTAAAGAAAAACAAGCAGCGGCGCCGACAGCGAGCGAGCAGCGCAGCCACCATCGAACAGCATTAAAGTTTCTGCTCCGACCAAAAATTCAAGCAGCAGCAGTCATAAAAACGTAAAATATAAAAAAAAAAAAATGTAATGTGCGAGTGTTGAAAGCTACAACAACAACAGTTATAACAATGGCTGCTGCACTTGCTCATAAAGTGCGGTTTGAACAGCACTGGCTCAGTCTTGCAGTGTTGCCACAGTTTGAGAGTCGCATGCAGTCATACTCAAACATACATACATCCATTTGTATGTACTGCCAACACACTAGTTGTCTCGCTCGCACAGCTTTGACACGCCCCACACACACACACTTGTGTGCATTCTTTCGCTCACTTGCTCTCCCTCGCTCTCTCTCGCACACACGCGCTTACGCACATTTTCGAAGTTCCTGTTCGAACACAAGTGATTTCCCCTCTTTTTGTTTTTTTTTTTCCTCTATGTTAACTTTGTGCAGTTAGTTGTACTCTTCTTCTTCGTGTTGTTCTTGTTGTTTTTGTACTCACTTTATCATGTCCGGTAGGCGTTCCGGCACTTTGGGGTGGGTGTTTTTCTTCATATAGCTCGATGATAGCGCCTCGGTGCATGCCAGCATTAGCTCCGTGGATAACTCGACCGGATGTTGTGGTGATTTTTCTTCGGGTAACTGCAAAAACAAATACCGAAACAGACAAAAAAATAAATATATATACATAACTGTAATTGTAACGCTAACGGTAGTAAGCAAAAAGTGTCAAGGTACTCGAAAAAGACTTGTTGTTGTTGTCATTGCTTGCACAATTGTTGCATGCTTTGCGGCGTTAGACGACATTTTTTATGTGAGTGTGTTGAGAATTAATTATAAAAAGGTAACTACAACAACAGCAATAATAACATCAAGCACTCACATCAATCAAAATGTTAATTGATGTTTTTTTCACGCGACACTCTTTATCTTTTTTATTTATTTCTCCTCTCTCTTTCTGCTCCTGCTTCTTCTTCTTTTTGATTACATGACAAGCGGCGTGCGCGCTGATCCATCAGCCAAAAAAGGCAAAGGCGATGAGAATATGTTTATGAAGTGACGGGGGGGAGGGAGGGAGACGAAGACAGGCGACGAAGCACCGCAATAAGCACGAACAAAGGCAAACAACAGCAACAACCAATGAAAGTGCGACGAGCGAGGCGCTGTTAAAAATATCTATTTTTTTTACAGAATTCAAAAGCGACCGACAACAACAACAACACAAACAACAATGGATAAGCAGAAGAGTGGCTTTTTACGCGTTTTCACGATTGATTTAACTGCACAGGCCACACAAATATACACACACACAGACGCACACATAAAATATATAAAACAATAATAGTAAAACAGGAATAGGAAGAGTTCGCTACTGTCAAGCAGATACCCTGTAAATTTTACTTATATAATTTGTGCATTTAAATTGATTTAAAAATAAACAAAACAAATTAATAAAAACTTTTGCTGAACGCAAATCTTTCAGATTTAACCATTCTAATAAAACAATAGAAAAAGAGGAATAGGCAGAAAACGCTAATTGACTAGCAGCTACCCTGTAAACTGCTCTGTTGAAACTTGTGCATTTAAATTAGAAACACATTTTGGACTATTGATGTACGAAAATCTTTCAGATTTAAAAACTCTATCGATATCAACTCAATTCGTCGCTCTGATCAAGCATATGTATGTATTTATGAAGTCCAACCGTCTCATTTCGCTTGTCACAAACACCTGCATATAGTCAACGTACCCACTCTAAACTAGCGCACGGGGTACAACGCATAAAATAGGCTCGCACGCAAAAACTTGACAAACAAATGCTGACAAATTGTCAGGCGGGCAAAAGGGAGAGGGAGAAGAACAAGACGGAAGGAGGGTGGAGAGGGGGGCGACGAATTTATGGGCAAAGCGACAACGGCGACCAGTAAATAAAATTCAAATAAAAATGCCACACTTTGCCACACACGAAAAGAATAACAAAAACACAAACAAAAACAGAAAGAAAAAGCAAAAGCAAATGCGCCAAATAAAAGCGTCAAAGAAAATGGCAAATAAACAAGCGAGCCAAATAAGAAAACAATAAAATTTAAACTTGGCAAAAAGTTCGTGTGCGTTGAGCAAAGCTCAAAAATGGAGTCGACTCTTGAATGCACTACAAAAAAATACATGAAACTAAATATGTTTGGATAAGGAATATAAACATAATGAAATAATTATTTGTATAACTATGAGGAATAAATACTTAAAAATATAATATTTATATATAATATACATATATATATGTATATATATTTACTTTTCTAACCAATTAACACATACTTTTAAATAGCATAAGTCTAATATTTATATAATTTGGAAAATAAATAAATAATAACAAGTAATCTAGCACTCAAATACCCTATAATAAGTATTTTGGGTAAGCTTGGTTAGGAACAACCACATTTTTTGATCTTTCGATCGATGTAATATAGTAAAACGATCTGGCCGACTGCCTGCAGCACAAAAATAGCTTCAAAACGGACAAACGATTAGATAGACATGGATATATTGATTCGACTATTTATGCTGAACAAGAATATATATACTCAATGCAATCAGAGACGTCCTCTTCAAACTGTTACAAATTTCACAACAAAATTACAATACTCTCTCTAAAACACTACAAAAAATTGAAGAAAGAAAAAATCTGCGCTGCCAAGTTTAAAGCGGCAATGCCAGAGGAGACCAGGAGACAAGAGGCAAGAACCCGGTAAAAGGTGGTAAAGGGGCAGAAGGCGTAAAAGTAACCGTTGCCATTTTTGGACCGAAATGCGAAAGCGAGCCAATTTGAAAGCGTCTGACGATGATCTGGGGGGAATAACGTTTTGGATGCGACGCCAAATGGCGACAAGTTGGCGACACTTTTATGGTGTGGCACTTGGCAACCAGGCTCACCTGGAAACTCTTGACGATGGCATCGAAGAGCGTCGCAATGGAATTGCCCAAAAGTGCGTGGCGCGCGATCTGCGGACAAACGGAGCAAGCATTCCGATACAGCTGCACGGCCAGGGTGACGGATCTGCAAAGTGGGAATAGGAATTAGGAATTTAAATTAGATTATAAACTAGTTAACTATGGTGGCCAACTCACTTCTTTGAGATCTCTGTGTTGTTGGCGTCGTCCATGCCCTTGCTGATGACATGGCTGGCGAGGATGCCCAGCCCATCCATGCTGAGGAATGCCTGGAAGTCACAGGTCTGCGCCTTGGGTATCACACGCAACAGATTTCCCAGCGTCCGATCCAAGCCCTGAACACCGCCGCCTTTAATCACCAGATTGAGCAACTTCGGCACGCTGCTGTCCCGCTTCAGATGTGCGGGCAGTGCATCCAGCGTGGACAAATAGTCGGCAGCACTGCGAGAGAGAGAGAGAGAGAGGTGAAAAGGTGTAAGGAATTGGTAATATAGATATAGACTGATGATCCTTAATTAAAACCAATAAATATTCTAAAGTAGATTGGTATACAATAATTTAATAATAAACCCTGGGACAATCTTCTCAGAGATCGTATCCTAAGCTCTTCTTAGTAGACCATACTTAACTTATAGATTAGGGGGGCTACTCACCACTGGCTCATGCGTTGCTTGAGTTTCTTCATCTTCTTCTTGTAGCTGCGCGAGTGTTCGCGATTCCCGGTGGCGCCACCGAGTTCGGACAGAGTTGAGGAGATATCGCAATCCTCGTTGGTAGTGCTGGTGGCATTGCCGCCATTGAGCAACTCATCCTCATCCTGATCGCCACGCGTCTCGTCCTGTTGCCGTTGACTGGGCATCGTTAGCTCCACGGCACGTTGTCGGATGTGCTCGATATTCTCCTCATGGCGCCGCGCGGACTCCAGCTGCTTCTGCAGGATCTTGCGCTGCAGCTCCTCGGTGGTCTGCTGCTTCTGTACCTGCAGCGCCAGCAGACGTTCCTCGCGATCGCGCGCCTTTTCGCGGGCCAACGCCTGGCGTTGACGCTCCTTTTGCTCCTGCATCTTGCCGATGCGCTGCTCCTTCTCCAGCCGCGTCTCGTTCATCTTCTCCAGCTTGAGCAGTCGCTCCTTTTCCAGCGCCTGACGCCGTCGCTCCACAGCCGCCTCCTTGGCTGCCTTCTCCTCAACGCGCTTCTGGCGCTCCTGCTCCAGCTCTTGGAGACGGCCCTCGGCATCCTTGACGGATTCCATGAGATCGAGTCGCTTATTTTGCGCCTCGATGTTCTTGATGAAATTGATCTCCTTCAGCTTCTTGTCCTCGTCGTGAGCCTTCTCGATGATCTGCCTCAAGTAAATCTCGCGATTTTCGGCGGCGCGTTGCAGTCGTCCCTCCATCTTCTGGCGCTTGTCCTCGATGAGCTGCTTCTTGCAAGCCTTCACATCCTCGACGCGTATGAAAAGTTGCTGCAACTTGGCCGCCTTCTCCTGCTGCAGCAGGATGCGTTTCTGGTGAGCTCGTCCCTGCTTCGCTTGGTATTTCTTCAGCGTCTCCTGCAGCGAACGACGACGCGACGGCGATGATAGCTTCTGATGCAATTCCTGTGCGCGTCCCGGATGACGTGCCACATAGGCCTGAAGGGTGGCCAATGCCTCGGCACGTTCGTTCCACGACATGTCGGAGAGCAGCGCTTGATAGCGCAACTCCAGACTGGCATTCTCATCGTCGCTCATCGTCACAAAGACAACGGCATCGTCGACGAGTGTCTGATCCATGCTGTCATCTTCGTGCTCCTCCAGCTGCACCTCCCCATCCGTCTCATCTGTCTCGGTGTCCACATCGATTTCGGTGCTTTCCAATTCGCGTATTTGACGCTCGAGAGATTCCTGCACCTCGACAAGGATGCGCTCATTCCGCTCCTCTTCGACATCCTCGGCATTCTGCTCCTCGATCTCATCGCAGGCACTCAGCAAAGAGGCACTCGGCTTCACACAGCCATTGGGCAGCTTGCTCCGCGCAAGGCTCTCGTAGAGCTCACCGATGGTCTTGGAGAACTCACAGTTTGTCTGAATCTTTATGTCAATCTTGTTGTGATCATCATTGTTGGCTACAAAAGAAATGAAAGATTTGGATTTTATTTAAGTGATAATATTAGGAAGGAACAGATTTGTCTTTAACAGTCTATACTTCAGTTACTTCTAGAATATATATGTATATACCCTGTAATCTCTCACATACTCACACTCAACATTCTCATCCGTAGCTCCAGAGGAGCTGCTGCTGCTCTGCTCCTTTTGCTGCTTGCGCAGAGCATTCTTCTCGCTGCGCATGTACTCCTTGTGGAGGGAGGTCATCTTGAGTCCAGTGAGATCCGATTTCTGGCGCTTGATGATGGAGGTGCGCTCTTTCAAAGCGGAGCTTGCCGCATTGCTGCCAGCAGAGATGCAATTGCTGCTGCTGCGCATCAATGCAACTGGCGGCTTTGGCTTCTCCTTGTCCTTATCTTTGTCCCTGTTCTTATCCTTCTCCTTATCATTGTCTTTCTCCTTATCACTATCCTTTTCTTTGTCTTTATCGTTGATGTCCTTGTCTTGCTTTGTCTTGATATGGGCAGCTGTGCGCTGTGCTGGAAATGAGTTGACCTTTGCCTTGGCATTCTTAATTTCTGGCCGGGATGCAGGATGCGCCATGATCTTGCCCGTTTTATTAGCAGCCTTTGTTTTAGTTTCAGCCGACTTTGAGGCGAAAGTTTTTGAGTTGCTGTTGCTGGCCTTATCCTTGTCGTCCCTTTGCTCATTGAGCAGCGCCAGTGTGGGCAGACTGGCATATCCTGTCGGCTGATTGAAACGATTCGACCAATGCATGCTCGGCCTGCGTCGATTCTTCACCGTCAGCCAACCATCATTGTTATCCGACGACAGCTGTTTGGGCTCCGAGTGACGCTCGTCCAGCTTGAGGGTGCTCCTCGAACTGCTCAGCTGCTCGTTGCTGGCCTTCAGTGTCGATGTGGAGCTGGCGATGTCGTCGCGCGAACTGCGTCTAACTGTCCTGGGCAGGCTCACCCGCTTGCCAGCGGTCAGCATGGAACTTGTGGTGCGTCTGGCCAACGGTTTGATTGCAACACTTGCTGCCGCAGCTGCCACAGCATTGCCATTCATATCCAGCATGGTGCGCGAACGTGCCGACAAGCGCGAGGCAACATTGCTGGGCGGACCATAGCATTCGGTTTTGCTCGTGGGACGTGGCGGAGGCGGCGCACGACGTGCTGCAAATGGTTTCACATTGACATTACTATTAATATTATTATTGTTGTTGTTGTTGTTGCTGCTGCGGCGCAAGCCATTTATGGGCGCTGTTCCCTTTGCCACAACTTTGGTGCTGGTCAGCTTAGCATGAGGCGCCATCGCAGCTGCCGTTGTTGCTCCACCTGCTGCCGCTCCTCCTCCAGTTACTGCTGCTGCTCCCTGCTGCGCGGTGGCCTTTTGATTGGCGCCACGCGTTGCAACTGGTCGATTTAGTACACTGGAATATTTGAGTGGACTGTTTTGCATGCTGCCGCTGGCCGTGTTCAAGGCCGTTGATGCCTTCTTCTCGGGCAGGGGGCCAATCTGCTTGAGCTGTGTGCTCGGCGGCGTTGCCTCCTTGTTGGCCTGGGCCGTCAGCAGCGCATTCTCCATGGCATCCAAGCTGGCAACAGTTAGCTGCAACGATGTTGGCTGCATCACAGCTGCAACAGTCTGCTCAACAACTGCGGATTGTGCCTCACTTGCTGAACTGCCATCTACGACTTGTGTTTGCTGCATGTCAGTTTTGTTCTCCATTGGCGACTCCTCAGCAACTGCAGCTGGTGCAGCTTCATCTGCCACATCTTTCTGGTTAGCTGTGAAAGGTGAACAAATATTAGTAGCTGCAATATATTACTATATGATATATATATACATATATCTGTCGCAACTGTAAAGCTCACCTGCCGCAGCTGCTGCTGCCTCCATTTCAGCTGCCTCCCGTTCAGCTGCCTCCCGTTCAGCTGCCTCCCGCTCGGCTGCTTCACGTCGCATCTTCTCGCGCACATCGGCCAACGTCAGATGCGGATCATCGAGATCTGTCTGTGAGTATTGTGTGCTCAGCTGCACAAATGGCTTCTCCTCTGCTGCTGCTCCTAATCCTGCTCCAGCTGTTGTTGTCGTTCCCTGCGGCGGTGCATCCTGTGCATCCGAGTTGGGTGAGCCACGTGTTGTGCCCCGCTTATGTGCCGCAAACAGTTCACGCACATTGACACGCATAGCACCACGTGGCAGCTGCTCGTATGCGCGCAACAGTTTCTTGGGCGTCACCCGGCCATCGCAGCACGGCGATGTCTTGCCCGAGCTGCAGGGAAAGAGGGCGGGACTCGATTTGCCCGAGGCAGTGGGACTGCAGAGACTCTTGGTGCGCACACGCGGTGTGGGATTACTTTTGCGCACTTCCCAGGCCAGGCTCTGGGGACGCTGTTGCAGCGGTCGCGACTCGTAATCCCAGCTGACCTTGAACCACTCGCTGAGCGCCTTAAAATCACGCACATAATTCTCCAGCACCAGGATGGCTTCCTGGCAACTGGATATATTCTCATAGCACTCCACGGTCTGATAGATCTCGTTCACTGCTCGCTGCAGATTGCCAAAGAGCAGGGCCCAGTAGCGTGCCTGCAACTCCGACTTCTTGTCACGTCCCGTGGAGGCGCTGCGGACACGTGGTCCACTATTGGAGCCAGCTGCGCTGCTGCTGTTGCTGTTATTGTTGTTGTTGCTGCTGTTGTTTGTCTGCTTGGAGCGGAGCATTAGAGTTGTGGGCGATTGGGGGCAGTGTTTGGTGGGCGTCTGTAAGCCATTCGGTGACTTCGGCGGCGCCACTGGCGGCTTGCGGCATGTGGGCGTCGTCGAATAGCCTAAAATGAGCACATATTAGTCATTTATAGAATGCGGTGACTAACAGATACTTTTCATTTACCTAATGCAAACTTTAATTTACAAAGAGTGAAATTAAATTAAATTAAATGATTATTTCTATTGCATTGAGGTGAGAATGAATTAATTAATTATTTAAGACTGAGACTAAAAAGTAAAAAATAAATTACATTCAATTAAAAATAAAATAAAATGTAATATCTAAATTTTAAAAAATAAGAAATATTTCTTTATAAAAATAAAATTCAAGACTTTAATTTAAATATAAATATTTATAAAATATGAGATAAATGAATATTTAAATTTAAATGAAAAGAATTAAAGAAATATTTATAACATTTCTACATTTCGATTGTTCCTATGGCAGCTGTATTTAAATATATATATATATATTAAAGTTCAGGGAATATATAATATAAAAAAAGTGATTCAGCTCCTAAGCTATAACTTCTGGGTGATATATAATAAACCGATCCGTAATACAAAAGGATAGCTTTTAAGCTGTATAACAAATTCTCAGGTTCTCTTTATCTATATCAAATTGACTGATCAGTAATATATAAGTATATACTATTTTGGCTAATCAACAACTTCCTCACTTCCTGACACAACTCACGACAAAATAGGAATACCCTTTAAAAGTGTGCACAAAATTAACCGCACACGAAAACTAAAGTCGCAATAAAAACAATAAAATGTATTTGGTGTTTTTTTTTTATATTGTTTTTTTTTAACTTACAATCGCCATTGGCTAGAACGTCTCTTGCATCTTTGGCTGCTGCTGTTGCTCCGCTCGCGCTTGTCTCATCGCAAAACTGGTAGACGAGCAAATTTTTCGCCTCGCGCCCCTCGCGACTCAGCACCTCTCGCATCTCCATCGTTGCTGCCTTGTTGTTTGTTTTTGTTTTTGCTATTGTTCGTTGTCGCTATCTCTGTCGCTCAATCGCTGTCGCTGCCCACGCCAACGTCGACGTCGCAACGCAGCTGTTCACGCACCTTTTATTTAGAACGTATTTCGACTGATGAATTGTGTTAATGGGCACAGCTGCTGTTGCTGCATGCACAAAACTATAACTTTTTGTTAAATTTTAATTGACTGCTTTGCAGTTTAATGCACTTCTCTGTGTGTTTGTTTCTTTTTTTCTATTGTCTTTTAACGGCTGCTGCTGTTGCTTTTGTTGTTGCCGTTGTGTCTGCTGTCGAAAATTTTGCAATGGCAGCTAGCAACATTTTTAAGTAATAAGCACGCTTCACTCACTTTTTGAACTAGACACACAGGCTGCTCAGCTGACAGTTTTCAAATGCAATTTGTTGGCAGTTGTTTGTATTGCTGTTACGTGCAGGTGTTTTAATAAGAGAACTAAAAATAATTCTAAATCGCACCAGGAACAGAAATTGCATGCCAGCCAATCAGCTGGTCTACTGCCCGTCTGTCAATCGAACAGTGTGTACACACAGTGAACTCGTACAGCACATCGATTCCAACTTTTGTTAATCGATGTATCCCACATCGTATATATCGCATACTTCGACAGCTTATCGCTAGATAGAAATATCGTTATGACGCTTGAGCGATATGTCCATCATATGAGAAATTCCTTTAGTTGCTATATTTAGTATATTACAATTACTTTAATTTAATATAGTGAATCTGATCACTTTCAATAAGTTCTGCTCACTTGTTTGCCAAATATTCCAACTGAATTGAGTGTTTCACAATGACACACAATGCACCGATAGTTTGTAGTTCGGACATCACTAATTCGCATTCCGTCACAAACAGTGTGTGCAAAGAAGAAGACAGGCACGCACGGACCGTGATTGCGGAGTTTTTGTTTTTGCATTCTTAGAAAAAAAAGAAAATTGTTCGATTTTTATCTTATTTAATTAGCAATTTGTGCAATTGCTCTAAACAAATATTCCGTCTATTGTGCAACGAAAAATACGTAGTAATTATATATAACAGCAACAAACAATTAATTGAAATGAAAGTGGAAATCGTGTGATGTCATGTCGACAACGACGACGACGCCAGCAGCAGCAGAAGCGACGTCGACCGTTCTTGTGAATTGAAACTTCCTCTGTTCTCTCCCTCTCTCTCTCGACCCCGTCCCCCGCGCCGCTTTATGTTTTGTGCCTGCCGCCTTCTGTTTACTGCAATTGCGGAGATCCTGCCAAAAAGTGAGACAAGTGACTAATAAAAAACAATTCCAATTTTCATTCCACCAAAAACTCCAACAAATGTGCCCGTGAATAACAGCACAAAAGAGAAAAGGTGAAACCAGCCAAACTCACACGCACACGCACGCACCACTTTTGACCGTGTGTCTGTGTGTGGAGTGAGTTTTGTTTTTGCGGAAGCAGTCAGAAAAAAAATCATAAAAAGCAACCTCGTTTTTTGATTGATTTCCCTCCAAAAAAAAAGAAGAAAGAAAACATTAATTGACGACAATTCCGCCCAGAAGCAACAGGAGCAGCTGCTGTACTTTGCCACGCCTACTCGACACCGTGGTACCGTCCTAAAAGCTCCACACACACTTACATACTCCTCCCCACTCCCTTCCACCTGCCCCCAAACACACACACACATCATGGCAGACACACAGACAGTTGTTGGGGATCTGCGCATGGAAGTGGAGCGTCTGACACGCGAACTCGATCAGGTGACGAGCGCCAGCGCCCAATCCGCTGAATACGGTCTCTCGCTACTCGAGGAGAAGTCGGCACTGCAGCAGAAGTGCGAGGAGCTCGAGACACTCTACGACAACACACGACACGAACTGGACATCACGCAGGAGGTAAGCAAACAACAAAGAGAAAAACAAACAAGCAAATAAATGAACAACCCAATAAAAACAGCTAAACCGATCAACAGCTGTGTTCTTTGGCCTCTGTTGGCCATTTTCAAGCCAATTGCCGTTTATCTATCCACACTCACACACACACATACACTTATATATATATATATACACTCACTCAAACACGCACAGAAAACTTCTAGCTAGACCATAAAGTTTTGCAATCGTTTTCCAATTTGTCTTGTTGGCAGCAAACACAGTGCAACCTCAATAAAGAGTCGAGTATGCATGTGACTCGATTTAAATGCAGTAAATTTTATTGATCTGCTTTATGCTCATCTGAATGAGTTATAAATTGATTAGATGCAAAACATAACATAAACTTTCTTATATATATTTTTTGAATCGTATATATTTATTTAAAATCTGTGCTTTTAAAAAGCTATCTTTATAATTAAATTTACCTTATCGAGTGCTCTCTGTATTTGCTCAATGGATAACTACTGGCTCCTCTCCTCTGTCTCCGACTACGTCTCTCCTCACCTCTCCTCTCTGGCTACCTCTTTCTCTCTATGTCCGGCTCTGATAATCATGAATGATTCAATCGTTTCGTTTGCTCTGCTCTGGTCACAAGTTCTTTTCGCTCGTTACTATTTAAACTGGGCTTTTGCGGTATTTGGCGCCGCCTCAGTGAACGCCCACACGGCCCGCTATACCGCTCTCTCCCCACCAGTACTCTTTTTCTCTCTGTCTCTCTCTGTTGCCCCCCATTTGGCTCTGATCACGGTCAATTTGGTTTGCGCTTTATCATCATATGTTTGCTTTGTTATTGTTGTTGTTGCTGCTGCTGTTTTTATTACAACTTGGCCAATATGCTGTGCACTTTTTTCTTCGCTTTTCACCATTCCATTTTGCACCTATGAATGTGTTTTGGGCATAGCCGCGGCTTTTGCCAACTGTCCGACTGGCAATTAGCCATGGCAATTGTTTCGGCATTTCCGCTGGAATTTCAACGTGCAATGCGTCAAAGCCCAGCAACAAAGTTTGTCCTTCAATCCGTCGGGTGTAGGGGTGAGGTTAGTTAGTATAAATAACTTTTGCCTGTCGGCTCATTATCATTTTCTATTTTTTTTCACCACTTCATTTATATTATTTCCTTTGGCCTGCGGCGTTAATTACTCCACTTCGTTGCCAAAACAAAGAATCGATTGTTGGAATCGCAACTGGAAATGGAAATGGAAGTAGATGGGCGAAGAGGAAAGTGTGAAGGGCGAGGGGTGAAAGGTGTTTTTTATTACTCGTTGATCTGCAGTTGAGCATGGGAATTAATTTATAATTGTGGAAGGGGTTTAATACAGAGAGTGATTTAGGAAACATTTTTAATTGAAAAAATCGCAGTGGGAGTTTTTCAATTTTAAATTAACAAGATTATTATGAAATATGTGTATTTGTATTTAGATTTCGTTGTGGGAACTGGGCTTATGGGGACCATTGCCTATATGTATGTATGTATTCGATATTTTTTCCTTATGATTAGGCAATTTGTAATTTGCATAAAGGCTCTCAATTCCTATTCAAAAAAGTTGAAAAGCTTCAAACAAACTCTTAATTAACAGCTTTGAAATTAGTTTCCCCATAAATTGATCAAACTAAACCGACTAATTTTGTTCGGATATGGATGGCATTATCATGCAACTTTTCATTCAGCTTACAACTATATAAAATTGTTGGATCAGCTATAATGCCGCCATTCTCGTTTCTCACACGTTTCCCCAGTATTTGTGAAGGTAATTCAATTTAGTGTTGGCTCCCCTTGCCCCCCTTTCCGACAGTTGATTAATTGGCCGACAGGTGGCGCCCACCTGCCCATTAGTCCACTTGCTTGATAGTTTCCAGCTTGTTAGCTTTGAACTCAACTGAACTTTTATGAGAGCGCCGCCAGCAAAACACAACCCACTCACACACACACACACACAAGCGACACTCTCTCATTCACACACACGCACCCAAACACACAGACTCACAGATTAATGCATGCTTAAAATTAAAATTCAGAGCGGAAAAAAAAATAATTTGCTGCGGGCATTTTTGTTGCTGCCTGCGTGCTATTTGTGCTGGTTGATGGGGAAGGGTGGAAGAAAAAGAAGAGGAGGAGGAGGAAGTGGTGGTTATTCTACAGTATGGGCGACATATTTCCACTTGCACTTGTAATCAAGATATCAGCCTGTGGGCGCGACAACCTGCAATGCCATAAATTACAGTCGGATGGGGGGCGACGAGGAAGAAGTTTGTCAGTTTGTTTTGGGTGGTTGAACGAAATTAGCCGGGCCAAAATGAATCGAATATTCTGCAAAAAGTGATGCCGGCAGCGCAAATTTTTGCACAGCGGGGGCGAATTTCCAATTAAAAGGCTAACAAAATGAATGAAAATTTGAACAGACTGCAATCGATACAAAAACTAAAATTTAAAGCAAATATTTGCCAAACGTTGACGTTGGACAATTTATTTAGTTAGTTAGCCAAAAGTGGTTGTAACGAGGCGTGGTCCCTACACATGTCGTTTTGGACACTTTGTGTAACTGTGGCAATTAAGAGGGAGTGGTGAAGTGCAGGCAGCTACTCTAAAATCAACAACAACAGCCAACAACAGGCAAAGCATTCTCTATTTATAGATATATATATATGTACTCGTGTGTGTTTGTGACCATACTTTATGGCTCGCATGTACGTTGAGGCAAGGACACTGCGCTAGGGGACTTGCAGCCAGAGAGTCGTCCTGTGCTGTCCTTTTGTCCCGCTGCGGTTCTGTGAGTTGTTAACTCGCTTCCTTTTGCTGCCTGACGCCCAAGACAAAAGCCAAAAAGTTTTTAATACAAACTTGAATAATTAATGCCGTTATTTGCACGACAAACTCCAAAACAAAAAGTGCTTATGAGGGGCAGCTTAGGCATGTGGGTGGGGGGTCACCTGCGGCATAGTTATGCAAATTGAAGTATTTTTAAGTGAGTGCAAATAATGTGTTTGTGGCAGAAAGTTCTCCAGAAGATCGAAATGACTTAGACGGATTTCAAATGGTACATAATGTTCAAAAACTGGGTGGTAAAGCGATTAGTATTTTGGTTCCGGTTCCGGTACTTTAAATTTGAATTGTTTACAATTTTCGTATAATTGATTCTTTAAAAAAAAAAATATTTAGAAATTCGGTTCAGTTTTTTGATGCTTAAAAACTTATCATCAAGTTCTAGAAGACAAAAAGGACTTCCTGAACTATGAACTTCCATAAAAATAAACTGATTTCTAATGCCAAAATCATGTTTGTCATAGTTCCAACTCTAAATGTTTTCTATTTCCAAAAATGTATGCAAATACAATTTTTTCGAATTTTCTGTATATATACTATTTTCAAGTACTTCGATATGCCCATTCAATGCTACTGTCGTAGCTTTGTCAAATATCCAAAGTTTATATTTTAATTAATGCCCAATTTACACAAATTATATAATAGTTTCAAGTTTAAGAAAAGAACAGAAAAGAGGAGGCCCATAAAGTAGTTTGGGATCCACAATAGTACAAATCCGCAACTAAATTTGAGTGGCAAAAAAAACTCAGCTTAACTAACGCCAAAAAAAATCCACTCTTGGCATAATCCGTGCACAAATTCAGTTGGCAAACTGTGCAGCCAAAAGCCGTTTAACGAATCCTTGCCAGACACTTGCAGTAATAACAACAGCAACATCAAAGTGACAACTAAACAGGACACAGCAGCAGACGACGAGGAGAGAGCAGGAGGAGGTGGTGGAGGAGGAGAACAGATAAAAAAAGAAATCCCGACGAAGAAATTATAATGATTTGACGCTGATGTTCTGTTCTGTTGGCGCAAATTGCAATTCTACGGCAATCAAATCCGGCAGCAGCAGCACCAACAACAACAACAACAAGGACAACAGACAATTGGGAGCTGCAACTGAGGATGGGACGGGAGGTGGTGGTGTCTGTGCTGTGCTGGGTTGGCTGTCAAGTTGGGGTTAAGGGCGGCTGGGCCGAAGGGGTTAAATGCAGCGCTTGAGCGCTGACAAAACATGTTTCCGACATTGTTGCGAGCGCAGTTGTCATTATACCCCTTAAAAAAATGGCTATAAAAGGGTATAACAGGTGAAAAAAAAGGGGAGGGAGACGAGTGTGGAAACAGGTGCAAGAACAGTATATGACCATTTCCAAAATTCCCAATGTAAATATTCCCGATTCTTCATTTGTAGGAGCTTAAAACTTCAAACTTATTTATAATATACTACAGGGTATATTTTCCAACATTCACATTTTTATATATATAATATAACTAACAAGAAGAAGACTAAAAGTTATTTGAAAATCAGTGTTGTAAACTCTAAAACTGTGCGCAGAAGCTGCTTGCGACTTCAGGCAGCAATAGCAAAGTTTAAGTCGAGGGTATCTTTTAGGCCAGTCTCGTTGCGACTGCATAACTGTGGTTGCCTCTTCACAGGCTTTCGTGGCTGCAAGGGAAATGAGCAGGAAAAATGTTGCAAGTGTGGCAGTCACCGCCAAACCACCCAGCAATGTAAAATGTAAAAGCTGTCAAATGAGAAGAAAGTGTAGCTGTGGAGGCGTCACACTGATGAGCAGATCGCCGGCAGCTGCTGAGGATGCGGCAGCACGACAAACACTTGCAACATTCCATTCATTTTCTTCTTTTTTTTGGGGGGGGGGGGGAGTTTGCTGGCCATGGCCGTAAGGGCCATGCAATTTATTTGTAGCAAACATATTTGGACCCTGATTGGCTTCCGACTCGGCTCGCAGACGCTTTTTATGACCCTATTGCTGCTGCCCTTTGTGCATCTCGGTTGGAGTGTTGCCAACGACGAGGCAAACTTGCAACAACACATCTGCTGCCCCAGTTTATATGCAAATGGATGTTGCAACGCCTTCCAGTTGGACAACAGATGATTACGACTCTGCTGATTGGCTGTTAAGTGCAAATGATTTTTACTGCTGCAAACGACAGTTATGCTTGCTGCATCGATGCGACAGTTATCCTTGCTTGCAACAAAGAATTTACATTTGCTGCATTCCCACAATTCCACAATTCGCAATATCCATTTTGCCAAGAGCACTATTTAAATGTGTTCGCATATCCTTTTATACCCAAAGGGGCATTACAACTTAGGGATTGAGTTTATATATTTTACCATTAGACGAATCATTATTCTTTATTGTTTATTTCAAATTGTTTATATAAAATAGCTCCAATATTTTGTTTATTTATGTATTTCTCTATAAATAAATATTTGGAAGAGATCAACTGAGTAACAGTGATGCTCATTTAGCCTTATTCCGCGGCTGGACAAGCAACGCTGTTACTTAGGAATTTATAATTTTATCTAATGTTTAGAACTGAATAGTTTCAAAGTCTTATCTTATTTTTAAGATAGCTTCAAGAATCTTTCTATTATTCTACACATTAACAGTTAAATCTTCTCTCAAATCTTTACAAAGAGCATTTCCAATTCGACTTGCAATAAAGAATTAGTTTTTAGCAGTGACTGCCTTCCATTTAGATGAGAGCGTAATTTGTGTTGCTTGGTTTTGCTTTGTGTTTTTTTTGTTGTATTTTTTCATGCTGTTGTGAAATATTATACACACATTTTATTCCACTCGTCGTCGCATTTGTTTTTTTTTTTATTTTTTTTGTTGCTTATTTTCATTTTGGCGACATTTCAAATTCAGAGAGTGTCAAACGCGTGCATTGACATGGAGGCCACAAGTGCGTCCGCATGGAAATGGGTCCATGGTGTATCTGTGTGTGAGACAGTGTGTGTTAATGCGAATGTGTTTTGTATAGGTGTGTGTGAGTGTGTGTGTGTGTGTGTGTGTTTTATATGTGTTTTAAGAAATTACACGACACAGCCTACAACAAAACATTAGCATTTGTTCTTGTTTGTTTTGCATTTTCACTGTTGCCTGCCACTGATTGTCATTTTGTGAATGACGGGTGTGGGGGGGGAATGATGTTTTCTATACCCTGTGCTCATGTAGTTGTATAGGCTGCTGCTTCCATAGCTGGTCATAAAAGTGGAAGGAAGCCTGTTAATATAATTGAAGAATTATATACAGTAATTGTGCTTGTCAAACAGGAATCGAAAGGGCTTTTTATCGTCTTTTAGGAGTGTCTGCAACCTTTTTATTTCCACTGGTCTTTAAATGGTTTCAGCATCTTTGCTTTAACCTGAAAGATTCAGTTTCAGTTTAGTTAGTTTTTAGTTTTTGTTTAGTAAGTTAGTTTTATTTATTTATTCTGTTTTTTCAATTGTTGGTTTACACTTCAAAGGGTATCTGTTGGTCGATCACTTGCATTGTGTCCACTCTTCACTTGTTGGTGTTGCTGCTGATGCGGTCGTCATTGTCGCCTGTCGCTTGTCGCCCCCTAAGCAACCCCAAACAATCAAAACTGCTCGGTCATTCATGGCATACTTTATCAAAACGCGAGGGTGTTGCGCAACCTTTGGGAGAGGAGTGGCTGGTGGGGAAGGGGTGGGTTAGAGAGGGAGGGTTAGGAAATTATTATGAGTTGCCGTTGCACGTTGCTCGTTGCGCGTTGCACATATTTGGCTCCCTAAGCTGCTCCAAAAATTTTGAAATGCTACCTGGTCGGTAATAATGTGGGCAATCTGCTCTATTTTTAGTTGCCGGCAAAAAGTGTGAAGAGTGGGCAGTGGAAAGGGGGGGAAGGCGGAGCACATCGCAACCGAGGCAGCTGTTGCCATGTCAATGCGGGCCAGAACCGGTCTGCGTTTGTGCCTGGGCCTGGGCAGCTTCGTTTAGGCCATTTAAATTGCTGCTGCCTTACAGATCCAACCGCAAACAGAGCGATGGACGGAGGGGGATTGAGGCATGCATCAGACAGCAGCATAGCAAACACACCTAAAATGTTTTGTCTGGTCGGCAACGGTTGGTAGTCGTCCTGCTAGTGCTGGTGCTCCTGTTGTTGCTCCTGTTGTCTGCCATTGAGTGTGTTAATATTTGCCCGACTTAATTAAAAATCTTTTCTAATTTGCATAAAGTTCATGTCCTGGTGTCATTTATTGCGGTTTTGTCATTCCGCCATTCAGTGTCACCTAGGTGGCGCCACTGCGTATTTTTGCTGTGATTTGGGAAACAGCGACAGAGGTGGACTATGGAATTTTGGCTAATATTTTAATCTAGCTATTGATTTGTAATTTAATATTAAGCTTAGAAACCTTATTGTAAACTTCTTTGGAATGATTGCTCCTGTCTAACTTATTCATAATTTAGTAGTTCAAACTATTACTTGAGGCATCTCTAAGTTCAACTTGGCTTTAAATATTATGTTGCAAACTTAAAGCGCACTTAAAACTACAGCGCTATAAAAAGTACATCTATGTATGCGTAGATGGCGCCACAGAACTTACCCCTTTAAAAACAAAGAGTTGAGAAAACATCGTAACAATATTTGATGGCATTGAGTAGTAGCTCGAATTTCATTTAAACAACCTCCGTCCCAACTTGTTGTGTACATATTCATTCTTTTGTTTGTTTTTTGATCCCGCACCCAAAATTCCCGTTGACACTTTTCTTCTATATAAAAATATGTATGTATATATGTGTGTACATGCATGTATGTATATAAATAGCCTAGATGGCGCCACTGCACTCGCCTGGTTGAATGTGACGGCAATAGAGGTCTCAAATTTCCAAGCCAACTCGGCCTTTTGTTTGCTCGTCTCCCCCTCAACCTGCTTTTGCGTGCCGCCTTTCATTCCATTCCACACTAATTAACGAAATGCACTTGCCTCAGTTTTTCGCCCCCCCGAGGAACGCTTTCAAATTGAAATTACTGGCAGACGAAAGAAAGAAAAGAAAAGCGTTGACGTCGCCCACAGCCATTGACAATAATTATGGTGGGCTACAAAAAAAGAATGAAAAATCGAGCAAAAAGGTAAAGTAGCCAAAAGGGTCTGCAGCCGAGTTTCAGGCTATATTTATTTTTCCATTTTATCGCATTGTTTTTGTCAGTAAAGAAAATATTACCGCCGGGCTAATTGGAGCGGCAATTAAGCGCGTACTGTGCAAAACTAACTGGCAACAGTAATCCTAATCCACTAAATGCGCCAGCAGCTTTTGGTGTGGTCATTCCTCTCCTCTCAACCACTCATGAATGTGCACTGAATTGCGCTGTGTGTCAAGCACGTACTTCAAATGGCCCATACAAAAAACTAACGACTGCTGCCCGGCCAAGATTTCAATTAAAGTCCACACACAAACGTGATTACAGTCGTTGTGCACTGGGGGTGTTGGGGTAGCAACAGCAACAACGGCAACAGCAGAAGCCAGGCCCAGTTGCCCAGGTCGTCCTGACCATATGGACACGTCGCATGCCTTCAATCAGCGGCTTTTATGGCTGCACACAGCCAGGCTCCAGAGGCTTGGCCTTCTCGCATTCCTTATGCCCACATAGTTTATACACTGTAAACCAAATTTATGCGGATTGAAAGCTCAGATTATCTAAACAGCTGAATGAATTAAATAAATACACTTAAATACTTTTATTATACAATTTCAAAACATTTACAAAAACAACTAAAACTTTATTTTTCATATTACAAAATGCTCTCTGCAATTTTATGAAACTAATTTAAATGACATTTTTAGTTATATTTTCTCTCAGTGCTGCCGGGTACTGATAGATGATAAATGTATACTTACCTGAAGCTATGTCGTCCTGGGCGTGTCCTGTGCCTATTAAGCTTAACGAGCATGTGCGTCTATGACGCATTTTGCAACACTGTCGCAGCGCAATTAAGTAACAACAGAAAATCCAATAAGCTCAACTTTTGCGATGCACTTGCTCCTCCTCGTCCTGCTCCTCGGGGAGATCTGCAATAAAAGGCAGAAAAGAAAAAAAAAAGAAAAGATATCTGCGCCATTTAATGAAAAATGTAACAAAGTGAAACGAGGGGCGTCTCGTCAGCAGCAGCAGCAGCAACAAGCAAAGCTCCCCAGTGACTGACGCCCCACATAGGCACTAGCCCCAGTTGCCGCTCCTCCTACTCCTCCTCGTGCTCCCCTCCCATGCTCATCCTACACAACTTACACATGCAAATGACTGCAATAAAAATGGCAGACCGGCAACTTTTGTGATTGCGATGCTCTGCAACATTTGGGGGCAGTCAGAGTGGGTATATTACACTTGTGTGCGGTGTTTATTAAACGCAAATGGTTTTCGAGTAGTTTTTTTATAAAGAATTTTGCATGAATCCCAGATACAAAACGGATTATTAAATGTAGGCTATAATTCAAAAGAAAATCGGCTCAATTTGAATACACTTATCGCAGTGGCAAGCTTTCAAGCCTTCAACAACACTCAGCTGAATCATCTGTGTTTATTTGCAGGCTCTCACCAAATTCCAAACGTCACAAAAGGTCACAAATAAGACGGGCATCGAACAGGAGGAGACGCTGCTCAATGAGTCTGCCGCACGTGAAACATCGCTCAATCTGCAAATACTCGAACTGGAGAATGAAGCGAAGCAGCTGCGACATGAGCTGGAGCGTGTGCGCAATGAACGGGATCGCATGCTGCAGGAGAACTCGGATATTGGACGCGACAAGAGCGACAATGAGGCGGACCGGCTGCGTCTCAAATCCGAGCTAAAGGATTTGAAATTTCGCGAGACACGCATGCTCAGCGAATACTCCGAACTGGAGGAGGAGAACATATCGTTGCAAAAGCAGGTCTCCAGCCTGAGAAGCTCGCAGGTGAGTTCTTAAGGCGCCCAAAAAGTTACCTCTTAATAAATACTTTTGGTCAATAGGTGGAGTTTGAGGGTGCCAAACATGAGATTCGACGCCTTACCGAGGAGGTGGAGCTGCTAAATCAGCAGGTCGATGAGCTGGCGAATCTCAAGAAGATTGCTGAAAAGCAAATGGAGGAGGCGCTCGAGGCACTGCAGGTAAAACAAGAAGGAACCAAGGCAGAAGATGAAATATCCTTCTAGATATGTAGCTGATGAAGATTTTGAGCATCTCTTATCACTCTTTGTTTCCATTTTTTCCTCAGGGGGAGCGTGAGGCGAAATATGCGCTGAAAAAGGAGCTGGATGGTCACCTGAATCGCGAGTCCATGTATCACATTAGCAATTTGGCCTACAGCATACGCAGCAATATGGAGGATAATGCCAGCAATAATTCCGATGGCGAAGAGGAGAATTTGGCACTGAAACGTCTCGAGGCGGATTTGAGCACAGAACTCAAATCGCCCGATGGCACCAAATGTGATCTCTTCTCCGAGATACATTTGAACGAGCTAAAGAAACTGGAAAAGCAGCTGGAATCGATGGAGAATGAGAAATCGCATTTGACGACCAATTTGCGTGAGGCGCAAAGCAGTCTGGACAAATCACAAAATGAGCTGCAGAACTTTATGTCACGACTCGCACTGCTGGCCGCCCATGTCGATGCCCTTGTGCAGCTCAAGAAACAGATTGATGTCAAGGATCAGACGAGCGGCGGCGTCGGCGGTGGCAAGGATAAGGATGAACAGTTGCAGCAACAGTTGCGTACAATTATCACACAATATGCCAATTGGTTTACGCTTTCCGCCAAGGAGATTGACGGCCTCAAGACTGACATTGCCGAGCTGCAGAAGGGTCTCAACTATACGGACGCCACCACCACTCTCCGCAACGAGGTGACCAATCTGAAGAACAAGCTCCTCTCCACCGAACAAAAGTCACTGGATCTGCAGAGCGATGTCCAAACGCTGACGCACATCTCCCAGAATGCTGGTCAGAGTTTGGGCTCCGCACGCAGCACTCTGGTCGCGCTCAGCGATGATCTGGCGCAGCTGTATCATCTGGTCTGCACTGTGAATGGCGAGACGCCATCGCGTGTCCTGCTTGATCACAAGAGCGACGATATGAGGTGCGTTCCCTGCTACTGTTTCCATCTTAAATCCATTTTCTAACTGACGTAATTTCTCCCCCCCATCCAGCTTTGAGAACGATTCGTTGACTGCCATCCAATCGCAGTTTAAATCGGATGTTTTCACAGCACGCCCGCAAATTGTTGAGGATCTGCAGGGCTTGGCGGATTCGGTGGAGATTAAGAAGTATGTCGACACCGTCAGCGATCAGATCAAGCATCTGAAAACGGCCGTGGAGCACACAATCGATCTGAACAAGCACAAAGTGCGCGCCGAGGGAGGTGAATGTGAGTACGCCAGCGGGGAAGTGGAAATCTTTGATTACAACTTGCTCCTCTTTTACTTTGCAGCCGTGGAGAAGGGCAACACCGAGGAGGTGGAGGAGCTGCAGGAGCAAATTGTCAAGCTCAAGAGTCTGCTGTCCGTGAAGCGCGAGCAAATTATCACGCTGCGCAATGTGCTTAAGTCAAACAAACAAACCGCCGAGGTGGCACTCACCAATCTCAAGTCCAAATACGAGAACGAGAAGATCATTGTCAGCGACACCATGTCCAAGCTGCGCAACGAGCTCCGACTGCTCAAAGAGGATGCGGCCACCTTCTCCAGTGAGTGAATCAATATATCTATAAATACTCCAACTAATATACTTATTTTTCACTACAGGTCTGCGCGCCATGTTCGCTGCACGCTGCGAGGAGTATGTTACCCAGGTGGATGATCTGAATCGCCAGCTGGAGGCTGCCGAGGAGGAGAAGAAAACGCTCAATCAGCTGCTGCGCTTGGCTGTCCAACAAAAGCTGGCGCTCACCCAGCGTTTGGAGGAAATGGAAATGGATCGGTGGGTGCACTTGGGTCGCTAATCTTAGCCAGAGAGCTCAAAAACACACAGAATCACAGAATCCCATCAAATCAAAAAACAAGTCTTTAGTTGTCCTTTGTATAAAATATCCCCCAACCCGACAAAATCAGCACACTTGGTAAGCATTTTGCACTGCGGCAAACCTTTGTTGCATGTTGCGTCTCGCCCCGCTAACCTGCTGCTGTTGCTGCTGCTGGAAAAAAAAAACGCCTAATACCAAGCTTGGAGTTGACTAAATGAGAAGTTGAAGCAGTTAATGTCATATATAAAGAAAAGAAAATATTATATATATTTAAAACTTTATTAAAATGATAAATTTTTTAAATTTGAATTTTATGAATATAACGAAATCAGTAGCAGATCTTTGCTTAAAATTTAGATCGTAATAATAACGCTCTGAATCTGATTTTATTAAAGATATTAATTCATTAAAAAACTAAATTTTAGTCCAATCGTTCCTAGGAGAATTACAAAGATATAGTGTTCTGATATTAATAGGAATTCGATTAACTAAAAAGAAACTTTTTTGAATTATCAAGTTTCGTCAAAGGAAAATAGTTTTACACAGCTAAGCTATCGGCCAATTGTTCCAATGACAGCTAATTATATAGTGACTTATCGACTGTCTAAAATTCTGATTTAATTCAAGTTTCATACAGCTAAAGTCTTGCTTTGTACATGGTTATTTTTTCTTTTAATTGAGTATATATTCAAAATATTTATACCCTTAGCAATGCTATAATTATTATTTTGCCAACTATATTTTTTTTTGCTAACCATAAAAGTTAATGTATTTACCCCTTCTAACTGCTTACAACTAACTCACGCCACAGTTGTTGTTTAATATGGCGGCACTATTAACGCATGACTAATCGGTTGCTTCCTCTCTTCTGCCACAGCGAGATGCGTCATGTGCGCCGTCCAATGCCACCGCAACGCGGCACCAGCGGCAAGTCATCATTCAGCACCCGTCCCTCGAGCAGAAATCCGGCGAGCAGCAATGCGAATCCCTTCTAACATAAGATCAGCGTGCAGCGTAAGCTTTTGGCTTTGGTTTATACTTTGCTTAAGTTATAAATTCGTTTGGAGGAGCCTTGTTGTGGATAACCCGAACAACAAGAACAATCGCAGCCAGCACCACCTCCCCCTCTATCTCCTCCGGACACACAACCACATACACACACCCACACACACTCACATGAGAGAAAAAGAAAGAGAGAGAGAGAGAGCGAGATCGAGAATACAGTAAATGTATTTGGGGAACGATGCTATAGCTACGATCTATCCTATTATTAATGATAAACGATTTGTATCTGTTTCTATATTTGTATTTATTGAGAGTTTAGTTAGACGAAAGTTTTGTGTTAGGCGCAATTAGACGCAATACGAACAGTTATTAACGGTTAGTTACTTAAACGTCCAATTAATTTAATTAACAATTTGAGAGAATGGCAAACACAAACGCAATTCTAATTCTAACATAAATAATTGTATTTTTCTATACATACAGAAAAACAAACAACAAAAAAAAAACAATTTGTAACGTTTTAGTTTGATTTAAGTTGAGTTTTGTTAACTTTCGCGTTGATTGTTTGATTTTTGTTATCAACGCTGTGCGCAAGCGAAACTGATAAAAAACAAAAAGAAAAAAAAAACTAAAACGATATACAACATTTTGATAAGATGATGTTTGGAACAAAACACAAAAGGTGCAACAAGCATATTGGCAAATTGGAATGTATTAATTGGCCTAATAACTAAATGAGTATTTTCACAAATGGGCTGCTGAAGGCCAAAAACTGTTAGGGGCGGCAAACTAGAGCAGCTAAAGCCGACCCCAAATAAAATGTAAATTATACATAAATGATATATACATATACATATATATATATATTTATATATATATATGGAAAGCAACTATTGTACTATGTGTAGCAATGGGCTGCGTCTTTAAGACGGATTACTTTTTGTATTTACTGTCGCCGCCTTTAATTGAAATTGTAGTAAATTAATTATTATTTGTTTTGCAATCACAAAAGAAAACTTAGTTTTTTTGGTTTGCTTAGCTTACGGCAAAAATTCACATCTAATTTTGTGCATTATTATTTAATTTAATTAATAAAAACTCAAAAAGAAACAAAAAAAAAAAACAACAAAAGTAAACAGCTCTCACTAAGAAAACGATTTTAGCAAGAATGGTTTTCAATTGGATTTTAGCATCCACAACATATTTATTTATGCAGCTTGTTGCACAAATGCTGGACTGGAATATATGATTGCAACAAGCTGGTCTTTTGATTCTTTGCATAGGAATACACAGCCTTTAAAATAGAATACTCTATTATGACTAACGAGCAGCTTAACCAACATAAAATAGCAAACAAAGCGTTAAAGTTTAAACTAATATTATTATTATCTTATCATTATAGTAGCTAATTAATTAAACACACAAATACACACACAGCGTAGTGATTACAAAAAAAAAAACAGCACATTTTAATCACCCCACCCCTCCCAAAAGTAGCCGTTTTACTCTATACCCCCAAAAAGAATATAATGCAAAATGTGTTGCTTAAATTTGTGTTTTCAAATATGTTTCGTTTTTTGTAATGGAAAAGATTAAAAATTTAAAAAGAAAATTGACAAAAAATTGAGATATACAAATTCGTATATTGTGTAAATTTACCGAGCCATTAAATTGAATTTATATTTAAGACACACACACACACACAAACACAGACATTTTCACATCGTCCACTCACATATAAACAGAGATAAACTGATATCCGTCAGTTGCCTATAGAAATTATTTATGAGAATTTGTAAAAGTTGAAAAATACATACATACATATTTCAAAATGATTTTATTGTAATTTTACCGTCCCTTTTTGCAAAAACAAATGAAAGATGAACAAATATATCTATATATATTTATGCAACTCATTAAAGCAAGAACAACCAACAAATACAACTTTAAGTTTCATATGTCCAAACATCCGAACATAAATACATCAATATATACATACATACATCTAAATACATACTAACGACCCAAACAAGCCAAAATATTGATAGCCAATAATACAAAAAATCAAAAAACAAAAAAAAAAACAAATGAATATGAACTCAAGAACTATTTCAATTAACAACAAAAATAATAGTTTTCTATTTCACAAAAAAACAAAAAAAAAATAAACTTAAAAAGTAAAAAGCAATTGAATTTAAGATTTGAAGGATATTTAATATAAGTTTTATGATAGCAAACGAAATAGACGGGCAAACCAACAATTTGCCAGTGCTGGTAACAGTGGACACACATACATATGAGAAATGCAACCGAAATGGAAACAAACAAAACAAGAAATTAACATAAATTATACATATGTGAAGAATAAACAAATTAGCAAATAAATTTGTCTACTTTTATTTCTACGTGTGAGTAAAAAAACAAGCATACTTTTAGGCTGAAAAATAAAGTCGCTGCATACTTTTTAAAGAAATTGTGAACGGAAACGAATCGATGTCAGAAAATCCTTGTTTCCTCAGAATCTACAATTAGGTGCGTTGGAATTGCAAGGACGAGCTCTATCGAATGGCATTCAAGAATTAAGGAGCCAAATTTCACGCGCAGGGCGAACGGAAACGAGTTGAAATCAGAAAATGCTTGTTTCGTCGAACGATTCGAGCAACTATTGGACAACACAAGCTTCTTATAAGATCGGCATAGCATGGTATATGTAGTACACATACTGTGCGTCATAATAAGTGCATTGATCCATATTTAAAATCCATCTATAAATGTTGCCCTGGCCTTCAATTAGCTAATTAAACACACAGGCGTCTTTGCAGTGATCTTCAAACCAAGTCGAATGAGACTCACTCAAAATGCCAAGCGGCATATTCAAAATAACAAAAATGACTGGCCAAATGAGTTGCCGCAAAGGCAGCTGAATGATATTTACAGATAAATTTGATTGCCGTGTAAATTGTAAATGATTCCTCATTACGTTATCGATACCGATTCCAAATCACCGGCGATGTCTCAAAGTCACGCGCCATCGTCACGCGGCGAGCAAAACTACCGATATTTTAGCCAGGCGAACATAAGTCGCAAGCAGCGCGACGATGCTCTATCGAACAGTCGACAAAACAAACCAATTGCTCGACAGCCGGCAGCAGCTGCAAACACTCACAGACACACACACACATGCAGATAGCTTTGTAGAGAGGGAGAGACACAGTTTTGCACTCAGCACATACACACACACATATTTACAAGCGCACACACACATACACACTGGCGCATATGCAGAAACGAAAATTGAATGCTGAGTCTGTGCCGTCGTTTGCTTTCTGCTGCCGCTGCTTTGGTTGGTGGTTGCTTGCACCGCCGTTTCTATACGAAAAACCAGTGACGTATGATGGGGGGAAACGCCCTTCCACGCTGTGGGAGAGAAATAAATAATAAATGAATTTGTAGTGTGTCCGTGTGTGCAGTATGCCTTTTAGTGTGTGTTAGTATTTATCGCTCTTTAGAAATATTCCGAAATGTGGTTGATATGTTAATAAATTCTTTTAATTTAAACTAAAATTTTTGATTATTTATTTTCTGTATTAATAAATATTTTATATTATTATATTTTACTCTTTATAAATTGACTCAGAGGTGAGAGAAATAAATAAGTGGACTTGCAGTGGGTCTGCATATTAATATTCATATTGATTCTTTAAATGTGGTTAATACATTAATAAATTCTTTTTTACTTACACTCAAAGTTTGCTAATTGATTTCTTATCTTAATAAATATTTTATTTTATTATATTTTAAATTTTATTCCTTACTGCCTTATAAATGTTCTCAGAGATGACACATTTTTGAACTGAACTCTTATAATTTTAAACTTCATTTGATAAATGAATTTCACATTTTATATCCATAAACGAATTCGTTAAACAACCCCCTGCAAGTAGACAACAAGTGACTACGCGCCTGGGAATATCGCTTTATTGGTTGGTGAGCCGTCGCCCAGTGGAACTTCGAAAATTTTGTGTTGTCGAATTGCACAAACCGAAGAACAGGCGCGCAGCAATGTGTACTGGTGCCCGCCATGATATAGTTGGATGGCAACTCTTATTGGCTGCCGTCTCAGCTGCTGTCGCTTGGCGCGCTTAACGCTGATGCGCGAACACAACCATAAAACGTACTCTACGTGCGTGCGCGTGTGTGTGTGTATGCATGTGTGTATGTGTGTTTGTCGCTGTATTGTTTTTAAATGATAGCGGCCGGGCAGCTAGTCAGCTGTTACTGTTACTGTGACTGGTGCGACAGGCGCAGACCAACCAGAAATGCTTTAAAGAGGGATAAAGACCGGCCCAATGGCCAGTAATCAGCTCAACTCAACGCAACATTGATACCGAAGGGCAGCAATTGCATCATCATCATCACTTTCCACCACCACCACCATTCCCCTCACCCAGAACATTCAACGTGTCCCGTTTCAGGTTGTTTTTATTACAAATTTTGTGTTTCTTTAAATAATGTTGCATATTTTTGAATCGTTTTGAAAAAGCCTCTTTAATTTTGTGGATGGAGTTGAAATTGAAATCGCTTTGAGGTTTGTTTTTTAATTAAAGAGGAGTTCAGTTGCCGACTTTTATCGTATGCAAATTGTGTGCTTAGTAATGCATATCGTCATTTAATTAATACTTTGAATATTTATTATCTAAAAGTTAATTGATTAGAGCTGCCAATTAAATTTATTTATTGTGATTCGAATGAATAAGCTTTAAGCAATATAAATCGATTGCATTTTTAGGTATGGCTGCTATATATGTATGTACATTTGTATATATAGTTTTACTATTATTACACATGTATTTATTTAATTACATTTGTATTTAAAAATACAGTTGATTTGCAGCTTCATCGGTTTACTTCGTGCCTTGCCTAATTAAAATTTAGCTAGCTAATTTGCACAGTTATTTTCGCACACCTTGTAAATGACCTTCACAAATTGCAAGCCTTGTTTATATGTGTGTGTGCTTGTGCACAGGACTGCCAATTATGTGGGTGGAGTTGAAAATCATACCGCATTGGCCATTTCTGTGCTGTGCCTCCTTCGCCTGCCTGCCTGCCTGCCACGCCGCCGTTTTATTCGATGATAGGCCTATTGGCGGCTTAAATTGGCCATCCATATTTGTAATTGGCTTTTTGTCTCTCTTACCCCCGAAGGGCTGGCAAGAAGCAGCAGCAACAGCAGCAGCAACAGCAACAGCGAAAGCGAATCCAACAAGTGGGCGCCTCGTTTTCACTCGCACTGTGAATTGAGCAACGGGCTCACATAATGCAATGACGCCACACACACACATCTGTGAGTTTTTTCTTCTTTCTTTTCAAACAATGACAGTAAATTTGTGTAGTGCGATTTGTTGTATCGCGCGTCATTTAACAGGCGCGCAGCGTTTTCAGCCAGCCGCTTTTCGTGCATTTTCAACGGGCTGCAGAGCGAGATGGCTAGCGTGCACACGGCATGTGCTCCTTGTGTTGAAGTGAGCTAACGCTAGTGGCATACGAGCTTTTGAGCGGTTCGTGTCTCTGCTAAGCACGGGAGAATTTTCAAGTGAAGAGCTTTGCTCTGCAGACGCAGCAGCAGCCACATCAATTTTCAAGCAAATATAAATATTTGATTTTGAGTGGCAAAATCCACAAAGAGAGGTCACAAAAAATTGACAGCCGCCAATATTTAACACATTTCCAAATCAAATTCAACAACAATTGAAGTAGGTTAGCACATGTGCTAAGGTCGCTAGCAAACATTAGACCTATTCCCGCTCCCCCTCCCCCAACAAATCAAGGGGCGGGCTCAATTTGAATCGTGCCCAGATTAATTATCTGCTAATTTTAACATGATGCAAGATCTAATAACTGGTTCATGCACATTGCTCCGCGGACTTATTAGGCTATTTATTAGGTATTCGCACTGAACAAAATTAAAATCCCGCTTGCTAAAATATCAAAAATCAAAATTTATTTCTATTGAGAATATTTTTCAAAAAATAGCGAATAAAAATTTG